>CM053770.1:503272957-503303188 GCA_028658325.1 Potorous gilbertii
ACATGATCATGGAGTCAGAAAAACATCTGACTGACTGTTACAGGAATAACCAGGATTAAATTTGTTTAGAACAATCCAGGGTGGTCTGTGTCCTTCAGATTTATGGTCCCTATGGGTCATTAACTAGACCATGAGAAAGGAATTTCTTAATTGCATAGATTCTAAATACAGTAAGATAACAGGTTGACAAAGTTTCAATCGAAGTTACTATCCAGGTTGTTTTCTTTACCATTAACATGCCATAACATAGTATATGTCCACAAAATATTAAGATGCAGGAAAAAGTCCCATTATTCAAGACAGTGCCTTGGGTAAGGAATGCTAAGTCAGTCCCATCTGGCTTTACTTCAGAGAACAAAGACACTCTTAGGTCTAGGCTCTTCTTCTGACTGATTAATTCAAACTCTGGCCCTTATTAAAGTCCAAAATTTATATTAAATGATTATCATAGTATACTCTTGGATTCTGCATTCACATCTATTTTGCTGCCCTTTATTTTATCAATGAATTAATCCCATTCAGGTTTCCTCTTATGATTGCTAATTATGTATTTCCCTCTGTCATATCATCTTGTGCTTTTTCCTCATTTTCCCCACAACCTGTTCCCCTCTTTCACAAAAGAGGGTGGTGAAGAAAGGAAGGAATGTGATCAAAATCAGTGATATATTGTCATGAATCTCCTTTCATTGTGTTCCTTCTCCTCCTCTCTCGCCCTAACCAGCCCTCTACACTAATTCTTATACTTTCTTTCCTTTTAATCCTTCCTTTGCAATCCATTCTCTGTAGCTCATGTTTGTTTTACCTCTGTCCTTTTAAGACTATCAAAACAGAACCAAACTATTCTTAGTACTTATTCTGTTTGTCCTAACTTCCTCTGTAACTCTTTAGGTTACAGAGGAAGAGACTTTAGGTTTTGGAAGGAACTTTTTTGTCTTTCCTCCCTCTGTTAGAATGTAAATATTTGCCCACTGTTTAGCCTCTTTCCATTGTTCAATGTAATTATTTCTCCATTATGTTTATAATTCAAATTTTTGCCCTTCTCTGGTCTTCTAAACCAGAAGGTTTAAAATTTCTCTTTTCCATTAAAGGTTTTTTGTTTTGTTATCTTTTGAATTTCGCAGTCTCATTCTCATTTTTTTTTTCCCCCTTCTTAAAGTAGTTGTTGCCAAGGCTTGTTGTAATCCTGATTTTAGTTCCCTGGTTCTTGATAATATTTTTTCTTTGACCTGGAAGCGCTATAGTTTGACTGTGGCATTCATGAGAATATTCATTTTAGGGTATCTTTTACAAAGTGATCTGGTAAAATCTTTTTATTTTCACTTCTTCCGGTTGTGGTCAGTCTGGGCGGCTCCCATTGATTATTTTTATAAGTCTCATCCAGGCTGTTTTTAGGGATATTAGGGGGAGGTCATGGTTTTCAGGGAGTCTGAAGAGTCTTAAGTTATCTCTGTACCTATTTTCTAGTTATTAGTTTTCATTAGCAGATATCTTTTTTCTTGTCAGTCTTTGGCTCTTTAAAAAAAAAATTGTTCTATGTTTTTGTTCTCTTCTAATTTTCAAGGAGTGCTACTTTGGTAAGGTTTCCACTTTTCTGCCCTTAGCTATCCTTCCAATTCTTTCCTCCCTAACTCTTATTTTGCATATTTATTTCATTTTTTAAGCTGGAGCATCTTGTAGTCCTGATGCTGTATTAGTAGTTTTTCTTGAGTTTCTTCTGGGTTTGTTGACTGACCTCTTGCGCATCTCTTGACCCATAATATTTCTTCATTATGTTCAGTGACCTCCTATGACTTATGTTTCCAGCCTTAGTTCTTAACTTGACTTTTTGTGCCAGAGCCAGGCATCACCCCTTCCCAAGCTCTTGCATAGGGTAGTGTATCAGTAAGGACCCTGGCATACACAGGAGGGCCTGCTGTACAGATTCTTAGATCTGCTTTTGTAAAAGGAGAGCAACTTTCGAGGGGTCAACAATTTAATCAAGCATATATATCAAGCACTTAGTTCAGGGGGAAAAGTCAGCACCCTGAACTTCAGAGAAAATACAATCAGAAAGACTTACAGATAGGGCTTCCAACTGTATAATAATACATCATTACCAAAGAGAGAAGCACCAACGTCTGGGTTTTCAAAGTCAGAGGGGCTTCTCAAAATGACTGCCCAGAGTCTCATCTAGCATGCCAACCCTCTTCCAAAAAATAAACCCCAAAGCAAAACCTCACCTCAGAGTATATATACTCTTTTCAGGGCCGGAGGGCAGGACCCTCATGACCTTGTGCATCATTAGAAATTAACAAAGGTTGTTTGAGGCCTATTAATGGACAGGGAAAATCTTTAACTCTTCCCCATCCCCACCCCCATTGACCTTACAGGTAGTCAGACCCCATTTGGTCCTTACTTTTCATTCCTGACACTGACTTCCACCCCTCCCGGTCTGTCTGTTTTCACAGCACAGGCAGGTTTTAGGGTTCCGCTTCAGAGCAGTTACCTCCATGCTCTCACTTCTTCCAGAACCTCCAGTCAGGAGGTGGAGTGAGCCTCCCCTGAGGTCATGCTGGCATGCGTGACTGTGTTAGTGCTTGAAGCTTCTAGCTCTCTGTGCAGTGTTAGACTGGGTGAAGGTGCTGACTGATGTTCTTCTTTGGATTTCTTGATTATTCAATTTGGTGCCTCCTTATTAGAGTATAGACTATTTCTCATGTAGACTATTTGTGGTCCACCTGTGGTGGGGCCTTCCAAGCTTATTGTTCTGATCACCACATCAGTTGGGCACACTATACACTGACCCCCAACAGAGTGATATGATTTTGGTCCCCTTTGAGTACAGAGGACAGTATTTGGGGACTGGGCTTCTTAGGACTTTTCAAGCTGCTATCTTAATAAGAAGTCACTTTCTCTTTGTCTTTGCATGTCTTTAATCAGACATTGTTTCCACTTCTTTCTGTGGCCCTGCTAGGTTTAATTGGGATACTGGAAAGCACAGTGGTCAGGTCTCCTGCCCAGCTCACTTAGGACTGGTATTTGGGTGCTGAGTTGGACCTGTCTCTTGCAGTGACTCTCAGCGCCACTTTTAAATAAGCATTTAGCTTTGGGCAGGACAAGAGACAACTTTGAAGGCTCTCAGACCTGGTATCTCATGCAAATTAGTAACAATGATAGCATTTTTATAGGGCTTAAGAGTTTGTGCCCTAACAAGAGCCCTGGGAGGTAGGAGTTATCATATCATACTGTTTTACAGATGAGGAAGCTGAAGCAGAGAGATATTAAATGACTTGCCCAGGGTCATACAGCTAGCAAGTGTCCAAGATTAAATTTGATCTTGGGTCTTCCTGACTTCAGACCCAGCACTGTCCATTAACTGTGAGAGCTGGACAGATTATAGCGATAAGCATATTCAATAACATGCTGACTGTTGATATTAAACAAGACATAAAACAAGATAAATGCTCACCAAAGATGTTTACCAATGTGCTGGATTCTGTTCTTTAAAGAATTCTCTGCCTATAATAGTTTCTCCAAACGCTTCTATTTATGGATAATATCACACAAAAAGCATCTAGCTTTTGAACACTGCACAGTTCCTTCACTGAGATACACATTTCTGTGAAAGAGATTGTCCAGCCATCCACATAGAACAAACTAAATTGATGAGAAAAAAAGGACATGGTTGTCTGGGCAGCCTTCTTTGGAGTTAATCCATCTCTTTCCATATGTATCTTGTACAGATGCTATGAAAGAATAGTAGCAGAGGCAGGTGTCTGGCTGGGCCATGTGTGAGGAAGGTCTGACCCCATGTGACTGCTGTCCCAGAAGCCTATTTAAATTTATATCCTTCTCCTAATTCTATATGACTGCAAATCATAGACTATCACAATATCTGAAGAGCCAAAATTACAAGTAACTCAAAGGGAAAAAGAAAGACATATAGTAGGCATAAGCAGTTGTTACATGTTGCTAAAGATAACTTGAGATGGACAAGTGCCATAAAAGGAATCTGAGAGAAATAGGTGAGCCAGACATGGCAAGAGCAAGACACAGCATATGGTCAGTCTTCCATTGGTCAGCCCAAGATAGAGTAAGCTGACAAAGGAAGGCAGGATGTGGAGTCCGGGCTCTATAGGACTTACGGAAAGACATGGACAAGAGCTACACACAAAGTCATTGGGAGTAATCAGCTCTGTCATTGCATGGTAAGCCAGCAAGAAGATAACAGATCTAGCCTAGGGTATGCAAAGCTTGACACTTTGTTTCAAGGCAAAGTAAGTTTTAGAGTTGTGTGTAAAGTGTGTGCAGTGGCTCTGTTAAGGTCTCAGGAAAAAGGAGAGGATCAGTAGTTGAGCCTTTCGCTAGGGGGCAGCAATGGTCTGTGTGGCTGCCTAATATCTAAGCCACCTACCTGTACAGTATAAATCATACACTTAGTGTCAGAAAGGGACTTCAGATCATTTAGTGATAGGAGTGGGTATGTAGTTTGCTGAGCTAATGTGTCAGAAAAAAAGTTTCGTTTTTAAAGTATATATTTTAAAAGTCTTGATTTTAAAAATTAAATTTTGTTTCTTTGCTAAAGAAAAATTACGTCTTTCTGAGTCCTTTTTAAGGATTTTTTGCCTAAAAAAATTAAATATCCTGGGTCCACAGTGTAATAAAATGTACTTAAACATGCCTGTGCATCTAGTATATCATTTTACAGATGAGGAGGTGAGTTTAATATCAGTGCTGGGATTTGAATCTAGGTTTCTTGACTCATAGAATCATTAAATGTTAGATAGGAAGAACCACAGAGTTATCTAGGACATCGTTAGGTTTTTTTTTTCTTTGTTTGTTTCAAATAATAAAATTGAAACCCAGGGAGTTTCAGTCAGCAAATGTTTATTAAGCACTTACTGTTTCAGTGACTTCTCTAAGGTCTCAGCTCACAGAATTAAACTCCTGGCCCTCATTCCAGTGTCTTTTCTTCCACATCAGATTGGGCATTTTACAGTTAGAAAGTTGTTACAAACTAACAGTGCTGTGGTAATCCATGTTCTCTTTGTGATTTAGGATTGGAGGAAGGTAGGAAAAGAATAAGTTAACCATTAGCCCCAGAGCGCCAGTTTTGGAAAACTGTATTTATGAAGCTTTCTCCTCACAAATTGCCCTGTATGCTTATCCTTTAATGGATTCCTATGTTCGTGTCCATAGACGGTTACTATCAGGGTGAACCAGGTCCCTGATGATGTTGTTCAGTCATATCCAATTCTTTGTGACCCCATAGACTATTTGTGGGGTTTTCTTGGCAAAGATACTGGAGTGATTTGCTGCAGTTTCCTTCTCTACTTTTTATGTAGGCAGTGGTTAAATGACTTGCCCAGGTCACACAGCTAATAATTCTGATCTCAGATTTGAACTCTGGTCTTTCTGTTTCCAGGCCCAGTTCTGTATCCACTGTATCACCTAGTTGCCTGGGTGTTTGGTGGCAGAATGGATGTTACAATTTTGCTGGAAGGTCCTATTTCCTGTATCATTTTACTGTGTGCAAAACACCCAATGGTTGGATCTAGGTTATTATAGGCTAGGAGTGGGGAACCTGTGGTCTTCTACGTTCTTGGGTACAACCTTTTAACTGAGTCCAAGTTTTACAGAATAAATCTTTTTCTTAAAGGGATTTGTTCAATAAAAAGTTTGGATTCAATCAGAGGGCCACACCTGAGGATCTAGAGGGCTTTAAGTCCACAGGTTCCTCACCCCTTTTCTTGACAAATTTAAACATGATCCCTCATCTTAAGGATGGAACTGTTTTTAGTTCAGTGGTCTTTGATCTATTTTCTCTTTAGTAATTTCTAACCACCTCTTATCTATCCCTTGGGACCTTTTATTCAGATTAACTGTCTTAGACACATAAATATATTCACATCAATTTTTCAACATCAAAACCTGCATCCTTTTTTGTTGTCATAAATTTTGTTTTTTATTATTATGAACCTGACAAAAGTCAACAAAAATGAACTTTCGTACATAAAAACAGAAAAAGACAGCATTTAAAACCATCAAACTTTACCATGTATACACAGCTTAATTTGAACTTTCTAGAAAAATATTTAAAATTTAATATAGTGTTCTAACACTGCTTGTTTATGTCCCCATCTGAAGTTCTTTCTGTTCCTTTTTGCATAATTTTTAACGGTTTATTTTATCCTTATTTTAATTATCAATATAATTTTTACCCCTATTCCCATTAACTGTCAAAAAAAGGTATAGGAACAAACATAGTAGCAGCATCCCTGGGTCAAAGGGAACACCCAGTAATATCTTGTGTTCTTATTGAGTGACACAAAAGCACATTTTACCATTTGCTTGTCAACGTGGCTCCATCTTCTACCAATACATATAAAAACACACTCCATGCCCCAATGAGAAATCGGAGTAAGACTTTGTGATCACATAATCATTATGTTCCACCAAGTATTTACTAAGCACCTAAAATGTGTAAGACAATATTTGAAGTCCTGAGGATGAAGCAGGTTTTTGCTCTATAAGAGCTGGCATTTGCCTTTTTAGTCCTGTTTATATTCATTCTCCCTTCTCTCGCTCTCTTCTTTGATTGTTGCCCTTTGATCTATGTACCTCTGGCATTTCCTTTAGGTGAGAGGAGGCTTATTGAATCCTTACATGTAAAGTACTACTGCAGTGGGTGCAGTCCTGGAAGATCTTGGCCTCCAGAGCAACGAGCCACCATCCCCTTTGTCTCAAACTCTGGCTTTTATTTTTTTTTTCACACAAAAGAAATGTTTGTTTCTTAAAGCCAGAATCACAGGGGCATACTGTCAGGAGAGGTTAAACAGCAGTAACTTAGAAATACTGTTATACTTCACCAGGAAGTTGAAACTCGCTTCAATACAAAGAGCATTTTACAGGACTAATGAAACTCCTTAGCTCCTCCACCTTGGCTCTGCATTGTTGAAACCGTTCCCTCTAAGTCTTCTGGCAAGCTTGTCAGTAGTAGTTTGTGAGGACCCAGGAGTTCCCAACCATTTGAATTCAGAAGGTTCTCTTCAAGTCTAGAAATAGCCCTCTCAGGATCAACTGTGCTCAGCAGTGAAGTAAAACTGAAGAGACCTGAGGCAGGAAGGGTACATACTGCCATATGCCAGTGGTCATTGTGTGGCCTTGCAACACTTCCCAGAGGAGTCTTATGGGCTGTATATTCTAGAAAGAGGAAGGATGAGATAAAGAGAACAGAAGTTATTCCCCTTTTTAACCAGTGTAGCACCCTGCCCCCCTTCTACTGTCATGAGGCAGGAGGACCAAGAGGCTGTCCAGGGTTTGCTTTGCTGTCTCCAAACACAAGTCCTTCAGTTTCAATAATTATAAAAAATAATTCCATCACATTCTTATATTGTCATTCAGCCACTGCTTTGTTTTTTTTTTACTATAACCACAAAAGGTGCTACTATACATATTGTGATACATGTGGGACCTTTCTGCCATTGACTTGTTTCTGGCATATGCCCAGAAATAGCATCTTACAACTTTACTGATAATTATTTATTATTTTAATTAATTTTTAGTTTTCAGCATTAAGTTTCACAAGCTTTTGAGTTTCAGATTTTCTCCACCTCCCTCCTCTTCTCTCTTCCCAAGACAGTATGTGCTCTGTTATAGGCTCTACATATACATTCACATTAAACATATTTTCACATTAGTCATGTTATAAAGAAGAATTAGGACCAATGGGATAAAAACCATGAAAAAGAAGAAACAAAACAAAAAGAGAGAGTAAATAATATTCTTCGATCTGCATTCAGACTCCATAATTCTTTCTCTGGATTTAGATAGCGTTTTCCATCATGATCCTTTTGGAGTTGTCTTAGAACCTTGCATTGCTAAGAAGAGCTAAATCTAACAAAGTTAGTCATCTCACAATGTGGCTGTTACTGTGTACGATGTTCTGGTTCTGCTCATTTCACTCAGCATCAGTTCATATAGGGCTTTGGAGGTTTCTCTGAAGTCCACCTGCTCATCGTTTTCTTGTATCACAATAGTACTTCATTACATTCATATACCATAACTTGTTCATCCATTCCCCAATTGATGGACATCTCCTCAATTTCCAATTCTTTGCCACCTCAAAAAGAGCTGCTATGAATATTTTTGTACATCATTTTTTTTATCTCTTTGGGACAGAGCCCTAGAAGTTTTATCGATAATTATTGATAAATCAGTGGTAATCTCATGTTACTATCATGACCATCACAAAACCAGCAAGTAATTTCTAAATTACCATTTTAGAAACCATTCAAAATGTGACACACCCATCAGTAGGTGATGGACTTGTGTGTCTTACAGTTCCACAGATGACATATATGTAGGTATGATTTCTCCTCCTGAGCTACAGTATGACCCAGAATTTGGGTAAGAGCAGGTAAGTCAAGTAAGGCTGACTTACCTAGCAGTGTGGGGTATGACATTTTTAGCAAAAGAAAAAAAACACTTGAACTGTTACAGAGGTCTTTAGCAGAGCAAACCCTCTATCTTTTTTATCAGCCAGTTAATTAGCATTTGTTAAGTTCCTGTCTTTATGGGATGAAGTAGAGAATAATGAGAAATGGTGGGTGTGTTCTTAGGACTGTTCAAAATTTTTGTTTTGTAACCATAGTAAAGTTACTAGAAAGAGGGTACTGGCACATTTATATATAAACAAATCCTAAAATGCACTTTCCAAAGCTAGCCTAAAATAATCAAATTGATCATATTGTCTCTGAAGGGAAGGGGGCCCTCTTGACACACTCAGGACCCACAAGAGTGCTGAATGTTGCAAATACTTCTTTTCACATGTAGAGCTGGGGACCAGACCCGTGATGTCATTGTAGTGAGGGACCCTGGTCTTCCCTGAGAGTTTAAGTGACTTGCCTAGAGTCACACAGCCAGAACAGAACTTTAATCAGGTTTTTATAGTTCTTTAGTTGGTTTTCCATTCACTGTACCAAGCTGCCTCTCTTTAGTAGCCAATGTGTACAAAATAATAAAAATGCTAGATTTTTTTAAAAAGTAGTATTTCCTCCAGGAGCCTCTAGATTCATGAATTTAACCCATATTCTGATGCTTGAGAGGAGGCTATCTTTGTTATGCTGATTTTAACTTAACATAAATGTTCATTAATGACCATACCTGTCTTTTGAGATAGAGAAGTGCACATATTGTTATCCCCGTTTTACACATGAGAAAATTGAGAGGAGACATCAGTCACAGAGTAAACAGTGAAACTAGTACTTAAATATAGGCCTTCTGATTTCTAATCGTGTCTTTCCCTTCTCATCCACAAGTATAGCTCTGACCCTCTTATGAAGGTACCTATTAAATCCAGAGTAACTCAATCACTGAGGATTATCCTACAGAAAATGTAGGAGCACAGCCCCTCAGGCTCCTTCCTGCTAGTCATTGCCCAGTCAGGCACAGGCTCTCACCATCTGCCCTCTGCCCCTCCCAGATCACCCTGAGCTACGGGGGCCCAGAGAATCGAAGGAACGTGGTGAGTGTGGGTGGTGCCTTCAGCCTGCAGCAGGACCCTACAAGGTGAGTGTGTGTGTGTGTGTATAGCAGTGGTTTACCAGTAGAAGTGATCTGGTGCAGCTTTGGTTCCCCAGGGCCCTGATTAGCTCCTGTCTCCTCTTTTCAGGTTTAAATCCATCCATTGCCTTCTCTACCCTGACACCACCTGGTGTCCCCTGAAGAAGCCACTGTGACTCCTAATCCAGAAAGTGTCTGGTTTTGAAAGCAAACCTGTCCTTGAGCATGACTGATCTCATCTATGGGGAGCAGAGAAAATGGACTTGATGGCTTCTGCCAAGGGGAAACCCCTGTGCCCTCATCAGATACCAGCAGTCCTGTGGAGCCTTTTGAACCCTTTCTCTTCTGCTTCTCCCATGTTCACAGGCTTCCTCAGGGTCACTTATCTGATCTGGAGAAGACCTGGATCTAAGCAAGAGTTAGCCAGAGGTGCCTCTCTAGGGCAAATCTATGAGCATGCTCAGTGCTCACTCAGGGCTCTGTGGAGAAAGCTGGCGAAGGAACACATGAGCTCCCTGCCATGGGAGAGATCACAGCTCAGTTTATCACACAGAGAAGGAAATGCAGATATGGTCTATCAGGGCTGAGGGGCCCATGCACCAAGCAGCCCCCCTCTTCAGGTTGGTAGAAAGACAGGGCGGGGCCTCATTTTACTGAACCTTCAGATAAATCTCTGAGCTTTTCATCCTAAGGGCTTTGTAGCAGCTTTGACTGATCAAAGCCTTTGATTGATCACCCTTTGAGGTGGACCTTTGAGCCGCTGGCCCTTGAGGGGCCCCTGAAGACTGGATGAGCTACGGGCCAGGATTTCATTTTTTTTCAAGGGCAGCTTCAGGGTTGGGTTGTCCCTGAAGCAGGTGCAGGTTTGGTGTGAGAGCCTGGTAATGATAAGGGAGCAGTAGTTCCCCTTCTCAATAGCTACCTCTGAGTCCCTCTCTACTCCAAGGTTATTGGGAGCATGAATGAGGACCAGATAAAATCCTTAGCTTTCTGGCTGCCTCAGACTTCTTCCCAGCTCGAATGGGGCACTGAGGGGAAGCTAAGGAACCTTGACCTACCCTAAACCTGAGCCAGGGTTTAAAAATCGGGCTTTTCCCACAATCTGCTCCTTGTTTTCCACTTGTCCCTTACCCCTTGAATCTTCTCAGAATTGGGTGGAATGGGAAGGAAGGTTTGTGTCATTATCACACCTCCCTGCTCCCCAAGCTAATTCAGCCAGTATTGAGGTTCCCTAGATTCCCACAGCCAGAGAACCTATCAACCCAACCAGTTTGTGGTTTTTCAGCCAAATAAAAATAATATTTAAAGTTCATATCGACTCTCATTTCTGTAACTACCTGACTTCATTAGCCCACTCTGTGATGACAGTTGTGATAGTTGTACTGTGCTTTAAGATTTGCAAAGTGCTCCATGGGCTTTATCACATTTGATCCTCACAAAATCCATGCTTTTAAATTCTGGACTCTGGATGGGAGGCCCACAGGGTTACCTCTCGTTCCTGGCTTCTTAGGAACTACATTAGGACTAGGCCTTTGAAGTTACATGCAGTACCCTTCCAACTCCCTAATCCGGTGTTCACCCTCCAAACAGCAGGGCCCTTGGGTCCCTCTGGGCTCTCATCTACAGGCTGGATCAGGTTTGTTTCCAGACTCAATTTCAGCCCCATTAGTTACAGTGGCCTGCATGGACCCAGCAGCTGTGAAAGGTTTGGCACCTCTTCCACTCTTTGGTTCCTCTGCTTGGGACTTGATTTGTCTACTCGGGGTTTGTCTTGCTGCCAGCCTCTTGGGCTCCCTGGCTCAGCTCCATTGCTTGAGACAAACTAGCTGGTTCAACACTTTTTTTCTTAAGTTGGGCTAGCCATAGGAAGGGGAAGGTATTGCCAGCCCTGGCGGTTCATGTTTCCTTCCAGCCCAGCTGCTTCGATCAAGGAGATTTAGTGGATGATAACCACCCCAGGCCTCCGCTGCATCTAGACCAGGTGCTTCTCACTGAAGCAAATCACTCTGATTATCTTTGTCCCCCTAAATGTATTTATTTCTATCTAAGGCAATGCCATCCTTTCAGACATCCAATTTCATCCAATCCACAATTTCAGTGACCTGTAATTCTCTCCTCTTTGTGATATAATCAGTTTATAGATTTATTACCAAGTCTTGTCAAATCTACCCCCACATTTGCCACATCCTTTTCTTGACTCACAGTAATCATGATAAGCAGTATTTGTAGAGCTCTTATTGCAAAGTGCTTTACAAAATACATTGTATCCTTTGGTCCTTACAACAACCCTGGGAAGTGGGGTCTGTTATTACGCCTATTTTACAGGTGAGGAAATGGAGGCAAGCAGGTTAAATGACTTGCCCAGGATCATTTAGCTAGTGTCTTAGCTCAGATATGAACACAGATCTTCCTGACTCAGTCTGCCCCTTATCGCCCTACTTCCAAGGCCACTGCTGAAATGTAGGTGAAAAGTGATTTGGGCTTGAACCGTTACAATGGCCTAATCTGCCTCCCTGCTTGCAATCTCTATCTATCCAGATGCCAAGATGATATTGCTGAGTCTCAAGCCTGTCACTCACCTGTTCCAAAGCATTTAGCAGCTTTGGGTGCCAGGAACAAAATTTAAATCCCACAGTCTGACGTTTAAAACCCTGCATAATGTGACTTCCACCTATTTTTCAAAGCAAATCAACAAGCCTTTATTAAGCACTTGGGGTACATGGGGCATTCAGGGAAGCTGCCACTAGGCCATCACCAGGAATGTTGACTTTTGTCCTGCCATCAGACTTCCACAACTCTAGCGGAGAGAGTGTGTAACTACCTCACTTCAATTCATGTGCAAGTCAAGTCATCACCCCTTGATGTCACTGGTCCTCTTTGAAAACAAATATAATTAGTGCTCAAAAGTGCCTGCTGGGCACTTAAAAACAGAAAAACAGTCCCTGTCCTTACAATCTGATGGGAGAAGACTTAGGAAATAGAGCTAAAGAGGGAAGGGAAAGCACCTGGAGGTGAGAGGGGAGAGAGTACAGAAAGTCCAGAAGGTCTAAGGTACAGCCTAGATCATAATAAATAAATGACCTGGACATTTTCCTTCACGTAGGGGTTCCGGGAGGAACCAGCCAATCAGAGGAGGGGCGTAGGGAAATTCAGTGAGAAGTCCAAGAGTGAAGTGAGCTTCTATAATGAGGACATTTTTGTGGTATGTTAAGGAAAGGCCAAGGAGTCAGGAGTGCTGCTTGATGGATATCTTTTTAGTCATCTTAAAGTATTTTGTTTCAGCTGTTGCATACTTCTCACAGATTTAGAACAAGTAGGAACCTTAGGCATCGACCAAATTCAACTGAATACTTTGAGAAAAGATATTTTGTAGATCCCATTTAGGGAGTCCCTAAACATGACCCATACCTAAACCTTGTTTGAGAGAATTTCCCCAAAATTCTGTTCCAAGATTGGGGAGGCAGCTTAATAAGCCAAAAGAAGTAAGAAAATCCTGATCCCCTCTTTTGGAAGTCAGGCCACCTCTCCCCAACCCCCACAATGAACCTGGGTCCTGTTTGAGTACAGAGGAGGAAACTCTTGTGGGAGGAGGGACCCCTGGGCACAGGCTCATATTCTGAGTTCTTCATATTCATCTTTGCTTTCTACTCAGTGATATCCTATTACATTCATAAACCATAATTTGTTCTGGCATTCTCCACTGTACTTGTTATCACTAAGATCATCCCAGTAGTGGAACCTCTGGGTTAATGGGTATGAATAATTTGGTCATTTTTGTTACATATTTCCAAAATGCTTTCCAGAATGGCTGAGCCAATTCTTAATTCACCCATAGTGAATGGAGGTTCTTTTTTCCAGAGTCCCTCCAACAATGAATTTTCCCATCTTTTAGCATTTTTTTTCTTAACCTGACTGGTGTGAAGTGATAACTCAGGATTAACCTCTTCTTTGTTCAAGATCCCTGTAAATATGACTGAAAATTATCTTGGGGAAATAATTTTTTTATCCTCATTTGATGAGTGAGAAAGCTGAGGCCTAGACTAGACATGAAGACTTTCCCCAAGGTCAAATTGTAGAAGTTGGCAGAACTAGACTTCAAAGCCAGATATTTCCTTTTAGGTTTAGCTCAGTTGCTGCATACTTATGGGATATCTCTTTTTTATCCCTCTGACTTTTAGTGTTCTGTCCTCCCTCAAATTATCTTGTATTTACTTATCTGTTTGTAAGCAATATCCCCCAGCCTCCATAAAATATAAGCTTCTTGAAGACAAAGACTATCTCATCTCATTTTTGTCCTGGTTCCTTCCATTTAGTTGGTAATAGATCAGTCTCCAAGGATTGGTCACTGGGGATGCAAAAACCAAAACCAAACAATCCCCATCCTCTGGAAGCTTACATCTGAGACAAATGAAAAGCCCAAGAGACACAATTTCTGGGGTAATTAATAATTTATTAATTAGGCCAGTGGATAATGAATAAAATGATGGTCAGTGGTTTCTCTTGGTAACCAAAGACAACCATGGAGTGAATACTTTAATACTGTTGGAAAAAGGGGGTGCCTCTGACAAGTGGAAATTAACCCTTACTGGTGAACAATTAATGAAGAGGTGGGTAAAAAGTCTTCATCTCCTCCCAATGAGACCTTGACTTTATCACTCTACTCAGCTGCCTCCAGCAATCTGGACCAAGGAATCTTTCTCTATCCAGACTACTCCAGTTGGTTTTCACCTTCATGAGCTGGGTTCCCTAGACTCCAAAGGAGGGGTACAATGACATAGGCTTATTTCCTAAGGGCAAGAATTCACCTAGATTAGATTCTATTTACACTATTAATAAAAGTAAGTACCCCTTGTAGGGTGGGGCCCTGCCCAAGATCACAGATCATGTACCTCAAGGATTAGGCCAGTCTCATCAATCAGTCTTCAGAGACTGACTGAATGAGCTACGGGAACTGGTCCCTGAATGATGAAAAGGAAAAATAATCTTAAATGAATAATTGTTTACTAATATAAGAGAAAAATAATTACTTCTCTCACATTCCACTTGCGGGGGAGTGGGAGGGAATAAAACAAGTAAACCCCCTGTTTTCTTGAGAATGGAGACAGTACTAATTAATATGCCAAAGGAATTTGAGAGGGTGTTGGAATTAGAAAAGATGATTAGGTGACCTCCAAGATGGGTTTTTAAGGAAGAGGAGGTAGTACATTCTAAGCCTATGCAAATACTTAGAAGCTGGATATTGAACGCCAAGTTTAGGGGACAACTGGAAGACCAATTCAGGTAGACTAGCATTTATTAATAGTTTGCTATGTGCCAAACACTGAGCTAAATAATGAGAATACAAGTGAAAAGACTGTCCCTGCCCACAGAGAGCTTATATTCTAATAGGGGAAGACTACACATTAAATAAAGGAAGTTGAAAAGTGAAGGAGGAGGGGAAAGTTAATAAAGGGGAGGGAGAAAGGTACACAGTAGGAAGGAGGATATTTGAGGTGACTAGAGGGCTGCCTGGAGAGGAATGACATATGGCCAGCCTAGGGATCCTCCTTAAATTGAGGTTCTGGGAAGTCATTTCATCCAAGGTAGAGGTCCCAGAGTATTTCTAATGTATGAATTCCAAGACTGGAGTGAGGCTTAGGATGAAGATCTGGGATATAGTAGGGGAAGTCTGGAGTATAGTATGGAGAGGAGTGGAACCTAGGGTGCATGAAAAGAAGTAAAGAGAAAGAAATAAATCTGATCATGGACTTTAATACACAATTGTTTTAAATGCCAAGCTGAGGAATTTTCTTTTATCCTAGGGGAAATGGAAAGACAATGAAGGTTTGGAGGCTAGAGGAATGGTATAGACAGGTCTGTGTTTCAGAAATATTAATTTGGCAACTGGGGAGGATGGATTTGAGAAGGGAGAGACAAGCAGGGATGCCTTACAAGCTATTGCAAAGTGGTCATAGAGGCAGTTAGGTGGCTTGGTAGATGAGAGTGCTCCACCTTGCAATCAGGAAGATCTGAGTTCACATTTGACTGCAGATGTTTATGACCTGTGTAACTCTGGGCAAGTTGCTTCACCTCTCTCCTCAGGCATTGTGGGAATCAAATGAGGTATTTGTACAGAGTTTAGCATAGTGCCTGGCACTTCCTAAATGCTTGTTTCCTTCCTTCCTGAATTTGGATATGCATCTTATCCACCCATTTTAGGGGACCCACCATTATTGTCTAACAGTCAATTGTCTAGGTGAAAGTGTATGGAATAATTGGTTCTGCTTTGGTCAGTATATTCTGGAACCTGGGGCTGGGGTCTATAATGCACATTGGATGAAAGGAACGGATTAACTAAGGAATGTTGACCTGTGCCAGACTCATGATTCATTAAGCTCAGTCTTTCATCTCCCACTTTGCTAACAAAGGACATGTTACATAAGACTGTGGCATTGTTATCAGTCACCTGGATGAAGATGGAGAATGTTTACTAAACTTGGAGAGGGCACACTGTGCTATCAAAGGACATATTATATAAGACTTTGTTACCAATCATTTGGGTGAAGATGGAGAATGTTTACTAAACTTACAGTGGGTGTAATATGGGTGACATTCTAGATAATTTGTCAGCATCCAACAGGCTGAATTGTAAAAGCTAATAGGAAATAGGAGATAAGACCTGTTGAGAGGGAAAAAATATTAATAATGTGTTCTTCATTTTGTGCACATCTGATAGAAATGATTTTTACTAATTTAACATTCATATCTAAGTATTTAGGTAGAGAGAGAGAGAGAGACAGAGAGATATCCAAATTGGCAAAATTCCCCTCTCTCCCTGCATTCCTGTCCTCAGATGTGTCTCTACCCCCAAGATAATTTTCAGTCCTATTTATCAGGATCTTGAACAAAGAAGAGGTTAGTCATTTGAGTTATCACTTCACATCAGTCAGGTTAGAAAAAAATGCTAAAAGATTGGAAAACTCGATGGAAGGACTGTGAAAAAGAACCTCCATTCACTATGGGTGAATTAAGAATTGGCTCAGTCATTCTGGAAAACATTTTGGAAATATATAACAAAAATGACCAAATTATTCATATCCATTAACCTAGAGGTTTCACTACTGGGATGATCTTATTGATAACAAGAAGAATAGAGAATGCCAGAGCAAATTATGGTTTATGAATGTAATAGGATATCACTGAGTAGAAAGCAATGATGAATATGAAGAACTCAGAATATGAGCCTGTTTGTTGCCCAGGGGCTCTTCTCCCACAACAGGCTTCTCCTCTGGACTCAAACAGGACCCAGGTTCATTGTGGGGGGTTGGGGAAAGGTGGCATGACTTCCAAAAAGGGAATCAGTCTTTTCTTACTTCTTTTGGCTTACCCCACCTTGGAATAGAATTTTGGGGAATTTATTTAAAATAAGGTTAGGGGCTCCCTAAAAGAGATTTACAGAGTATCTTCTTTAAAAAAAGTTTTCAATCAAAAGTATCAAAATAGATAATCAGGTATGAGACAGCTTTTTGCTTCTTCCACCATTATAGAACTACTTAAAACACAGAAGATGCATAAGGGTGCATTAACAAATACTTAAAACACAAAGCACCATCTCATCACCATCATTAAATTTTTTCCATATATAAAAGTACTTTTGAGGTACTATTAAATTGATATTTTTCTTTTACCTTCATTGTCCAAGCAACTCACAAGATCCTATGCTCACTAAGCATGTCTCTTTTGAATGTCGTAGCTCTTCTGTATATTTATCTTGGTACAAGAAATTTCCCCTGCCACCGGTAGGTAGGGTAGGAGCTATCCCATTTTGGTCTTTGGGTTCCCTATGCCTTGCACAATCCATAAACATGATACTTTTACTTTTTAGGCTTTAATGAATGGTCCTGCCAGTTATGTTCTCCAAGAACTGATGTAGTTGTAAGAAGCACCTCGCCTAGGGCAGCCAGCATTGTCTGGAACATGCATTCACATTGTGGAAACATCCATCTCTCAGCATCATGGGGTACTGGTCATAGAATGATGCTCAGGGAAGAAACAGAAAGGCAGAAAGTAGCCAGGTATTCAAATTCACCTACAAAAACACAAGTTTGTTGGGTTTTTTTGATAAATTTATTTATTTTTCGTTTTCAACATTCACTTCCATAAGATCCCTCTCCCCTCCCTAAGATGGCATGCAATCTAATATAGGCTCTATATATACATTCATATTAAACATATTTTTCACATTAGTCATGTTGTAAAAAGGAATTAGAACTAATGAGAGGAACCACAAGAAAGAAGAAACAAAGCAAAACATGCAAAAAATAAAGAGAGCAAATAGTATGCTTCCATCTACATTCAGACTCCAAAGTTCTTTTGTGGATAGCATTTTCCATTGTGAAGCTTTTGAAGCTGTCCTAGATCCTTGCATTGCAGAGAAATAAGTTTATCAAAATTAGTCATTGTAAGATGTTGCTGTTACTGTGTACAATGTTCTCCTGGTTCTGCTCACTTCACTCAGCACCAGTTCATGTAAGTCTTTCCAGGTACCATCTCGTAAATGTCGGAGGCCAGGTTTGAACGCAAGTGTTCCTGACTCCAAACCCAGAGCTCTATCTACTGTGCAACCTTGCTGCCTGTTGTAAAAGCAGCGATTCTTGGAATTGGATAGGTACATTGGCTCCTTGTGTGAGACATGGACTATGGCCCTTAATAAAAGGACACAAGTTACTCATAATAATCTAAAGCATTTTTTCATATCACTATAGATAGCTTTAATTTCTTCATCTGAAAACTACCTGTTCATATCCTTTGACCATTTGTCAACTGGAGAATGACTTGTGTTCTTATAAATTTGACTCACTCCTTTATATATTTTAGAAATGAGGCCTTTATCAGAGACATTGACTCTAAAAACTATTTCCCAGCTTTCTGTTTCCCTTCTAATCTTGGTTGCATTGACTTTGTGCAAAAACTTTTTAACTTATTGTAATCCAAATTATCCATATTGCATTTTATAATGTTCTCTGTCTTTTTTGGTCATACATTCTTCTCTTCTCCATAGATCCGATAGGTAAACCATTCCTTGCTCTTCTAATTTGCTTTATGTCTAAATCATGTACCCATTTTAACTTTATCTTGCTTATAAGGCAGGGGTGAAGAACTTGTGGCCTAGAGACTCTCTAGGTCCTCAAGTGCAGCCCAGCCCTTTGAATCCAAACTTCACAAAACAAATTCCCTTAATAAAAGGATTTGTTTTATAAAACTTGGACTCAGTCAAAAGGCTGCACTCAAGGACCTAGAGGGTCACAGATTCCTTCCTCCTACTCATCTCTCCACCCCACCCCTACCCCCATGCCTTGTTTCTGCCATATTATTTTCCAGTTTTCCCAGCAGTTTTTCTTAGTGAGTTCTTATTCCAGAGGCTAGAGTCTTTGTGTTTATCAAACAGTAGATTACTATAGCCATTGACTACTGTGTCTTTGTGTACCTAACCTGTTCCACTGATCTACCACTCTATTTCTTAGCCAGTACCAAGTAAGTTTGATGGTTGCTGCTTTGTAATACAGTTTTAGATCTGGTACAACTGGGCCACCTTCACTTGCATTTCTTTCCATTAATTTCCTTAATATTCTTGACCTTTTGTTCTTCCAGATGGGTTTTGTTATTATTTTTTTCTAGCTATATAAAATAGATTTAGGAAATCACTCTTTAAAAAAATACTGTACAAGCATTTATTTTTCTTTGGATTTTTAAAAATTTAATATTTTATTTTTTTCCCCAATTACATGCAAAAACAATTTTAACATTCTTTTTTTCAGATTTTGAATTCCAAATTATCTCCTCCCCCTCATTGAGAAAACAAGCAATTTGACATATGTTCTACAAGAGTAGTCATGCAAAACTCATTTCCATGTAAGTCATTCTTTGAAAGAAAACATGAAAAAAACCCAAGAAAAATAAAAATGTAAAGAAAAAGTATCTTTGATCTGCATTCAGGCTCTGCCAGTTCTTTCTCTGGAGATGGACAGCACCTTTCATCATAAATATTATGGAAATGTGATGGATCATTGTATTCCTGAGAATAGCTGTTATTCATAGTAGATCCTCATACAATATTGCTGTTACTGTGTACAATGTTCTTCTGCTTCTGCACATTTCATTTTGTGTCAGTTCAAACAAGTCTTTCCTTGTTTTTCTGAGAGCATCCTGCTCATCATTTTTTCTTATTAATTAATTTATTTTTAAGTTTTCAACACTCACTTCCACAAGATTTGGAGTTTCGAATTTTCTCCCCATCACTCCCCTACCCCTATTCCAAGAGTGTGTGCAATCTGATTACCCCTTCTCCCAATCTGTCCTCCCTTATATCAACTCCCCTTCTCTTATCCTCTTCCCTTCTATTTTCCTGTAGTGCAAGATAGATTTCCATACCCTATTGCATGTATATCTCACTTCCCAGTTGCATGTAAAAACAATTTTTAACATTCGTTTTTAAAACTTTGAGTTCCACATTCTCTCCCTTCCTCCCTCTTCACCTACCCTCATTGAGAAGGCAAGAAATTTGATATAGGTTACGCATGTGTAGTTATGGAAAACACTTCCCATAACAGACATGTTGTGAAAGATTAACTATATTTTCCTCCATCCTGTCCCATTATCCATTTATTCTATTCTCTCCTTTTACCTAGCTCTCCTCAAAAGTGTTTGCTTCTGAGTACCTGCCTCCCCCAGTCTGCCCTCCCTTCTATCATCCTCCCTTATCCCCTTCCCCACTACTTTCCTGTAGGGTAAGATAGAATTCCATACCCAGTAAGTGTGTGTGTTATTCCCTCCTTAAGCTAAATCTGATAAGAATAACGTTCATTTATTCCCTCTCACCCCCCCCTCCATTGTAAAAGTTCTTTCTTGCTTCTTTTATCTGAGATGATTTACTATGTTCTACCTCTTCCTTTCTTCTTCCAGTAGATTCCTTTCTTACCTCTTAATTTTATTTTTTAGATATCCCTTCATATTCAACTCACCCTGGGCCCTCTGTCTACATATATATTCCTTCCAACTACTCTAATACTTAGAAAAGTCTCATAAGTTACAAATATCACCTTCCTATGTAGGAATGTAAACAATTCAACTTTAATAAATTCCTTATGGTTTCTCTTTACTGTTTACCTTTCATACTTCTCTTGATTCTTCTATTTGAAAGTTAAATTTTCTATTCAACTCTTGTCTTTTCATCAAGAATGCTTGAAAGTGCTGTATTTCATTGAATATCCATTTTTTCCCCTGAAGGATTATACTCATTTTTGCTGGATAAGTGATTCTTGGTTTTAATTCTAGTTCCTTTGATCTCTGGAACATCATATTCCAAGTTCTTCAATCCCTTAATGTAGAAGCTGCCAAATCTTGTGTTATCCTGATTGTATTTCCACAATACTTGGATTGTTTCTTTCTGGTTGCTTGTAATATTTTTCTCCTTGATCTGAGAATTCTGGAATTTGGTCACAATATTCCTAGTTTTCCTTTTGGATTCTTTTTCAGAAGGTGATTGGGAGATTCTTTCAATTTTTATTTTATCCAATGTAGAGTAAAATAAGGGCAGTTTGACTTGATAATTTCTTGAAAAATGATGTCCAGACTCTTTTTTGTTCATGGCTTCCAGGTAGTTCAATAATTTTTAATTTATCTCTCCAGGATCTATTGTCCAGGTCAGTTGTTTTTCCAATGAGTTTTTCTAATATTTTTCACATTCTCTTATACTTTTTCATTCTTTTGGTTTTGTTTTAGAATTTCTTGATTTCTCACAGAGTCATTAGCTTCCATTTGCTTCATCCTACTTTTTAAGGAGTTATTTTCTTTAGTGAACTTTTGGACTTCCATTTTCATTTGGCCAATTCTGCTTTTTAAGACATTCTTCTCCTCATTGGCTCTTTGGACCTCTTTTGCCATTTAGGTTAGTCTATTTTTTAAGGCGTTATTTTCTTCAACATTTTTTTTAGGTCTCCTTTAGCAAGCTGTTGACACGTATCTATATATCTATATCTGTATATATGCATCATTCTCATTTCTCTTCCCTATTTTTCCTTTACTTCTCTTACTTGATTTTCAAAATCCTTTTCCATGGTCTGAGACCAATTCATATTTTTCTTGGAGGCTTTGGATGTAGAAACTTTGGCTTTATTGTTTTCTTCTGGTTGTGTTTTGATCTTCCTTCTCACCAAAGTAAGATTTTATATTCTGATTTTTTTTCCTCACTGTTCGCTCATTTTAATAGTCAATTACTTGACTTTTGAGCTCTTTGTTAAGGTAGGACTCTGTTTCCAGTGCAGAGTGTGTACTGTCCCAAACTTCATGGATTTTGTGTAGAGATTTTGTTTTCAGAGATTTTTATAGAAATCTGTAAATTTTCAGTTCTCCCAAGGTGGTATGATCAAAGGAGAGATGTTTACTCCTCTCCTGGCTTGTGCTGTGGTCTGAGTGACCACAAGCACTCTTTTCTGCCTTGGAACTGTGAGGTGGATTCCTTCACCACAGCTACAAGCTCCACAATACCAGTACTCCTTCTTGCCTCAGGACTGCCAGTCAGGAATGCCACCCAGATTGAAGCAAGGCAAAGTAAGAGAATCCTGCCTTAGTGCCAAAAAAACAGATCCCTGAAGTCCTCCTCTGATCAGCTTCCCAATCCGCCCCCCCCCCACCCATCTATGGGTTGAGAGCTCTGGAAGAAACTACTGCTGCAGCAGCCCTTGCAGTCTCTGCTGCCCGGGGATTAGGGATCACACTCCTGCGTTGTGTGTTGAGAAATATGGAAACTGCCACAACTGCCAGTAATTCAATGCCATGATACCTGCTCCAGATTGGCTGGCAATATGATCTGTGGTAGTACAGCCCACATTAGACTGGGCTCTTCTCCCAGCCTGGTACAACAGACCTTTCCTATAGACCTTCCAGATTGTCTTGGACTGGAAATTTGTTTCAGTCTGTTATTTTGTGAGTTCTGCTACTCTAGAATTTGTTTAGAGACCTTTTTTTTTTTTTTACAGGTATTTGGAGGGGTTTGAGGGAAAGCTCAAGCAAATCCCTGCTTTTATTCTGCCATCTTGGCTCCCTCAACAAGCATTTATTAAGCATGTACTAAAAGTCAGGCACTATTCGAAGCACTGGGAATGCAAAGCAAAGCCAAAAAACAAAACAAAACTATTAGTCCATGCTCTCAAATACCTCATAGTCTAATGAGAGAGACAACATGCAAGCAACTACGTGCAAACAAGATAAATACAAGCTAAATTGGGGATAATGTTAGAAGGAATTTATTCATTTTTTGGTTGTGTCTGCCTCTTTATAACCCTATTTGGGTTTTTCTTGGCAAAGATACAGGAGTGGTTTGCCATTTCCTTTTCCATCTCATTTTATAGATGAGGAAACGAAGGCAAACAGGGTAAAGTGACTTGCCTAGTGTTGCAAAGCTAGTAAGTGTCTGAGGCCAGATTCGAATTCAGGAAGACAAATCTTCCTGACTGTAGGCCTAACATTCTATCCACTGTGCCACCTACCTGTCCCTTTAGAGGGAATGCATTAACATTAAAGAAGACTGGGAAAACTTTCTTATAGAAGATTGGGCTTTTACTGAGACTCAAAGGAAGCCAAGAAAGCTAGGCAGTAGTGATAAAGCAGGAGAGCGCTCTAGGCAGGGAAGAGGATTTCTGCAGTTAATATAATGATCTATCTAAAGAATCCAAAGGAGCCACGTAAAAAACTCATTGAAACGATTAACAGCTTCAGCAAAGTTACAAGATATAAAATAAATCTACATAAATTTTCAGCATTTCTTTATATTACCAACCAAATTTAGCAGGAAGAGATAGAAAAGAAATTACACTCAGAATAACTACAGAATGTATCAAATACTCCTGAGTCACCTTGCCAAGACTCATGCAGGAACTATACAAATGCAACTTTCAAACACTATGGAAATAAAGACAGACCTAAATAATTGGAGAAATCTTAATTACTCGTGGCTAGGACATGTCATTGTATTATCTCTCCTGAATCAGTTGTTTCTCCAATGAGATATTTAACATTAACTTCTATTTTTTCATTTTTTTGGTTTTGTTTTATAGTTTCGTGATTTTTCATAATAGTTTCCATTTGCTTCATTCAGTTTTTAAGGAATCATTTCCTTCAGCAAGCTTTTTGACCTCCTTTTCCATTTGGCCAGTTCTGCTTTTTAAGACATTTGTCTCCTCGTAGACTCTTTAGACTCCTTTTACCATCTGTCCTAGTCTGTTTTCCAGGGTATTATTTTCTTCAATATTTTTTTGTGTGTCTCCTTTAGCAAACTATTGGCTTGTTTTTCATAATTTCTTTCATTGCTCTAATTTCTCATCTCAATTTTTCCGCTACCTCTCGTATTTGATTTCCAAAATCCTTTTTCAGTTCTTCCATGGTCTGAGACCAATTCATATTTTTCTTGGAGGCTTTGGATGTAGGAGCTTTGACTTTGTTGCCTTCTTCTGAGTGTATATTTTGATCTTCCTTGTCACCACAGTAACTTTCAATAGTCAGAGGCTTATTTTAACGCACCCCCCCCCCCATTATTTGCTCATTTTCCCAGCCTATTCATTGACTGTTAAGTCTTTGTTAAAGTGCTTCCATGGTGGAGGGCACACTGTCCCAAGACAATAAAAAAGAAAATGTTACCTAAATTATTTTATTTGTTTGGTGACATACCTAATGAATCTACCAAAACATTATTTTATAGAGAAAAAAAGAAATTTATTTAGAGTAACAAAAAGTCAAGAATCTCAAAGAAAAGTCAAAAGGAAGAAAGACTTGAGTACCAGAACTTAACCTATATTAGAAAGCAGTAATCATCAAAACAATTGTTATTTAGGTGATATACTGGAAAACAAAAGTGACAAGGCATCATGGAAGCACCAGAAGCATCAGGTCAAATAAACAATGATCAAACACCCCCACATTTTAAAAAGCAAGCAAACCAAAACCACTGTTACAAACACCCATAATTAAGCAAAAACAAATTCCTGCATGGGCTGTGTAAAAAATGAAATTATCCCAATCTGTACTTTGAGTTCATTACCTTTCTTTCAGGAGATGGGCAGTATGTTTCATCCCAAGTTTCCTGAAGTATTTGGTCATTATATTGACTACAGTTCCTGTTTATCTTTACAACATTGCTATCATTTTATAATTTGTTCTCCTGGTTCTGCTCATTTCACTTCACATCTGTTCACAAAAATTTTTCCATGTTTCTCTGAAACTATCTTCTCCATCATTTCTTATAGCACAAGAATATTCTATCACATGACTTGTTCAGTCACTCTCCAATTAATACCCTGTTTCCAAATTTTTTTTGTCACCACAAAAAGAGTTAATGTATTTTTGTATGTATTGGTCTCTCTCTTTTTAAAATCTGTTTGAGGTATATACCTAGTAGAGGTATTTCTGGGTCAAAGGATAGGCACAATTTAGTAGTTTGAGGGGCATAGATTCAAACTGCTTTCTAGAATGATGGGAGCAATTCACAGTTAAATCAACAGTGCATTAATGTATATGTTTTTCACAGATCCCTATAGCATTTATAATTTCCTTTTTTGTCAACTTTGCCAGTTTGATGGATATGAGATAGAGTTTCAAAGTTGTTTTAAGTTTCATTTCTTTAATTTTTAGTGATTTAGAAATTTTTTTTGTATGACTATTGATAACTTAGAGTTTTTCCTCTGAAAACCACTTATTCATATCCTTTGATCATTTATCAACTAGGGAGGTGGACATAGTCCTATAAATTTGGATTAGTTCCTATGCATCTTAGAAATAAGATCTTTATCAGAGAAATATAATGCAGTGATTTTTTTCCCCCCATTTACAAGCTTCTCTTCTAATTTTAGCTGCATTAATTTTATTGGGGTAAAAACTTTCAAATTTTATGTAATTAAAACTTCTGTGGTCCTATCTATCTTTTGTTTGGTCATGAATAACTAGCCATAAATCTGACAGGCATTTTCTTCCTTGTTCTTCTAATTTGTTTATAATGTCATCTTTTATACCAAAGTCATGTAGTCATATATCTGTTTGGTGCTTGTCTTAGTATACAGTGTGAAGTATTAGACTATACCTAGTTTCTAACTGGCTACTTTATAGTTTTTCCAACAATTTTTGTTGGATAGTGAGTTCTTGCTCCAATAGCTAGGATCTTTGCATTTATGAAACACTAAGTTACTGTGCTCATTTGCCTCTATATATTCTGTACCTAATTTATTCTACTCATCAGCCTACTTCTTATCCAGTATCAGATTATTTTGATGATTACATTCATGTAATGTAGTTTGAGCTCTGGTACTTTTTGGCCCCCCTTCTTTTCTATTTTTTCCCATTAATTCCCTTGATGTTCTTAATCTTTTGATTCTCCAGATTAATTTTGTTATTATTTTTTCTAGTTTTAGAAAGTCATCTTTGATCATTTGATTGATAAGGCACTGAATAAGTAAATAAACTTAGGTATCAATGTCATTTTTATTAATAACATTTCTAACTAATATTAATATTTTTCTATCTATTTTGATCTGCCTTCATTTGTGTAAATGGTGGATATAGGCCTCTTGTGTACAACCTATCCTAGGACCTAAGTTGATACCAAAGGCTCTTCTTGTACCCATACCATTCCGGATTCCTTTATCTGCCTGACAAAATCTCCCCAAATCTTCTTGGGGATCTCATGCAAGGATGATACTGACATATGTGGATACCCCACCAAAAATTATGTACTGGGAGGCATCAACAAGATTCCTCCTTTAACTCTAACCCCAACAGGAAGAGCTTTTGTTGTCTAATCCTATTCTTTCTAACCCCAAACAACTTGGCCAGAACTATGGCCACTGCCCAGGAATTAACATAGATGAAGATGTTCTCTGCTTTATCCCTTGAGGCTCTTTCACAAGCTATCCGTGCAACACGGAGTTCAGTTCATTGGAAGAACTCATCAGGACTCCCATTCCCAATGTATCCCCTATTACTGAATTAGTGGCTGCTGAAATCCATGTATATTCTTAGCAGATAGAACCATTGGTGAATCAGGCAAAATGTTATTCCTCAGGAGCCAGGTCTTTATAGGTAGGAGCCCATTTGCCAGGGTAGAAGACAAGATTACAGGGTCTATATCAGAGGTTTCAGTCTCCTGTTTATGAAGGGCACCAATACCAGAGAGACATAGGTAAGAGTAATTTTTAAAGACTGTTGAACCACCTGCTTTATATCCTCTAGAGTTGTAGCCTGGTCTGGGCCCTGCCTGAAAGCAACAGGTTTGCAAATGACTTGGTCATTGAGGGATATCAAGATACCCAGAAGGGGAATATGAGTTCTCCAAAACCTGAAGAGTTCAATAAGTCTCTCAATTTCCTTCTTAGACTGTGAGGAAGAAAATATCAGTAGCTTATCCTGGACTATACTTGGAACCCTTAGGGTTTTTTTTTGTTAAATATCAATAATTCTCACAACAGAAGAAAATAAATATAGAAGAATTGACCTTCTAAAGATTCCAACTACTGAGATAAGGACTCACTATTTGACAAAGACTATGATGAAAATTAGAGAGTAACCTGGCAAGAATTAGGTATAGACCAACATCTCCCACCATATATCAAGATAAACTAAAATGGAGACAAGATTTCCATATAAAAGATGATAACAGCATAAGTAAATTAGAAGAAACGATGAGAAATTTCCTTTTGGGATCTAGAGCTAGAAAAAAATTTCATGAGTAAACAATGTATAAAGAAAATCACTGGAAATGAAATGGACAACTTTGATTACATAAAATTAAAAGGTACAAACAAAACTAATGTAGCTAATTTGGAAAGAAAATATTTGACTGGGGGAAAAATCTTGACAGCAAGGTTCTCTGATAAAGTTCTCATATCATCCAAAGCACATAAAGAATTGACAAATTTATAAGAATAAGAAATAGATTGATAGATCATTTTAAAGGTCAGTGTTTTGTTTTTTAATCTTATTATTATACTTCTATATACAATATAGTAATAATAAATATATTTTTAATTTTATTTCTTTTTAACAAGCAATTCTCAAGGGAATTTATGGCTATAAACAATCATTTGAAAAAATGCTCCAGATCATGAATAATTATAGAAATTCAGATGAAAGTAACTCTGAGACTCTGTTTCACGTCTATCAGATTGGCAAAGATGACAGGATAATTGTTGGAGGAATTCTGGCAATGCAGACATTTATGTCCTGCTATTGGAGCAGTGAACTTATCCAGTCATTCTGGAAAGCAATTCTGGAAATGCCCCCCAAATGACTAGATCACACATACCCTTTGATCTAGCAATACCACTACTAGGCCTATTTACCTCAAAGAGATTAGAGAAAAAAGAAAAGAATCCATTTATGAAAAACATATATTCATAGCAGATCTTTTTGTGGGGACAAAGAACTGAAAACTAAGGGAGTATGCACTGATTGAGGAATGGCAGAGCAAATTATGACATATGAATGAATGAAGCACTTATTAAATACCTACTATGTGCAAAGCATTGTACTAAGTCCTGAGGATACTGTTACCCTTAAGGAGCTCACATTCTATTGAGGGAGACAAACCAGATAGAAAGTTTTAGTTGTAAGTTCTATTATCCTTAGAATACAGCAGCAAAGTAGCTGATAATATCTCTTCTTTAAAAGCATCTCCACTGATAAAAATCATATCAGTTTCTGATGTTGAATTTTTTGACTGTGCCAAGAACTTTGGTGATAAGAACCATTTTTTTGTCTGCTTCTTCAGGAGCTGGGGTTATACCACTGGCAGGAACAGTGGGCAGATTGCATCTCCACAAGGTCTACTTCTCAAGATAATGACTGTGGACACTGGGCTGAAAGCATTGCTGTTCCCAAGGTTCTTTAGTTCAGAGTCCTGGGCTACCTTCAGTAAGGGAGAAGGTGACCAAGGTAGTGATAGAGTTTGACTTGCCTCTGGCATGCTCCTTTGTGTCTCTTCCTCAGGATGTCTTGTTTCTTCAGCTAGTCTGGCTTGCCTGCCCTGAGGTTGGCCATTGGTGGGTATAGTTGGCCCTATATGAATGTAATAGAAAACTATTGTGCTATAATAAATGCTAAAGATGATGTTTTCAAAGAATTCTGGGAACACTTGCATGAAATAATACGAACCAAGTAAGAAGAACCAGGAGAACAATTGGTATAACACTTTGGAAGACATGGCCATGACCATCTATGATTCCAGAGGACCCATGGTAAAAATGCTAGCCATTGGCAGATAGAGAAATGATATAGGAGGCCTATTGAAACATATATTTTTTGGACATGGTCAATGCTGAAATGTATTTTGCTTAACTATGCACATTTGTTACAAAGGTTTTGTTTTACTTTCTTTTCCCCAGTGTGTTTGGGAGGTGGGAGAAAGAGAAAATACATTTTCAATTGAAAAAAAATTTAATTAAAAAAAACCTAGGGGGGTGGAGTCAAGATGGCAGAGTAGAAAGACTAATAAACAGAGCAGAAAGACAAATAAACTCTAGCGCTTCCCCCACAGCCCACAAAATACCTGTAAAAAATGACTCTCAACAAATTCTAGAACAGCAGAAGCCACAGAACGACAGAGTGAAAGAGATTTCCAGACAAAGGTAACTTGGAAGACTGATAGGAAAGGTCTATGCCACAGGACACTAAGTAGAACACATGGCACAGGGAAGAACAGGACTGGAAAAGGCTTCCAGGGCAGAATCCCCATCAGGGAGGGTCCCAAATCCCTCAACCCACAAGCAACAAAGAAAACTTCAAAGGTCAGTGTGGGAGGGCTTTCCCAGCTGGGCAAGAGGGGAACCAGGTCTCCCCAGCACTGGCCTCAGGTGGCGGCAGAGGTGGAGGCAACAGCAGCAGCAGCGGTTGGCAGGTGGCTATGATGGCTGCAAAAGCAGCCTGGGTCCATTGTCCAGGGAGCTCAGCTTAAAAGCCTCTGGGGGAATTGAGTAGCTGATCCGAACCTCAGTCCCGAGTGGTGGCCCTGCCCCCACCCAAAGCCCCTAGGGGAATTGAGCAGCTGATCTGATTCTCAGCCCTGAGCACAGTCCGGGGGGAGGAGTACTAGGACTCTCTTCTTGACAGAGGTTTCAGAAGTCAAGTAACTGGCTGGGAAAATGCCCAAAAAAGGGGAAAAAAAATAAGACCATAGAAGGTTACTTTCTTGGTAAACAGGCATCTCCTTCCAACTTTTCGAATGAGGAAGAACAGTGTATACTGTCAGAGAAAGTCAAGAACTCTGCCTCCAATACCTTCTGAGCTGATGTGTGAAAAAGCTAAAAGCAGGTTTTTGTTTGGTGTTTCCCCAATCAGCCCTGGGGTCTAGTCACAGGAGATATCTCCTCAGCTGACCTGAGGCAAAGGCAAGCTCAGGGGCTAGTAATCCCAGCTGCCCTATTGTCTTTCTGATTCCCCTGGACAGCTGAGGCACACCTAGATGCTAAGGTGTGTTCCACCCCTCCTGGGGCTCCTCTCCTGGTGCTGAGGCTTGCCTGGGTCCTGGTGCAAGTTTTCCCTGCCCTGGGTCCTCTGTCCTTCTGGTTTGCCTCTGCCACCCTAGGAGGAATCCCTCTTAGCTATTTTCCTCGTCTCAGGTGTTATAAGACTACTGGCCTCCTTCTGCTGTTTCTGCTGATCTGGGATTTT
>CM053770.1:503303688-503327913 GCA_028658325.1 Potorous gilbertii
AGGAATTATACACACACACAAACACACACACATACACACACACAGAGCACAGGTTGAATTGAAACAGAAGAGATGATATCCATTAAAAAAATTAAATTAAATTAAGGGGTGAGAGAGGAAAATATTGGGAGGAGAAAGGGAGAAATGGAATTGGCAGACTATCACTCATGAAAGATAAGAAAAATCTTTTTCAATGGAGGAGAAAAAGGAGGAAATGAGAGGGAAAAGTAAAGTTTAATCTCTTCCCATATGGCTTAAGGAGGGAGTAACATGCTCACTAAATTTGGTATGAAAATCTATCTTACACTACAGGATAGTAGGGGAGGAGGGGACAAGTGGGGTAAAGGGAATGATAGAAGGGAGGGAAAATGGGAGAAAGGAGTAACTAGAAGTAAAACACTTTTGGGAAGGGACAAGGTCAAATGAGAGAATAGAAAAAATTGGGGGGACAGGGTAGGATGGACAGCAATATAGTTAGTCTTACACAACATGACTATTTTCGAAGTCTTTTGCAAAATGACACATATATAGCCTGTATTGAATTGCTTGCCCTCTCAGTGGGTATGCATGTGGAGGGAGGGAGGAAGAGAAGTTGGAATTCAAAGTATTAGAAACAAATGTTGAGAATTGTTATTGCATATAACTGGGAAATAAGAAATTCAGGTAATGGGGTATAGAAATTTATCTTCCCTTACAAGGAAAGAGAAGATAGGGATAAGGGAAGGGGTATGTGATAGAAGGGAGGGCACATTTTAGGGAAGGGATAATCAGAATGCAAGGTTTATGGGGTGAAACGAGGGGAGAGGTGGGGAGAAAATTTGGAACTCAAAGTTTTGTGTAAATGAATATCAAAATCTAAAAATAAATAAAACTGTTTTTAAAAACCTTATTTTTTAAAGTCTTCATCTCAAGAAATTATTAATAAAAATTACCCAGATCTTTGAAAAACAGAGGACAAATTAAATAGAAAGAATCTATCCATCAACTTGTGAAAGGAGCCCTGCCAAAAAGAAAATGTTACAGCAATGTTATAGCTAAAATCCAGAGCTCTCACATAAAAGAAAAAAATATTGCAAGCATCCAGAAGGAAGCAGACCAAGGGGAAGCTAGGTGGTGCATTGAATAGGAGTCAGGAAGACTTGAGTTCAAATTGGCCTCAGACACTTGACATTAGCTGTGTGACCCTGGGCAAGTCATGTAATCCCAGTTGTCTCAAACCTGTGATTGTCTTTGTGCTGTGACCTTTCCTCTACCCTCTCCCTCTTTCCCCACTCCCACTGCACCAAAATGTAGTAGGTCAAGAACTAAGGATCTAGCCTAGTTAGGATTACATAAGACCTGGTAGGTTCTAACAAAAGTGAGAGATCTTGGAGCACAATATTCCAAAAAGATGTTTACAGCCAAGAATAAGATATCCTCCAAATCTGAATATAATCTCACAAGGAAAAAAGAAGTTTTTAATGGAACAAAAGACTTGCAAGCCTGTCTAATGAATTTTCCTGAGTGACTAGGAACTTTGTAATCAAACGTGTCCAGAAAAACCTGAAAAGGTAAATTTCTTTTGCAACTGGAAGTGACTGTATGATGATGTAGTGCTAACATTTTAACAGAAGTAACATATGTCCCTTCACGTTAATGTCTTCTAAGAGAATATTAGATGAAGAGTGAAATGAGCAGAACCAAGAGAACATTGTATGTAGTAACAGCAGTATTGTTCTAAGAAAAACTTTGAGCAACTATGTTATTCTGACTATTATAAATATTCAAATTAACCTCAAAAATTCTATGAAAGAATATGATGTTTGAATCCAGGAAGAAATGTTGCTGTAGGGTAGGAAATGATGAGCTGGTTGATTTAGAAAAACATAAAAAGACTAGACTTGCAAAGGAAGATGCTATCTGCCTTCAGAGCAACAGATGATGGGAGGAAATAAACCTAGTATGGTCTTACATATGTATATGAATGTATGTATATATGTGCATGTTTATTGATGTCTATGTAATTATATATATATATATGTTCCATCTTCATGCTTCATTGTAACCTTCGTTAGGATGAGGAGAGGGGAAACATGAAGTAAAAAGTTTGCAGCAGAGAACAAAAGAAAACCAGCAAAGAAGCAAAGAAAAGTTGGGCAGCATTGAAAACAATGTGTAGTATTTATTATGTAGGTTTTCTTGACATGGAAATGTATTGTTTCATATTGAATCCTCTTATGGTCTGCTGTGTACATGGCAATGCTTTTTTTTCTTTCTCATTTTGTATTTAAGTGTAAAATTAAAAACAAATTTACAAAAACCAAACAAAAAAGAGAATACAGAGAGTTAAATAAGAAAAACAAGGTGCCTAGGGATGTATCGGTTCTATTTTGAGGGTTTTAAGAGGAGAAAGATAAGGGAGGGGATAAGCAGAAATATAGTCGTATAGAAAAAAGAAAGAAGAAGATGGGATTTTCTATTTCTCATAAGTGGAATAAGTGAGAAGAATAAACAAGCTAGGTGGAAAGGGTAGGGAAAGGGGGTATCTCATGAATTTCACTTTTTTGATTAAAAGAGGATTGATACATCAAACTCAACATATAGATGGATTGCAGTTAGGGAAGGTAGGGCTAAGAAGGATGATCTGGGGAAATAAAAAAAAAACTTTCATCACTTTCAGGATTAAAAGGAAAAAAAGAAAAGAGCTGAATTAGAACCAGAAAGACTGCCTTATATTTCCTAATAGACAATTACATAATAACAATCCTTTGCACTCTCTCACCCTCTGGCAAAATTACATAATTATTATACTGCTTTGGCCAGCACTAGGTGCTCTCTGACTTGAGACAGCACCAAATAAGTTCAGGCAAGTCCTGGTCACAAAGCCCTGCTGTGAATCAAACTTATTTCATTGTTACTGTTATCCTTCATTGTCAGGGCTACAGCTCACAGTGTAGCCATAGGTACAACTACACTAAAGCAGGTCCCTCCATTAAACTTGATTTCTGCCTCTTCTGTCCTCCTCCCTGCTCTGTTCAGCTCTGGCCACTCACAGATTGGTGGCTGGTCTCATGCAATTGACAGTGTTTTGTCTCTCTCTCTGTCTTTCTTTGTGTCTCTCTGTGATTCTGTATCCTTCTCTCCCTCCTTTTCCCTCCCTGGTGTTTAAGTTTAGAATAAAGAAAATAGAAAAGTAAGACAGTTCCTACTCACAAGGATTTTATGTTCTAATGGGGGTAAACAGTACAGATGGGGTTTCAGCTGCAAGTCATGGAAAGTGGCTAAGCAAATGTTAATGCATCTTCTTTAATGACATTTACAGTGTTTAAAATCATTGTTTCCACTTCTGATGTTGAATCATTTGACTATGCCAAAGACTTTGATTGTAAGAACCATTTTTTTCTCTCCTAGGTCTTCAGTAACTCCGTCTGCTGAGGAGGGGAGGGGTACAACATGGGCAGAAACAGTCACCAGGTCATATCTAAACTAAGGCTGATTTGCTGAATGATGGTGGTGGAGGTCAGGTTAGAAGAAGTTTGCAGGTCACTGGTATTTCTCAGGTTCTTGAGCTCAGGTACCCCCCATCAGGGTCTGAGGAATAGTGGTCAAGGTAGGGGCAAGGAATTGACTTGCCTGGAACATGCTGCCTCTTTCTATACCTTAGGGTGTCTTGCTCCTTCTGCTAGGTTGGCTTACGTGCCCTGAGCATGGTAACTGGTTGGCAGGTGGTGGTGATGGCTGGCTCCTTCTCCACACAGATGTTTATCATCTGGTAGATAACTATGGAGGCTAGTCTGGAAACAAAGTGCATTAAAATCTTCTCTCAATTGATCCTCAAAACAGCCCCTACAAGGGTGCTATTAATATCTCCATTTAACAGGTGAAGAAACTGAAGTTGAGAGATTAAGTGACTTGCCCAGGGCCTTATACCTAGTAAGTACCTAAGGCAGGATTTGAACTCAGGTCTGGGGAGACTGGATTCAAAGTCCAACATTCTATTCACTAGTTGCCATTTTTAAAATTATCAACAAGGAAGGGACTTTTAAGAAAGGATTCAAACTTAAATGGAAACAAAATAATTTAATCCTAAATTTCATCCTGGGTCAAGAAACAAGTCAGAGAAACAATAGACAATTTCATCAAAGAAAATGACAATGAGACAACATACTAAATTTTTGGGATATAGCCAAAGTAATAATTAGGGGAAATCTTATATTGCTAAGCACTTTAGCAATCAACAAGAGAGAAAGAACAAATTAAAGAGTTGGGCACACAATCAAAAAGAAACAAAAGCATAAAAGCTCTAATTGAAAATCCTGAAGATCAAAGGAAAGATTAGCAAAATTGAAAGCAAAAAAAAAATTCATTAAATTGATAAATAAAGCTAAAAGCTTTTTGAAAAATTAGACTGTTAGCTAATCTGAGTTCTAACAGTAAGAGAAAAACCAAATTGTCAGTATCAAAGGGGAAAAGGAGAATTCACAACAAATGAAGAAGAAATAAAAAATATTTCAGGGGTGGGGAACCTGCGGCCTCAAGGTCTCTCAAGCCCCTTGGTTGCCCATTCCTGGAATATTATATATTGTTTCCCCAATTCTATGCAACACAACTAACAAATGAAATGTATAAATTTTTGCAAAAATATAAAATACACAGGTTTCAAGAACAAGAAATAGGGAATTTAAATAACCCACTTACAGAAAAGGAAATTCAACCAGCCATAAATGAACTCCCAAGGGGAAAAAAAGTAAGACCAGATGGTTTTACAAATGAATTCTATGAAACATTCAAAGAACAATTAATTCCAATTTACTTAAGCAATTAGCAGAAATATAAAAAGGATGTATCCAATGCTTCTTCCTTTTTCATTTATTTGCAATATCTCTCTGCCTAATGCATATTCAATTTTTGCAAAACTTCCATGTGCTGCTAAGAAATACATGTATTTTTTAGCAGTCCCATTTAATCATAAATCTTTTAGCTTGAGTTTCTCTGACAATTTGTTTAATTCTATATTTACCCTTTTGTTCACTTTTTTGTCTAAAAACCGAGGGAGACATTAAAATCTTCCACCATTATTGCATTACTGTCAATGTGTTGTAATTCAGTTGATTTTTCCTTTATGAGTTTATTTTTTATGGCATTTGGAACATATGAGTTTAATACTGATATCATTTCGTTTTCTACGGTTCCTTTCAACATAATGTATTTTTTTTTATAGGGGCAGATAGGTGGTGCAGTGGATAGAGCACCAGTGCAGGAGTCAGGAGGACCTGAGTTCAAATCTCATCTCAGATACTTGACACTCACCAGCTGTGTGACCTTAGGCAAGTCACTTAACCCCAATTTTCTCATCCTAGGTCATCTCCGGTCATCTTGATGAATATCTGGTCACTGGATTCAGATGACTCTGGAGAAGTGAGGCTGGTGACCTACACAACCCTCCCTCACTCAGAACAAAGTCAAGTGCAAGTCATGTCATCATTTCTCTGAAGGCGCATGGTCTTCTTCAGCAAGGAAGGATGAACACACACACCATTTTTTTAATATTCACATGAAACAAAGTACAAAATGGTCCTCTTTCCAGTAACTCAGTAAAGGAAGGAGTTGGAGAATGCTTTGCTAAGAACCACATGGGTTTTAGACTGTCTATGAACATTAATTTAATTCCTGGTCCTCTAAATGTGTGATCCTTGTCTAATGACAAACAAGTTATATATCAGAGGAATGGAATGAGAACATGGGTGAGATACTGAGAAGGTACACAAGTACCCAAAGCATCATAGATAAGGCAGGCTATTGCTCACAGATAAGCAAGTGTTCAACTCCCTAGGACAAAGAAGCAAAGAAAGAAGGAAATAATCATTTAAGACCCACCGTATACCAGGCACTGTGATAAGCACTGTACACATTTTAGGAGAATTTGCTTCTCACAATAACCCTGGGAGGTAGGTGCTGTTATCATCCCTTTGTTATGGTTGAAAATTGAAGTAGAGGTTAAGTGACTTGGCCACAGTCACATAACTAGTAAGTATTTAAGTCCAGATTTGACTCTGTCTTCTTGACAAATTTGTCCTCTGGGCCCAGTGCTCTACCCACTGTACCAAAAGATGCCTTTAGGAGTATAAGGTAAAATGCATGCCCCAATCAAGGGGCCAGAGCTCTCAAGAGAAGAAAAACAATGGCATTTGTAATGTATGTGTGTTTATGTATGTGTGTATATGTATACCTATGTGTATGTATGTATTGGTATCTATCCTTTATATACATATATATGTATGTGTTTATATGTATTATTGTTATTCAGTCATTTTTCAGTTGTGTCTGACTCTTTGTGACCCCATTTGGGGTTTTCTTGGCAAAAATACTGGAGTGGTTTGCCATTTCCTTCTCCAACCCATTTTACGTGAGGAAACTGAGGCAAACAGGATGAAATGACTTGCCCAGGTTCACCCAATTAGTAAATGTCTGAGGCTGGATTTGAACTTAGGAGGAAGGTGGCATGTTTCATCAGATGTGCTCGGGAATCACAGTCAATCATTACATTGTCAGAGTTCCTAAGCCTTTCAAAGTTGTTTTTCTCTGCCATGTTGTTGTTACTCTATGAAGTGTTTTTCTGGCTCTTCTGCTTCTCTTCAAACCAGTTCATACAAGTCTTCTCAGGTTTCTCTGAAACTGCACCCAAAGGATTACTTTAGCAAGCTAGAAAAAAATAACAAAATTAACCTGAGGGAACAAAAGGTCCAGAATCTCAAAAGAAATAAGGTGAAAAAATAAAATTAATAAATAGGAAGGCAGGGGGCCCAACGGTGCTCAATCTCAGACTGTACTACAAAGTAATAATAGTCAAAATTATTTGCTATTGGTTAAAAAAATACAGAAGTCAACCAATGGAACAGAGAGTAACGTTGTTCAATAAACCTAAAGACATTAACTACTTGTGTGAAGACTACTCAATAAAAACTGTGGGAATCTTGTGTAAAGGGTGTGTGTAATATGTTTTGTCTATGTAGGTTATGTATGTCCACATGGGCATGAATAAATGTCTCTAGTTTAAACCTTACTCCCTTTTTTAAGGGAGAGTTTCATTCTGGTTACTAAAGGATCAGGAAGTTAGAAGGAAAGAAAGTAAATAAACACTTATATAAAGTTGATTATACGCCAGGCACCATGCCAAACACTTTATAAATATTCTCTCACTTGATACAACAATCCTACAACATTCCCACCCTGCCTAAACACACACTTTGTGATTCTGTTGAAGAGAGACTGGTTCAGATTGGAAAGAATTCAGACCTTCTCTGTAGCCAAAGGGAGCTTTATTGACGCAAAAGCAGTGGACCTGAAATTAGCAAGGAGCTAAAAAGGGCACTAATATAGGAGAAGAACCAGACTTATATAGGATGATTTTAGGGTTTCTTACGGGGGTTGAGATATAGGGACAGGATAAATCTTGTAAGATAAGGACACAGGATGAGGACTATGAATGAGACAAGGTAAGGGAGACAAGGGAATTCCATGACCCAGGACAAGTCCTGAGGTACCTCAAGATAAGGGGAGATTTAGAGTGCCAGGGAAAGAGCAACTCAACCCTTTGGTTGAGACTCTATCAAGAGACTTTAAGGCACCTTTAGAGGATAAACCAGGAGTTTCACAAAGTCAATCCTTAATATTATTTTTAACTCTTAGGACACTATTTGTATACACATCAATTCCACCTCAGAGGCTTGCCTGAAAGTCTTCTACCACTAAGCCTACCTTGAGAGGTAGATTGTGTTATTATTTCCATTTTACAGTTGAGGAAACTGAAACAGATAGAGGTTAAGTGACTCATCCAGGGACACATAACTAGAAAGTACCTGAGACCATATTTCTTGCCACTGAGCCACTCTAGGTGAGAAGCTGGCCAGTCTATTCTCCCTGGAGAAAAGATACTGGACTGGAGTTAAATTTATAGCCCCCTATCTCCCTGCTCCAAATATTGTCAGTCTTGGGAAAATAATTTTTAGGTTCAAGTTACACTCCTGATTGCTAAGCTTTAATGAGGAAAGAATCTTCCAAGCTCTATATCCAAGTTTTGACCCCCTTCCTACCCAATACCAGTTCCACAATAAGCACATATAGCAAAAAACAAGTAAACCCATTTATCCAAAGTGATAGTCAAGAGATTAAGTACAGATATAAAAAGATATATGTGTATATATGTGTGTGTATGCACATATATACATATCAGATGATTTATAGAATAAATGAGCTGTCTCATTGGGAGTAAAAAAATCTCAGCTTAACCAAGAGAGATCCCAGGTCTTGCCTGAAGTCTCTAGCATAGTCAAGTAGGGATAAAGATATGACTAAGGTGCTCCTCTATCAAATGAAATAATATTTACAAAGTGTGTCAGAGATACCTAGGTGGCCCTATGGATGTAGTACTCAGCCTAAAGTTAGGAAAATCTGAATTTAAATTTGACTTTAGATGCAATTGACCTGAAAGTTTGGTTAAAAGAGGCAAACAGACTAAATTCATATTGTTTATTCCCTTAAAGCTAGCATATACATGATCATGGAGCCAGAAGGAAACTTCTGACTGTGTGACACAAGAATGACCAGGTTTAAATACACTTAACCATGAGAAAGGAATTTTCTTAGTTGTAAGTCGTAAACACAGTGAGACAAGACAATTAACAAGGTAGAGTTGGTTGGAAATTAAGATCTTAGGATGTCTGTTTTCCTCTGTTTCTGCCTATCAAGATAAGAAAAATCCTACCATTCTGGTGGCAGGCATCCTGTCATACACAAGTGTTTGAAGTTGCTGACACAGGAAAGGGCATTTTAGAGCAAACTAAAGCAGTCTGATTGATTAGTTCAGGCTTTGGTCCTTATTAAAGTCCAAAAATGATATTAAATGTTATCAATACCTACCATCTGTATGACCCTGGGCAAGTCACTCAATCTTTGTCTACTTCAATTTTCTCAGAGTTTCTGGGTAATTAATTATCAGTTTATTAATTAGGCTAGCCAGCAATCAGTAAATTTATGGTTAGTGAGTTTCAGTAAACAAAGACCTGAAGGAGACCCTGAAATGTCTTAAATCTCTTCTGAAAGGGATCTCTCCTGACAAGTGGAGATCCATGTGATTAGTGGATGTTTAATTAGGAGGTGGGCTAAAAATCTTTATCTTCTCCTGTGGAAAACTGATTTGATCATGAGATTATCAATCAAAACTAGCATCATTAACAACTTTTTATTAGTTATTTACCAGATTTGGGGAAAACAGATCACAAGCAGTTGCTTAACAATTTTGGAAGACACATATCATCTCCATAATATACACTACTCAAGTCCTTATGGAAATGTTGAAGCAAGGTCATCTTGAAAGAATTTGCTCAGGCTGTCTTTGAATTAAAGGCATTTATTGTGGCTAACACAATACGGCACATAGGCTCCTCCATAGAGAGAGCCCAGTTTAAAGGAGGGGCAGCTCCTTAATGGAGAGAGCAGCTCCTTAAGAGAGACAGCCCCCACTCCTCCAGGGAGAGGGGGCAGTCCCTCAAAGGAGATGGTCATTTCAGGGAAATGACTCCTTAAAGAAGATCCCCACTAGCCAGGAGAGGCTAGGGATTCTAATAGAATTCTTATAGAAAACCTACTGTAGGTAACCAGGTACAGTATTTGAGAGTTTCGCCCATAATCTAGGCATATCGTTATTCCATTGTTCAATTCAGGGCAGAAGGGCCCCAGTTAGTTTGGTTAGAATGGTATTTCATTGGTCAGTCTACTTGAATCTCATTGTGTCCTAAAGTGATTTTTAAGTGGTTCTTGAGATAACAGGCTTTTCATTGACCAGTCCATTTCAAAATTTGGAACTCAAAGTTTTAAAAACAAATGTTAAAAATTGTTTTTACATGCAACTGGAAAATAAGATATATAAGCAATGAAGTATAAAAATTTACCTTCCCAACAGGAAAATGGAAGGGAAGGGGATAAGAGGTGGAGGAAAGTGATAGAAGGAAGGGTAGATTGGGGGAAGGGGTAATCAGAATGCATACTGTCTTGGGATGAGAGGAGAGATGGGGAGGAACTCAAAATCTTATGGAAGTGAATGTTAAAAACTAAAAATTAATGAATAAAAGCAAAATAAAGAAATTAAATATTATTTTTTCAATTTATTGTCACCTTTGTGCTTCTTGTTAAGATGTAGATGGGTTGACTATTAAAGATAATTAAAAAAGGAACAGTTTTGATGGGGACAAGAGCAAATTTGGGTGCTCTCAGTGGGAGCTATATACATGGGATGGCATGAGGAGGAATGCTAAATGATGCAATCAACTGGAAGTCAACTTCTCCTCACACTCAAAACCCATATGATGGTAATGGCAGGTGTAATGTTAATGTAAGGCTAATGGTGGGTAGAGGGAAAAGTTAGAGATCTTCTCCACCCAATAATAGGCCTCAGATATCTTTTGTTAATTTCTAATGAGGCACTGGGTTATGAGGGTCATGCCCTCCAGCTCTGAAAAGTGTATGTATTCTCTGAAGTGAGGTTTTATTTGGGGGCTTATTTTTTAGAAGATGGTTGGTGTGCTGCATGACACTCTGGGTAGCCTTGAAAGGACCTCCTGGGCTTTGAAAACCCAGTTGTGGTGCTTCTCTCTCTGGTAACAATGTATGTATTGTCTATGGTCAGATGGAAGCCCTGTCTGTTGGTCTTTCTGTTTGTATTTTCTCTGAAGTTCAGGGTGCTAACTTTTCCCCTGAACTAAGTGAATGATATATGTGCTTGATTAAAGTGATTGTTGACCCCCCCAAAAGTTGCTTTCCTTTTAGTAAAGCAGGCTAAGAACCTGTACAACAGACCCTCCTGTGTATGCTGGGGTCCTTGCTGTTACAGCAGGTCACATCACTGATAACCCTTTCAGAGAGCTATTTGAAGTGATCAAGTGAGGATTTTTTGAAGAGGGGGGAAACATGGGTGTGTTTGTAGGCAGCAGAGAAATAACCAGTAAATAAGGGAGAAAACTGGGATGATAGAGGAGACAGTCTACTGGAAAAGATGGGATGGAATAGTGCCAATTGTACGTGTAGAGGGGTTTGCCTTAGCAAAGAGAAGGGGTGAAGGAGGAAATAGTGAAGGAAGGCATCTAAGTGATGTGAGATGAGTTCTCAGTGAATGGCTTTAATTTTTTTCAGTAAAATATGAGGCATGGTTCTCAGCTGAGAAGGGCGGAGAGGAGTGGAGGAAGGGAGAACCATGAGAGGTTGGAGGAAGGCTGCAAAAATTTAGAAAAGATGCTATAGTAAGTGGCCCAATGAGTTAATTAGGGGAGTGTGAAAGGATTGTCTTGCCACATTGAGATCTTAGGTGAGATTACGGGACATAAATTTGTAGTGGACCCATTCATTAGGGGTAGTGATAGCAGATGTTAGAAGTAATACAAGGTTGGGGCTTAAAAGCCCAAGATTTGTGACAGCAAAAGAGAGTCAGACACTTAAGAGAAGTAAATAGGTTCATCGAGAGATTTCAATGGGGAAAAAACTGGGAGTTCAAATGTTTAGAGGTTGTAGTAAGGACAAAGAGTAAGGGTTTGGGGTTTCAATGCAGAGGAATAAGTAGAATGACAACAGATTGTGATTAGACAAGAGAATTTCAGAATTTGTGAACACAGGAGTGGTGCATTTGTGCAAGATCAAAGGTAGGACCCCTATAGCTGAGTTGGGGTCCAGGAGCAGGTCACATGAAACATGTAAGTTGAGGAAGCATCGTTCCTCAGTGTTTGAGGGACTATCAGTATCCATGTTGAAACTTCCTACTAGTAGATGAGTAAGGAAGACTTCCTTCCCTAAAACTTCATTTAGAATTTCTCCCTTACCTGTTCTCCTCCCTAGTCCCCTGTGAATTGCCTCAGGTCACTCACTGCTAGTACTGTGATTTCTTCACAGTGATGGCAAGCAAAGGAAGAGGCTTACCAGCAGAAATCCCTTAAGTAAAAGTCATTCTTTCGACTGACTTTGCTTCCTTCTCAGTGATCTTTCCTCAGCTTCTCATTATTTTCACTAATTGGAAACTGGCTGTAGTACCACCATGGATGGGTTCAGTCTCAGCAGAAAAAAGGTGACCTCAGCATTCTACACTCCATTGCTCTGTTGCTAGCTAATCATGTGGTTACATTTCTCCACCGGTGCTATTCCTAATAGATACCCTTGATACTTCTCAGGATTGTTCTTAGGAGCAGCTAGGTTTCGCAGCTGCAGAGCCCAGAGATAGGAAGCCCTGAGTTCAAATTCATGCTGAGACACTTACTAGCTGTGTGACCCCTTGGCAAGTCACATAATCCTGTTTACTTCAGTTTCCTCATCTGTCAAATGAGCTAGAGAAGGACATGGTGAACCACTCCAGTATCTTTGCAATAAAACCCCAAATGGGGTCATGAAGAGTTTGGATACAATTGAAACCACTCAACAACAAATATTTTACTCTCAAATCCCACAGACCACACAAAAGTTCTGAAGGAATGCCTCTTAGTTGAGTTGCTCAAATGGGTCTCTCTTTCCTGCTCTGGGTTGATGTACACTAAGTCCATAGCTATTTGCCAATTTTCTCCCTCAGTACCTAGGGCATGTACAAAAGCAGTTACCTCCTACAGAGGTCCGCAGAAACACCCCTCTCTTTCCAGTGATCTATTCCTCCTCTTCCTTTTAGGGTAGCTGGGTTGGATTATACAAATTATAATTCTCAGAGACCTCTGTAAGGGAGACAAAGGGCAGCTTCTTACCACAGTAGATTGGCACTAGATTGTGAAGGACTTTGAAAGACTCGGTCAGGAGACTATACTTTCTTTGGCAGGCATTGGCAAATCATTCATTATTTGAGTAAAAGAGTGTTATGGTTACATTAATTCATTAGAATTGATTATTCCTGTAACAGGATGGTGTATACATAGGAAAGGGGATTGATAGGAGGAAGAAAAAACAATTAAGAGTCTATTACAACAGTTAATCTGAGAAAAGAGCTAAGTAGCTCTTATGGATATGGAGAGTTAAGGACAGATGAGAAAGATATTGCTACCACATGCCAGAGAAGTTCACATTTTGATGAAAAATTCTCTTTTTTGGTTCTTCTTTGTAATTATTATATCATGTAAAACTCGCAGCCACCCAGGGAGGTGGGCACCGTGATTATCCCTTTCACAGATTAAGGAACTGGTGAAGTAACTCGCTCAAAGTCACATCTAATAAATTTCAGAGTCCAGTGCTTTCAGTTAGCTCATTTTCAAAGATTAGTGTTAGCACTTTCAGCTTTCCATAAACCTTTTAGTTCCTTTAGAATTGCCTAATGAGCCAAATCAGTTCCTTTGTGTTCTAACCAACCCTGCCCAGATTTTTTTTAAGAGGGTGGATAAAGTTCAAATTTCATCTTTCCCAGTGGCACCAACTAGTCTTTTTTTTTTTTTCTCCGTTTTAACCTTGAGAAACCCTAAAGGGGTAGGGGAGGGCTCCATTTGGCACTCTCACATTCCCATCTGTTGTCTCTCCTTTGTAGCCCAGGAGGTTCTAAGGATTGGAACCTGCCCTTCAAATGTTCTTCAAGCATAGTTAATATGCTGTACTCAAATAATTTCATGCTGCAAATTTATTTCTATGGTTTTCATTTGGTAAAACTTGATAGAATATTGTCTTTCTGAGATTGCTAGCAGGCATTTCCCCAAAAGTTTCTCATACTCTTCTTATCTCAATGGAATTAAACCCTTCTGAAACCTCTTTCCAAAATTCCAAACCCTCTACTTTTTAAATCCGCCATTCACAATGTCAATGCAAACAGATTCCAACTTTCTTTAGCTTTACTCCTCTCTTCCTTACGATGAGATTGACCTCTGTCCAGCAATGAGAGCTTTGCCTAAATCTAAATCTGTCCAGTAGCAGGGGCTCTATCTGTTGACAAGAAAATCTTGTTATTTTCTGTGTACTTGACTAAAGCTCATGGTTTGTGAACATATACCTGAATGTTTACAAGTTAAATTCCCTGTTTTGTGACCATAACTCTGAACTATTGTGCACACCTGCTTTCCCTTTCCTGCCTCCCCTTCCCTGTGGTTACCTGTCCATGTAGGAGCATACCCTACTCCTGGCTGATAAAAGCAAGCCCCTGTCTTTTCTCCAGTTGCTAGTCTCCCCTCAAGCTAGTCTTCTTGCTTTTTGTGTTAATAAAGTCCTCTTAACTAGGAGAAAATCTGCCTCTTGAATTCTTTTGGATGACCCAACTCCTGACCCTCATCATCCTTTTCACCTACTTGCTTAAACTTCCTTTCTTTTAATATCTCTCCAATGACCTTTGATTAAAATCTACGAACTTTGAAGCTGAGGTGCAACAGAGTATAGATCAATTCTCTGCTACTTGTGTTAATTTTGGACAATGACCAAACAGAGGTTCTCAACCAGCCAACGCCACACTATCTATACATGAAACCATCCATTACAGCAAATGGAGAAATTTTGAATGCTCTGGAAAAGTTCACTTACCTTAGCAGTATAGTTTCCAGGTTTGTACACATAGATGATGAGGTTGATGCATGCATTGTCAGAGCTAGCTCATTGCTAGGGAGTCTACTAAGGAAATTGTGAAAGAGAAGAGGTATTCAGACTGCTTACCAAACTCAAGGTCTACAGAGCTATTGTGCTGACCTCACTGTTGTATGCCTATGAAATCTGGACAGTCTGCCAGCACCATGCCAGGAAACTGAATCTCTTCCATTTGAATTGTCTTAGGAAGATTCTGAAGATCACTTGGCAGGATAAGATACCAGATACTGAGGTCCTTTCTCAAGGTGAAATGTAATTCAAACCTTACTGCAAAGAATGCATCTCCATATGTTTGCCTAAAAGACTATTTTATGGAGAACTCACACAAGGCAAGCACTCACACTGACGTCAGAAGAAGCAATACAAGGACATTCCCAAGGTCTCTCTGAAGAACTTTGAAATGGATTATGAGACATGGGAGACACTGGCACAGGACTGCTCAGAATGATATGCCCACATCAAAAAAAGCACTGTGCTCTATGAGCAAAGCAGAATTGCAGTAGGTTCAAAGAAATAGAAAATGTGCAAATTTAGAGAAATCTTCATTCCAAATGTTCATATGGACTATTTGTGCCCCACCTGTGGTAGAGCCTTCTGAGCTCATATTGGTCTGATCAGCCACAGTCAGACATACTGTACCTTGACCCTGACATAGTAATGTCATTTTGGTCATATTCCAACACAAAAGACAACAACCAACCAACCAACTTTAAAACTAACCTTTCATTTTACATTTTTTCCTCACTTCTCTTGATCTTCACTATTTTCTTAAGTCCATCTCATCCTATTTCTCAATCATATTCTACCCTAACATTCCACTGAATCTCTCCTGTATAGATTTCTTAATACAACACCAATTGGTTGTTGTCTTTCAACAAAATGACATCACCAAAATAAAGTGAAGTTTCAGTGTGTACAACTGTGGCTGATCAGATCAATAGGAGCTCAGAATGCTCTACCACAGGTTGGGCACAGATAGTCCGTGTGAATATTTGGGGTGGTTACTCCAAATCTGTGCAGCCTACATTTCCTTTGTGAAGTTTCAATTCTGCTTTGCTCAAAAATCACAGCACTCTTTCTGATGTGGGCATGCCATGCTGAGCAGTCCTGTGCCAGTCTCTCCCATGTTGCACAATCAAATCCGAAGTTCTTGAGAGACACTTTGAGAGTGTCCTTGTATCGTTTCTTCTGAACACCTTGTGAATGTCTGCCCCATGTGAGTTCTCCATAAAATAGTCTTTTTGGCAAGTGTACATTTTGCATTCAAACAATGTGAACAGCCCATCAAAGTTGTGCTCTCTGAAGCATACTTTGAATGCTCGGCAGTTTAGTTCGAGCAAGGACTTTAGTGTCCGGTACCTTATCCTGCCAGGTGATCCTCAGAATCTTCCTAAGATAGTCAAAATGGAAGTGATTCAGTTTCCTGGCATGGCGCTGGTAGACTATCCATGTTTCACAGGCATATAACAATGAGGTCAGCACAACGGCTCTGTAGTCCTTCAGTTTGATAGTCAGTCTAATACTTCTCCTTACTAATGAAGTTCCAATCTATTTCAATTTAGGTGACTTTGCTACTAGCTTACCTAAGCAATCAAATTCTGCTGAATCCTTTCAAATTCTCTTCAATTCTGCTTATTCTCTAGTAGGTAAATTCATTTCATACTAGAATAAAATTTATCATCCTCCAGGAAGGGGACAAAGGTGTGTGCTTTTTGCACTCAATCTTAATGCTAACTGCAAACCTCCCAAATCCACTAAGATGTTTTAGCAGTTACAAAAAAATTTGAACCCTAATTTGGCAATCCACAGTAAAGATATTACATTTCAGTTACAATTTTTGGTCCCTAGTTTATAATGCCATAAATTTGTACAAATCAGGGAAAAGATTTTCTTCTTTTTCTTGTATTTCTTTATCTCTGCAGTCTCCAATGTGGTCAAGATTATGGAGGCAGAAAGAATCTCAGGAAACCTATAGTTAGGAGAGTTGTTTTGAGACTCCACCTTCCAAGCTTTCTTTCTTTGCTTTCTCACAGCAATTTCTTTTATGGGTGGAAAAGGACTCCCCTACAAAGTTCTCCAGGTCAAAAGACCTATGCACACTGGAGAAATTCTCAAGGCAAAGCCTCTATCCAGCTCTCCTCACTGTCTCTGGCAGCCCCTTTTTTGGGACCTGCCAAAAATCTTTACTTCCTTCTCAATTGTTCCCTATAAAAGAGTGCCACGGTCTTTGTTTTTTCCTTTCCTCCTAGGCAATATTTTTCAAGTTTGGTTTTTAAAATATGCAGTTGGCAATAATCAAAGGTCCTGTATTTATTTATATGGCCAATTTTGTTTATACAATTCTCCTAACTGAGCTCTACTGCTCAAGTTTTGAAAATGAGGCTTGAATAGTCCCGATTTCCTGGCAATTTCCCCTTACCCCAGGCTTTTAACAGCTTACCTAATGTCAGCAGAGAGTCAGCAGGTGGTTTCTGCTCCATTGCCATATTGGTACTAGAACACCCTCAATTTTTCTGATCCTGAACAACCTAATGTTGGGAAAGAACCTATACCAGCTTGCCTCTTCCTGCATGTAGTTGCCATTTCTTCATGCACAAATAAAAAAAAAAAATCAAAGTTTGAATTCTGGACTTAATTCTGTTTATCCCTTATGAGTTTGGGGAGTTTAATTTACCAAACAGTTCACAGTTGACTAACCTACCCTAATCCACCATTGGACAAAGGCCCAAGTACCAGCTGCAAAATCAGAGTAGACACTCAGTGACAGCCAAATGGGTGAAGGGCCCCCACCCTCAATATCCAGGCTAGTCTCACCAGGTTATTAAAAGAAATCTAGGTTAGGTCATGAAGTTCTAATCAATTACAGCAAACTCAGGAAAACTCAGACACAAAGAAATTACTAATACACCAAGGCAACATACGTTGGATTTAATTTATGTTCTGCTTTTTATGGACAGAAGTAAGCAATTTCCATATAACAGAAAGACAATCTTGTTTCAAAGGAGGAGATGGAGTTAGCACTGCCTCAGCTCTTGATTGATCCATGTTTCAAATGAGATGATAGGATTATTAAGCATGTGCCACCACCATCTTACACAGGCTACATGCCTCATATTCAAAGTTTTCTTTTTATATTTTGCTGTATATATGGACATTTTCATGGGTGTTCAAATTTAGAATAAAAAAATTTAAAAAACAAGTTAGACCTTCAACGGGAATGATATAAAAAAGATTTCAGTGCAGGATATTTTTCAGAACTGATGTTTAAAAAAAGACTGATAAGATTTCTTATTCAGTTAACCTAAGTATTTCAGACTTTAGTATTGTTTTTAATCAATAAATTTAAATTAATATAATTTATTTGTAATAAAACATAAACAAATTTATATAAATTTATTTATAATCAATTTAGAGAAGTTTAACAAGTAAAAAGTATTTTGTGTTTTGTGATGTGTAGTTTAAAGAGGAAACAGAGGTGGGGAGGGTGGAGGCCTCACAGTATGCTTTCACTCTACCAATTAATATGTTAGTTTTATTGATAATTGCTACATTGTATCATTTTAGTAAATATAACATGAGTAGTTTACTTCTTTATTGTGTTTTATTGAATATTTCCCATAATTAATCAATCTATTGATTTGCCTGGAAATTCAGATTTCATCTGATTTTAGAAGTAGGCATAATCAACAAAAAAAAAGGACATTGGAAAGAAAGGTCAAAGAACTGGAAAATTGCAAGGTAATTTGTAACAAACCATTTAGTCAACACTCTGTGAAACAGAAAATCTATTGGATAATTTTAAAGCACTAGATATACTGATGGTAGGAGATACTCTTGGGAACTAATCTATATACTGCCATCCAAAAATAAGGGGTTGTTCAAGAGACTAAATGAGCAATGCTTCAAGACACAGACCTGTTATATTTATACAGGAAGGCAGAAGGAAGAGAAAAGAGAGAGTCCAAATGGAGGGTCACAATCTCCCTCTCCCACCTCCCATTGACTACATCAGGGCTTATTAAACTTTTTCCATTAGCAACCTAAAGGGCTCTAAGAAATTTTTATGTGACCCCTGGGTGTATAGGTATACAAATCAAACATTTATTGATAATAAATTATAAATTTATTTTAAAACAATTTTTTGGCATACATACAATGTATAATGTAAAGATGAAGTCAAATTTGCATAGTAATGAGATGATGTGCTTGTTTATTTTTACATAAAGAATTAAATCTTGGTGGAATATTTGATACTGCAGAATATAGAGCATCTTCAAAGTTTTTCAGAGTTGATTGATATTTTTATTTTTATAGTTGTCAATTCCGAGAATATCACTTCACATAAATACATAGTACAAAATGGCAGAAGTATGTTTAGGACCATTTTAGAAATTACTGGAAACTCTATCTTAATTCCAAGCCAGAATTCATTTAATGATTTTTTATGTACGGTAAAAACACTGCAATTCAGTGTTTTGTCTTGAATCTGAGCTGAGGTGTTTCTGGCAGCATTCACGGGTGTTGCATGGTGTGATGGAATATGAAGCACAAAGTATACATATTACATATTCAGGACCAAGGCTACAATGAAGTTGCATGATGCAACATGGAAAAGTGCTGTCAGAAACACCTTGAATTCATTACACCTTTGATTTTTAATTGTTGGTCGTTGTATGTTCAGAAACTTTTTATTGTTGCCAAATTTTTCACAATCCCCACATTCAGTTATGCAACCCCATATGAGGTGGTGACCCACAGTTTAAGAAGTACTGGACTACCTCATTTCTAAAATAGATAGAGAACTAAGTAGAATTTATAAGAATATAAGTCATTCCTCAATTGATAAATGGTCAAAGGATATGAACATGCAGTTTTCAGAGAAAGAAATTAAAGCTATCTACAATCATATGAAAAAATGTTCTAAATCACTGTTGATTAAAGAAATGCAAATCAAAGCAACTCTGACCATATTACACCTATAAGATTGGCTAACATGACAAAACAGGAAAATGATCAATGTTGGAGAAGATGTGGGAAATTGGAATACTAATGCATTATTGGTGAAGTTGTGAACTGATCCAACCATTCAGGAGAATCATCTGGAACTATGCCCAAAGGACTATAAAACTGTGCATACCCTTTGACCTAGGAGTACCACTTCTAGGTCCATATCCCAAAGAGATCATAAAAATGGGAAAAGGACCCACACGGACAAAAATATTTATAGCAGCTTTTTATGTGGTGGCCAAGAATTCTAAATTGAGAGGATGTCCATCAATTGGGGAATGGCTGAACAAGAATGTAATGGAATAGAATTGTGCTATAAAGAAATGATGAGCAGTTAGACCAGAAAAACCTGGAAAGACTTATATGAACTGATGCTGAGTAAAGTGAGCAGAACTAGTAGAACATTGTACACAGTAACAGACACATTGTGCCACGATTGACTTCTCAGCAACACAAGTTTCCAAGACAACTCTAAGAGATTCGTGATGCTATCTGCATTCAGAGAAAGAACTTTGGAGTCTGAAAGTGGATGGAAGCATACTACTCTTTTCTTTTCTTTTGTTGTTTTCTTTCTTCTTTCTTGCAGTTCCTCCCATTAGTTCTAATTCTTCTTTACAAGATGTGAAAATATGCTTAATATGAATGTGTAAGTAGAGCCTATATCAGATTGTGTGCCATCTTGGGAAGGGAGGAGGAGGAGAGGAAGGAGAGGAAGTTCAAAATCTTATGGAAGTGAATGTTGAAAACTAAAAATAAATAAATGAATTGGGTTTTTTTTAAGAAACACTGGACTAGATGATGACCTTGTGAACTTTGAAGTTCTGCAGTGCCCATTGGCTTCAGTAGCAGGATTCTCTAGATCAGGAAGCAGTGTCCCTCAGTAAAAGTCCCTTTTAGCAACATCTACATCAGGAACTAAGAGGCACTTTGAGGTGAAACTAGCTACACCAAAGAAAAGCAGCTTCAGAACTCAGCAGAAAGTTAGACCTAATGGAAGACTTCATGAGGATTACAGGAAGAGAAAAAAAGACTTCCAAGAATCAGGAGTGCTAAATAGCCTCCTTTGCTCCATGAGCTCTCTAAGTTTGAACCCACTCTTCCTGTGACTCTGAAAGCACTTGAATGTTCTTTGTTTAAGGAGATGTTTGGATACCAACCGTTCTTATACCACTTTAGTAAATACACATTTTTGGGGGGAGGCAATTGGGGTTAAATAACTTGCCCAGGGTCACACAGCTAATTAATATCTGGGGCCAGATTGGTCTTACTGACTCCAGGACTGGTGCTCTGGGAACAACTGCACCATCTAGCTGCCCCATTAATACATATTTTCTAAACATTCAATGAATCTGATTGGCTGGTAATCGAGGGGGAGCATTCTAGTAGAGGCTCATAAGTATTAGTATTAGAAAAATACTCCCAAGCTCTTAGCATTATGACTAGAACTTTAAGGGAAGAAGTAGTGATCTGATTCACACCTGCTGTGGGGTTTGAGATAATGAGTTCAAAGAAGGATCTTCACTATGGAAGAAGCAAGGAGATTGAATGATTTAGATCAAATATCAGAAATAATTTAGATTAAAAAAAATGAATAGCTCACTTAGGAGAAGGGCCAAATCTAGGTGTACTAGGTGTACTAAGACATAGTTCACCCATGGGTAAGACAGAAACTAAGTCCACTATACCAAAAAGAAAAAGCTCTCCCATGGATAGGACTGAAGCTATAATCTCTGAACCAAAGAAAAACTATCTGGGGCAAAACTAAGGTTAGCTATATCAGAGTGGAAGGACACTTCTGACTTCAGATTGGAATTCTCTCTGGAAGGGCCCAGGTCTTCCCAACAACGTTGGGAAACTTATAGAAGTCTCATAGTGTCTGTAACAACACAATTGGCAAGAAGTATTTCCTCGGCAGTAAAACAGCCGACCAAGTGTATGCTGCATTCATTGAATCCTGCACTTTAATACAGAGCTGGGAAAATCTCTCCAATTTTGTGATTTCTGTGAATTTCATTTTACAAAGACTCAGATGCCTGCAATAAAGCCTGAAGGAGAGAAAACAATCATACTGAACTGAAAGTACAGTTGCCTCATATGCCATGAAATAATAAGAACTCAGTTGGACAGTGGAAAAAGTTCTTATACAAAACCAGCCAGATTTTGAAGAACTGATAGAATTAATCCACATAATGGAATGCAATTGCAAAGTTGATAAGAAGCATTTCCACTTGGATTTCCCATCTGCAAATAACTCAGGAACAGACTCTACTGCTCTATAGGAAAAGAGAAGCTTTGGAAACAAAGCAAGGCAAACACACTGGATATTCACAGTCAAAGGCAGAAGCTCTCAAGGATGCTCATGAACCATAGATAAGGTAATGGGATAAAAGAATGGAGATCTTAAAGTCTTACACATGAATAAATATTACTATTAGAAGACAATCATAAAGGCAGAATTTTCCCTCAACTGGAAAATATGAAAAAGTAGTCAGTAGTAGCAGGTTTGTTGGTTGCACTAATGAAGAGAGTGGAACTTTGGTACACAGAACTGAAGTCCACAGGACCAGCACTGGGCAAAGGAGAAATGGCCAGGAAAAGGACACAAGGCCAGAGAAAGTTAACCCAAGTCCTCAAATAGTAATCAAGATAATCATTTGAGAGAGAGTCAAGATGGCAGATTCGAGGCAGCAGCCCAGGTGAATTCTCCCAAACAACTTTAAAATAAATCCTTCAAATCAAATTTTGGAACATCAGAGCCAACAAAAGATTATGGTGATACATTTTTCCAGCCTAAGACAACCTAGGAAATTAGCAGGAGAGGTCTGTGACACTGGAGTAGGAGCCAGTCAAGAGCCCATGCAGTGGCAGCATCAGTACTGGACCTTGGTGGTTACTGTAACAGAAGCTACAGCAACTTTTGGAGCTCTCATTTCAGATTCAGAAAGAGGTCAAACTACTGATCAAAAAGATTACAGGGGACACTTTACTGGCACTGAGTGTAGCAGCAGCTGATTGACAACTCTGTTTCCCACATGTACTCTGGGTCACAGTTTCAGGATGGAGAAGAGTGCTTGTGGTCTACAAGGGAGCAAGGGCCCTTTTTGGGTAAAGCCCAGACCACAGATCAAGAGAGCAATGAACACATTTTCCCCAGGTCATATCACTGTGGAAATCCTAAAAACCTGCAGACCCCAAAAGTAGCTCTGTAAACAACAGTACAAAAAAAGCCTTAAGCTTAGGACAGTGCCTTCCCATCCCCAGGTGAGTAAAGCCCAAATTTAATGTAAGGTTCAAAGTCAAGAAATAGACTAGAAAGATTGGCAATCAAAAAAAAAGAGCAGGAAAAGCTACTACAGTGCCAGAGAAGATCAAGACATAATCTCAGAAGAAGACACTACTGTGAAAATAGCTACAAGCAAAGAAAAAGTCCTAATTAAAACCCAACAAGTATTCCTGGAAGAGTGGTGAAAGTGGTAAAGAAAAAATTGGAAAAAGAAATGAGCAATGCAAGAAAATTTTAAAAAAATTAACCATTTGTTAAAAAATATGCTGAAGAAAATATCTTAAAAAACAGATTGCCCTAATGATAAAAGAGGCACAAAAATTTACTGAAGAAAAGAACTTCTTGAAATATAGTTAGTCTTTAACAATGTAACTTTTATGGAAGTCTTTTGCATAACAACACATGCATGACCTATATTGAATTGCTTGCCTTCTCAATGGGGATGGGTAGGGAGGGAGGAAAGGAGAAAAGTTGGAACTCAAAGTTTTAAAAATGAATGTTAAAAATTATTTTTACATGCAACTAGGAAATAAGAAATAAAGGTAATGGGGTATAGAAATCTATCTTGCCCTACGAGAAAATAGAGGAGATGGAGATAAAGCAAGGGAGGGGTTTGTGATAGAAGGGAGGGTAGATTGGGGAAAGGAGTAATAAGAATGCATGGTGTCTTGGGGTGGAAGGAGGGGAGAGATGGGGAGAAAATATGGAACTCAAAATCTTGTGAAAATGAATGTTGAAAACTAAAAATAAATAAATAAATTTTTAAAAGAAGAAAAAAGAACTTCTTAAAAAGCAGAATGGGCCAAATGGAGAAAAAGGGTACAAAAACTCACTAAAAAATAATTCTTTACAAATTTTAATTTGGCAAGTGGAAGCTAATGAATCCATGAGATATTAAGAAAAAATAAAATAAAGTCAAAAGAATGAAAAAAATAGAAGATGTGGAAAATCTTGTTGGAAAAACAACTAACTTGGAAAATAGTTCAAGAAGAGATAATTTAAGATTACCTGAAAGCCATGATTGAAAAAAGAGCCTAGATATGATATTTTAAGATATTATGAAGGAAAACTGCTCTGATATCTCAGTTGTATGGAGTAAAATAGAAATGGAAAGAATCCACCAAACACCTTCTGAAAGATCCCAAAATGAAAACTCCAAGGAATATTATGGTCAAATTCTAGAGCACCTAGGTCAAGGAGAAATGATTATAGGCAGCAAGAAAGAAACCACTAAAATATTGTGGAGCTACAGTCAGGATTACACAACATTTAGCAGCTTCCATATTTTTTTTTATTTTATTTTTTTTATTTAAATAAATTTATTTAGCTTTTTACATTCATTTTCACAAGATTTTGGGTTCCAAAATTTTCTCCCCATTTGT
>CM053770.1:503328413-503361508 GCA_028658325.1 Potorous gilbertii
AAGGAAGGAGTAAAATGCACACTCATTTTGGTATAATACAGGAAAGTTGGGGAGAAGGGGATAAGCAGGGTGGGAGGCATGGTGGAAGGGAGGGCAATGGGAGGAGGGAGCAATTAGAAGTTAACACTCTTGGGGAGGGACAAGGTCAAAAAGAGAGAATAGAAGAAATGGGGGGGGGAGGATAGGATGAAGGGAAATATAGTTAGTCTTACACAACATGACTATTTGAAAAACTACACATGTATATCCTATATTGAATTGCTTGCCTTCCCAGTGGGCATGGGTGGGGAGGGAAGAAGGAAGAAAAGTTGGAACTCAAAGTTTTGGGAACAACTGTTGAGTATTGCTCTTGCATACTACTAGGAAATAAGAAATACAGGTAATGGGATATAGAAATTTATCTTGCCCTACAGGACAAAAGAGAAGATGGCGATAAGAGAAGGGAGGAATGTTAGAAGGGAGGGCAGATTGGTTATAGGGGTAATTAGAATGCTCGGCATTTTGGGGTGGGGGGAGGGGAGAAATGGGGAGAAAATATGGAACTCAAAATTTTGTGGAAATGAATGTCGAAAACTTAAATAAATTTTAAAAATTAAATAAAAATAAAGTTTAAAAAAGAAATAAACAACAATTGAAATTTTAAAAAAAGATTGAAGGATCTACCTTTATTCTGTCAGGTCTTGAATCCTTGCAACCCCCTTTCCTTGGAATAAAATAGCCAATTCATGACAGGGATCTTTAATAAGGTTCTAATTGCCACCCTCTCTTTTGTTTACTGTGAGCTCTGTTTGTATTTGTCCTGTCTTTAATTGTCTATTTGTGTGTTTAGTGTATGTCCCTGTCCAAATCATGTGTGCTGTGAATAGGTCTTTAAGATTTAAAATGCAAGCAGCCAGAGACTTTTAAGGGCTGCAGCTAGGGAAATAAACAAGCAAAACTTTAAGACTTTTCTTTGTTGTTCCAGTCTGGCCAACCTGAAATTACAATGGAAAATGAGATGATCTTGGCTAAAATCATCTTAGCAGATTTTGTAGGCTGTGAGATTAATCATTAAAAAGTTTGGAAACTGATCATTTGGAATTAGTAGAAAAGAACTCCTAAGATTTTGGGTAGCTCCAGGAGCTCACCTTGCTAAAGCACCCCCTCCCAATCCCAATCACTTAGCATTCACCACTCCCTCCCAGAGTTAAGAGACTATCTGAGAATGGGGATTTTTAACAGCCACAAGGGTTCACATTAACTAACCCCTCTCATCCCGGATCAGATTAAGAGAAGAGAATGCAGAAGTGTAGGGAAAACTTAAAACATCCTTCTCCAACTGGTAAAAAGAAGTGTAGGGGCAGCAATTCACAGACTGGCAGTGCTTCTAACAGTCCTGTGCCCTTGGACACCTTGTAGCCCACCCTTCTAGGTATAGCTTGTAAATGTCACCTAGGTCCTGTACATTCTGCCCACCCTGTCCCAACTGCTGCAAACCATCCCAGGCTTAGTAAATTCTGCAGCTGAGGGGGAAGGGATAGGTGGATGGATCAGACCTGTGGTGAGCATTCCCTAAGCTCTGCCTACAAGAATCATCACCACTGGGACACTAGTCTCTGCTCTTGGTAAACTTCACTTCTCTATTCCAGTGGCAAAAATTTATTTTAAATCTCTCTGATCTGTTTCCTGATTTGTAAAAGTAAAAATAATAATGTTTGGTATTATGAGATCAAAACGATGTAATGATTGTAAAATGCTTAAAATAATGACTGGCATATTATTATTTTTATTATCTCTCTAACATAAGTGTTAACTTTAAAGTGGTTTTAATTACCAAAAGTAATAAAATCAATAATTTCCATATATGATCATCTGGAAATGCAACTGATATCATATGAAATCTATTGTTTGTGTTAAAACTGTATTTCTAAGATTGTATTTCTGAATTTCTCTTAGCTTGTGAAATCTGAGAGACCACTGTGAGGCAGAAATGTTGTCAAAGCAATTTTAATTTGGATAGTGTTGCATGTGAATTGGGTTTTTAAAATGATGTAATGAAATTAGGTAAGTTGATGTTTACTACAATAGCAGATATTTTTCATCTGAAATCTTGGCTATTATAAAAATATATGGTGGTTCACAGTTATAGTTTCCATGTATTATACAAGGTGATTTAGAAGTGCATTGACCTAAAGAGTTCTTATAAAACTGTGCAAAAGTTTCTGTGTTATAGAGTCCCTACTGAACAAATGAGAAAAAAAATAGGGGTGTGATTTTCAAGCTTGTTTCACCTAAAAGATACGTATGTTAATTTGAAGGTTTACGGACTATCTGTGTGAAATGCCAGAATGTACTTAATTTCTAGTGATATATTTAAGGAAAAATTGTTACTGTGATAAGATTAAATTAAATGAATGTCATTCTTGACTTAGTAACTAAATCTCCTTTCCATTACAAACACCTTTTTGATAAAGAACTTTATGATATCTAGGAATTCTGTAATAACTAAGAATTTAGTTTTGTTATACTACTTTGTGAATCTGTGTTACTTTACACCAACATAGTTTAATGAATTGCAAAAGGTTTATTTCTGCTTTAAGGAAGAAAGAGATATCATTTTAAAAGTTTCCAACTAGTTTTCCTCATAAAAGTTTACATCAGAATAAATTTTAAACTGTTTCTAAAGAAGGGGAAATACTTTTAGAAGAAATATTTTGAAAAATCTTTTGAGATTTTGTTTTTGGGCCTACTAAAATTTCAAAATAACTTATTGTTAAATTAGGCAGTAAAGGAGAAGAGATCTTGCGGTTTTGATCTGAATTTGTAGTCATTCTATGGCCTAAGCCAGAGTTAAAATTTCCACTTGAACTTATTATATGTAAAACATTTAATTCCTGATGTATCTTATTTTTCCAGAGTGAGTATAATTAGGGAAGAATAACAAACTTGTAAAACAAAGAAATAATTTCATCAAACTATAAAGTTAGCCACTAACCTCTTTGTTTTGTTTAAGGTGGAATGAGATTCCAGCACAGTTATGTTAGAAAAATGTAATAACTTATGAGCTATCTTGTCTTATGGTTAAAATGTAAAGGAAACTGGGATAATCGGAAGAATAGGATTGAGAGATTTGGAAAGATAGAGTTCTGATTGAAAATATGGAAGGCAAATAATAAAGTTTGGGAACAAATGGGGGTTATCTAAAGCCCCCCTTATCCCTAGATGTTCTGGATATTTTGTGTCAATTTCAGATGGTTTAAGTATGTTTAGAGAGTGTGAGGAAATATTTTAAGAAGACAGGAAAAATTGTAAAAATGGAAAAAAAAATGTAACTTGATTTGACAAATTAATAGCTCAGTTAAATTTGAGATGACCCCACCTGAAGGTTACCAGCTTATATTTATCTGCTATTTAAGACTGGAACTGCAATTCACTATTGTTTGAAGCTCTGATTACAGGAATAGTTGTCTAAGTTATCATAAAGCCAATTGGCATATGCTGCAGGCTGATGGATGCCTGGAAAGGTTTTGGAGATGATCTTGGACATGGCCTAGGTAGGATCTTCCTAATTCTATTTCCCAAATCTGCTATTTCCCTTCTGAAAAAGGAAATTCCCCGTCTTACTTCTAAGCCCTGTTTTTAGCACCTAGTGACTACAATTGACTGTCAGATAATGGCTCATTCCTGGAATCAAACAGAACTAAGGAAGTTCTTTCCTTCTGTTAACATGTATGACATTGTCTCTCTTTTCCTTTAATAGCAAATACCTATAATCAAGAAGTTCTGTAAGTATAATACTAAGTCTATTAAATAATAAATGGATATTAGAACATCTCTGAATTACTATAATAGGGTAGCAAATTTTGAGGAAAAGCAACAGGATCAGAGTGATTCCTTTAAGAATTATATACAGATGTATATGATTGGCTTCTAAAATGTATCATGTTTTTGATAGTAAGATTTCAAATCTGGATTTTTGCACAAAAAATGACTACAGTGAAAATGTGCTCAATTGGAAAGTATATGTAGAACCTATACAGAATTGTATGCTGTTGTGAGGAGAGAGGGGGGTAGTGCAGGGAAGGAGTGGGGGGGGATAAAAATCTTAATTTTAAGGAAGTGATTGTAAAACATTAAAAAAAATAATAAAATTAAAAATTTTTTAAATAAATGGTATAAGATAGTGGTAAAAGGATGAGTTCATTTTGTGTTTGAACGCTCACATTTTTAAAAGATTCTTATTCCAGGTGCAGGATTTAGGTAAAGAAAAAAATAGCAAATAATATAAACTGAAATTCTATGAAGTTTCAAAACAACGGGAGAACAAATTTTAAGTGACTGTACTAATTTATATTTTCAGAATTATCAGCAAATTTCTAGATCTGAACCAGAGAAGCAGAACTCCTTTTTTTTTTAAATTGTTCCAAGAATAAAACCTATTGTCAAAGAATGGATATTTAGACATCAGATAACTACATGAGAAATCTGGGATTAAAAAAGTGATGTTTAAATGGACATTAAGAATGGATTACTGGGATACAAGGAACTTAATGTTAATTTTAACACTGGAAACAATGATTGCATTTATTTGTATGACTCATGTTTAATTTTCTTGTTTATACTGATGACATGTAAATCTCCCTTCTCAAAAATAATCTGTTGTGAGCCATCCAAGTTTTAATCTGTACTTGACTTACTGTGTAAAAATGCAATTTTGTAAACTATGAGAAAAACTATTGTGTTGTTTGAACCTAGCCCTGTGTTGCTGGGAAACTGAACTATTTCTCTGTGCCTTTATCAAATCATGTTTTCTGGAAGCCTCTGTCAGGTCTTTCTATATATACTCTTGGATCCATCTGTCCACATCTATTGTCCCTGCTCCTGAGCGGACCTTGCCCTCCAATTTCAAAAGGCCCTGAACAAGACGACATCAAATTGTAGATAGCTTTCCCAAGAGTCCAGACCAGACCTGCATGAAGGACGGCACCCTCCCTACTTGAGCCATTGAATACCCAGGACTGGTTGTTCAGAGGATTTTCCATATCCTTCTTGGTCTATAGGCGAAGCCTTCGGCTTGCCTTTGACCAAAAGGAGGGAATGATAATCATTTAATATAAATTTTGGACTTTAATAAGGGCCAGAACTTGAATTAATCAATCAGAAGAAGAGCCTGGACATAATAGACTCTTTGTTCTCTGAAGTAAACTCAGAGAATACCTATGTCAACAAAGCCAGATGGGGCTGACTTAGCATTCCTTCATTAACTCAAGACACTATCTTGAATAATGGGACTTTTTCTATATCTTAATATTCTGGGGACATACACAATGTTATAGTATGTTAATGGTAAAGAAAACACAGATATCCTGGGTCTTAATTTCAATTGAAACTTTGTCAACTCTGTTATCTTACTGTATTTACAACCTATGCAATTATCAGAAATTCCTTTCTCATGGTCTAGTTAATCACTCATGGAGATCATAAATCTGAAGGACACAGATCATCTTGGATTGTCCTAAACAGATTTAAGGCTGGTCATTTCTGTAACGGTCAGATGTTTTTCTGGCTCCATGATCATGTAACTGCTGGCTTTAAGGCAATAAACAATATGCATTCAGCCTGTTTGCCTTTTTTCATCAAACTTCCAACTCGACAACTGTTACAAGAAATACATGTGAAACAAAGAGTCGCAAAGGGTTGAAATGAGGAGCAGAACAGAATTTCTTATGCTTTAGAAGAATTTTTTTGAAAGCAGGGGTAGTAATCAGGATAGCAAACAAAGCAAAAACAAAAACAGGTATGATTAAAAGAGATAAGATGAGAAACTACATTATGCTTAAAGACACTATAGACATTAAAGTATTATTAGCACTTAGTATATACATACTTGATGGCATAGTATCTAAATTCTTAAAAAGGAAAGTTAATCAAATTAAAGATTAGGCAGCCTGGGAGTACAGTGGGAAAAGCATAGTGACTTGGAGTCACAAAGACCAATTTTAAATCTTGCCTTCTCTTAACCTCAGTATACTCATCTATAAAATGCGGATAATAACAGCACCCACCTTACAAGGTTGTTGTGAAGACTAATGTAAAGCATTCTGTATACCTTAAAGTGCTATATAATTGCTAGCTAGTATTAATCGAGGGTAAAATCGACAGCAAGACTAATAGTTAGAGACCTCAACGTGCCTCTTTATGACCTAATCAAGCACTCCGAAAAGATAAATTACAAAGAAGTTACTAACTCGAATGGAATTTTAGAAAAGTTTGCTTACCTTAGAAAACAATAGCCTTCTGCTGACTACTGATTGGAAAAAGAAAGTTATAAACACTATTTTTCAGTGGTACATGGCAGATATGCAAAAACTGACCATGTAGTAATGGCATAAAATCTCATAAAATGCAGAAAAGCAGAGTTATTAAATTCTTGACTGACCACAATGCAATAAAAATTATAATAAAGTCTATTTGGAGAAAGAAAGAATGGAGATGACTACTACCACTACTACTACTACTTCTACTACTACCAATAGTCAACATTTATCAGGCACTTTAAAGTTGGCAAAGTGCTTATAAATATTATCTCCTTCGATCCTCACAACCACCCTAAGAAGAAACAACTACTAAGACTAACAGCTATTCCTGAATAGAAAAATGGTCAAAGGAAACGAACAAACCATTCTTTAAAGAATAAGCATCCATAACCATATGAAAAAATGGTCCAAATGGGAAAAGCAAATCAAAACAACCCTGAAACTTTACCTCATATCCAACAAATTGGCAAAAATGACAAAAAAGTATCAACAGTTAATGTTGGATGACCTATGAAAAGTTAGAAATGTTAATACATTGTTGGTGGAGTTATGAAATGATACAACCATTCTGGGAAGCAATCTGGAATTGGAAAGAATTGGAAACAAAGTAGATGCCTATCAACTGGAGAAGGGCTAAACAATTGTGGTACATTCCAAATATAACGGAATCCTGCTACTATGCTGTGAGAAATGATACATGTGATGAATACAGAGAAGCATGCAAAGATCTATAAGAAGTGATGCAGAGTGAAACAAGAAGAGCCAGGAAATACTAGTAACTACAACAATGTAAATGAAAGAACGACATACCCAAAATAAAAAGTAAATGGTGCAAAATGTTAAAGATCAAATAGGACTCAAATGAAGAGATATGAAAAGACACTCCCAATCTAACCCTCTGTGGAGGTAGAAGATACACTGGTGTTACACAGTGAACATGTTTTCAGACTTTTTTCAACATTGAGACACATTTGTGCTGATTTTTTTCCTCTCTAAAGAAGTACTATCGTCAAATGAGTTGGCTCGCTGGGAGGGCAAAGGAAAGGGTCACATGGGATAACTATGGTGATATAAGAAACAAAATGTTTTTTAAGAAACTTACTTAAAAAAACAATAACCACCTTGGGATATGCTATTATTATCAACCCCATTTTAGAAACGAGGAAATTGAAGTGGAGACAGATTAAGCGACTTGTCTATGACCAAACAGCTACTAAGTATCTAAGGCCAGATGTAAACTCGCATCTTCCTGACTCCAGGTCCATTGCTCCAGTTGCCACTAAATAATTTAATCACAAAGCATTGGTGAATCAAAGTAAAAATCACCTAATTTCATCAAAGAAAATAACAGTGAGATAGTTTACTGGTATGTAGCTTAAAGCAATCCTGAGGAAAAACTTATACCTTTAAATACTTTATCTCAAAAAAGAAAAAGGACAAATCAAGGAATGAAGCCCACAACTAAAAAGCAACAAATCACACCCATTACCCTTACTAAACAGATAGAAGTCACATAACTCAAAGAACCTTATTGAGCCAATAAATAAAACAAGAAGCTATATTTTAAACTAATGAAATACATCAGACAAAAGAGAAAAACCGAATTCCTCATATAAAAAATGAAATGTGAGACTTCACAACAAATGAAGAGGAAATGAAGGGAAATATTAGAAACTACATTGCCTAAGAAGGTTATGCTGGGGGGAAAATACATCAACAAATAAGATGGATGAATATTTGTAAAGAATATAAAAAATGTTCAGATTATTCAAACAAGAAATAGAGAATTTAAATAACCCAGTATGAGAAAAAAATTGAAAAAGCCATAAGTGAACTATTGAGAAAACCCTAATGGTTAATAATAGTGATTTAAAAAAGAAAGAATATCAATGGAACATTTTAAAAATACACAGAAGAAAGCAGTTAAAACTACCAAGTTAAATTTAATATTAAAAAAAAAACAAGCTGAAATAGATTCCTGATTTCAAATGCAACTTTTTCACAATTTTAAAATGTTAAAAAGCAAATAATAGACATAATTTCAAATTCTCTACACCTCTCAAAACAACTGTTTCATGCTAACAATGTGGTCAGTTTCTTTGAAAGCCCGACTATTCACTTCTCATATTTTCATTAAGGAAACCCAACAAGTACGTATAGCTCGTTTTCACAAAGATGCTGGAGAGATGAAAAAGGAGGCAAATTGTTTGGGAAGTGATCAACATGAAAGGTGCCCTTTTCCCAAGTTAAACAAGTTCCAAGCAAAAGTTAAACTTCTTAAAGTAGTAACAGATTTAATACATTAACTTTGGTCAATTTCCTATTTTTCAGAGTTTAAACAGCCCTTTTAAACAGGTTGGATTGGGGTGGCTTTAATCATAAGGCAGAGCGTCTTTAACCTATATCCTAATCCAGTATTTACACTGATGTTTTCCTTACCCAATTGACGATCTGACTGCACACGTAGCTAATTAATTCTGAAAGAATTTAGACATCTGTAACCAGTTGTTCCTGTCTGTTAAGACAGTCAAGCTGCATTTTTTGTACGATAGTGTTCTACACTCACCACTGTGACTTTTCTTCAGAATAAAATACTCATGATGTAGACACGTGAGACTTTTGAGAAATCTACAAATCCTTAGACACTTTCATGATTTCAAATCACATTTTTAATAAAAAATAACATCAAAAATAAAGATTTATTTAAATAATCATCTAAAATAATTACATAATTTAAAATAACTATTTAAATAAACCATATTTTCAACAGTTTTTGCCAATGCTACCTTCGTGACTAAGGTCACTGAGTATTCAGGGTATATATTTCAACATACAATTCCATTGGTATAGGTGCTCCTTTCACCAATGAAGACTGCTGTCCCTCTGGACAGACAATCTTTGAGTGAGGGTATAACCCAAAACTTCATCATATTGTTTGTGGTTAATCTGCTAGTGAGCCTCTGCAAATTCAGCCAGGCTGGTCATCAGATAACAAACGTAATAGTGTATTACTGAGTCTGCATTCATTCATTCATAGAATTTGGGAGCTGGAAGGGATCTCAGCAGCCATCCAGCTCAGTGAAAGGTCTACAACATTCCTGACATGTTCTCTCAAAATTGAAAACCTCCCAAAATGAGAAGAAAACCATCCCTTCTCAAGATTTGTTCCAATTTTGGTTAGTTCAAATTGTTTAAAGTTATTTCCTGACAGTGAACTTTAATTTCTTCCCATTTTTCCTAGTTCTCTGGGGCTATTATCCTTCTTGCACACAGAATTATATATGTTACACATGGAAGGAGCCTCAGAAGTAATCTATTCCAAATCAGTTTATAGATGAGGAGAAGGGATCTCTCCAAGGCCAAAGAGGTAGTAAAAGCTGGAGGCAGGGTTTGCACTTGGGTTCTCTGGCTCCAGAGTCAATGCCCTTTCCACTGAACCACTATGGCTGTCATAGCAACCCCTGAAGCATTCTCTTCTCCTTTCAACAAACATTTACTCCTGGTTCATTCTTTGATGCCTACAAACATGACCACATCCCCCCATCCTACAAACACCGGCCCCTTCAAGCCTCCTCTTGCTGGCTGCACTTCTCCACAACTAAGAGCCCCAGGCAATACAATTTCCAGGTTCACTCAAGTTTGCCCCGCGATAGCTTTTTCTCTGTCCTTTCTGTCTACCACATACAACCTGGCCCTGCTAACTGCCCTCTCCTCTTCTCCAGATCTTTGTGGTACTCTGCCCTCTACCTGTCTGACCTCTCCATTTCAGGCTCCTTTCCTGAATCATCTTCCACATTCCAACCCCAACCGTGGGTGTACCCCCAGGCTCTACCCTGGACCCTGTAATCTTCTCTCTTTACACTCTCTCCTATGGTGATCTCATCAGCTCCCATGGATATAATTACCACCTCCGTGCAGATGACTTCGAAATCGGTACATCTAGCCTTTGTGTCTCTCCTGTAAGCTAATCTCACATCACTTACTAGCTACTGAACATTTTTAAGCATCATATGTCCCAAACAGAACTTATGTGCCCTGCACCCTCTTCTCCCTCAATTCTTCTCTTAAGCTACCTGTTTGTATTAGGGCAATTACATTCATCCTTCCAAGTATCCAGGTTCTCTATCCTAGAATCATCCTCAATTCCCCACTCCACATCTGGAATCTGTTATTAGAGCTCGTCATCTCTTAATTCTGCCTGGACACCACCTTCATTCAGGCTCTCATCATCTTTTGGACCACTGTGATGGCCTCCTACCTGGCGGCCCTATCTCAAATTTCTCTCTACAGGTGCCAAAGCAATATTCCTAAAATGCAGGTCTAATCACATCACTCTTCCACTCAAACTCGAGTAGCTCCCTATTGCCTCTAGGATCAAAGAGAAATTCCTTTATTTGGCATTTAAAGCCCTTAGAATGTAAACTTCTTGCAGGGAAGGATTGTTTCATTCTTTGTACTTGTATCCTGGGGCCTTCGACCAATGCCTGACACATAGTAGGTGTTTAATATTTGTTGAATGACTGATTCACAACCTGGTCCCTACCTACCTTCTTTCTAGTCTAATTATATGTTATTCTCCTTCACACATCCTACAGTCCAACAACACTAGTCTTCCAACTGTTCCTTATAAAGAAACTCCGAAAAGTGGCCAGTGTCTCCTAATGCATCCTGGCTGGGCCATCTCCAGTCATCCTGATGAGTATCAGGCCACTGGATCCAGATGGCTCTGGAAGACAAAGTGAGGTTGGTGACCTTGCACAGTATCCCCTCCCTCAAATCAAAGTCAACTGAAAGATACGTCACCTTGATGTCATGGTCCTCTTTGAGAACAAAGGACAAACACAACAGTACAGGACATCCCATTACCTATCTCTATGCCTTTTCACTGGCTATCTCCCCACAGCTGAAACGTTCTTTCTCCTTAGTATCAACTCAGCTGAAGCACATGAAGATGTTCCTGGTTCCCCCTAACTGCTAGTATTTCTTCCCTCAAAATTACCTTATTCATGACCATGTGGCTCCCCCAATAAAATGTACGCTCTTTAAAGATAGAGATTGTTTTGTTTTTGTCTGAATTTAGATGGGTTCGAATCCACATGACCTTGGTGAAGTCACACCCTCCATGGGCCTCAGTTTCTTTCTCTATAAAATGAGGCTATATTGGTCCCTCCTGGCCTTAAGTCTATGATCTTAACTTCTACATGGTTTGTTACACTCATTATGAGCTCTGAAAAATAAGGCAAGGTAACTCGGATTGCCATGAAATGGTATTTCTCCTTGCATGTAGGTACACAATGAAATCAGTTCTATAACTCTTATTGGCCTCTCCAAGGAAAGCTCAGAGGTGTCTTTTATGAAGCTGCCTGGACTACAGGGACAAACACCTAATTGGGCTTCCTACCTTCTACAATCCACCTTCCACACAACTACCAAAGTGATAATTCTAAAGTAAATGACAAATAATTCTAATGTCAAACCAAGTGACTCAAAGACAAAGCTAAACTCTTTAGCAGGGCCCTGAAAGCCCTTCTAGCACACTTATTTTAGACCCTTCTCCTTCACAAGCTCTTCACTCTAGCTGAACAGACCCTATTTTCTGTCCTGTGCACTTGGCACTCCTCCTGCCTCTGTGACTTTGTTCAGCGTCTGCCCTCATGCTGTCATCCTTACCATGCATCTTCTTCAGTTCACCTCAGAATCCTTTCTTCAAGGCCACCTGTCCAGGAGCCTCCTATAGGAAGCTTTCCCAGATACCCCTAGCTCTCTTTCCTTCTTTAAATCACACTGTATTTTTCTGTTTGAAAACTGCATCATCTCATTAGAGCACAAACTCACTGAGATCAGGGAAGGATTTTTGTTTTGTCTCTGAAAGCTGGGTAACTAGCACAGTGCCCAGTGCTAAGTACTTAATAAATGCTTGCTGAAGTGATCTTTAGGTCTTCTAGTTTCAGTTAGAAAAAGAATATAAGAATGTTAGAGATATTTGAGTTTTGTTAGACAACGTGTTGTGGTAAATGGAGTTCAGGATTTGGAATCATAGGACTTGGTTCAAATCCTGCATCATATTCTTATTAGCTATGTGACCTCAGGCAAGTCCCTGCCCCTAGTTTCCTCAAAAGTAAAAGGTTAATTTGAGAACAATTTCCCAGCCCTGCAGGTTTGTGAATTTAAAGAGCAGCAGTGGAGTCAGGCTCAAGGTCAGGAGGAGTGAAAGGAGAGAGCTTTCACTCTCTTCTCCTTTCTGTCTGAGTCAAGACACCTGGCAGCAAATTAATTTGTCCAGGAGACAGTACCTCCGGAAGATGAAGAGTCAGTTCAACAGAGTTCCAAGGCCAAGTTGAGGGAACAACTCACTTGAGACAGACAGAGATTCAAAGAGACAGTCCCCTAAGGGAGATGGTAATTTCCAAGTAGCATGACCCCAGGTAGCAGAGAGCTGACTATCGACTCAAAAGAGAATGAGCCCTAAATCTGAGGGCTGGCCAGTATGGCAAGGGCTGGGAGTGGTACCTGTCTGAGCAGGGTGTCAGCTGGCAGTCTCTGCAAGTTCTCCAGGTGTGAGTGGAAGAGGGTGCTATGCAACAGTTTCACCTGCAGCAGTCCTTCAATGATATAGCCAATGGTGCAGTCATCAGGAAGTCTGACTTTCTCGGCAGTGCTGATGAAGTTGCCCAGGCTGCAGAGAAAGGGAGAAGTTGCTTAGAACATACCTATGTTTGGCCTTCCCACCCTGTCCTGAGCTGGCTGCTTAGAGCCAGGAAGCCCAGAGGCTCTCACTCACCTGGCCCAAGGACTCATTTTGAGGGCAAGACCTCTACTGATGCAGAACCCAGCTCCTCCTGTAGCAAACCAGAATTTGACTGTAGATGCCTGGGAGGCAAGCAGAGAGAACCCAACATCAAGGGCTGGTGGGTGAGAGGCTCCATTCCTTAGGGCTGGTACATCAGACCTCACCTTTCCCTTGCTACCAAATTCACTTTCCAGAGTCTGTCCTTTGTCTGACAGCAATGCTGGATAGAAAGAGCATTGGAACTGAAGGAAGGGATCCAGGCTCAAATTCCAGCTCTTATGTAGGACATAATTCTTCTGAGCCTCAGTTTCCTCACTGGTAAAATGGGGACCAGAGTACCTACTCTACCAATAAATAGGATGACGAATATGAAAGTACCTCATAAGACTACAATGCTCTTTTAAGACATAAATATAAGCCCTAGAGATCCTGGTCTCTGGTCCAGGAAATAATGTTTTCCTTATCACGTTCTCTCCCCCAAACTTCCTCTCTGGATTCTACCTTGCTTGAAAAGCAATCATTTTCCACTGATTACCTTCTAGGTGCTTAGTGCAGTCTCTTCCTTTTTTATATCTAGCTGCTCTGAGATGCCTTCATCTGGCTTCCAGCTTCCTGGAACCTCCTGGTTCAGCCTTTTACCTCCTGCTACTAAATGCTTTTCTATTTCTACCACTTTCAAGAAGCCCTCCTCAGTCCAATCAGATCACAATTGAAAGATCTAGAGCTGAAAGGAAACCTGGAGGCTACCTAGTCCAATTCCCTCACTTTACAGAGGAAGCCCATCAGGGTTAGAGGATTTGCCCAAGGTCATACAGGCAAGAATGGCAAGGGCCATCCCAGATTCCTCATTTCCTAGTCTTAAGTTCTCTCAATTTTTCCACTTCCCAACCTCCCACCCTGATCCTCCCATGTCCAGAAAGTAAAAATAAAAAGTTTCCAGATCACTCACGGTTCCACTTCCCTGGGCTCTGTCAGCTGCCTCAATAGGGTGGTCCAGACTAGGTCGCCCCACATAGACATCTTGACTTGGGGAGAAACCAGAGAGCAACTGTAGGAGCCCTTTTGAGTTCACATAATTGTCATCATCCACGTGGCAGAACCATCTGCAAGGCATAAGAAGGAAAGAACCCCATTAGGTAGGGTGGGAACTATTACTCTTGGCAGCTTCAATGAGCCCAGCTGTTTAGCTCTGGCAGCTGAAAAGAGTTGGGGGAGGACCTAGAGCTGGGGGATGAAGGCCCATAAAAACAGGCTGCCTTAGGAATTGATGGCTGGGAATTCTGGGGTTTCCTGAGTGACCCCCACTAGTTTCCTACATTGGCAACTCACGTACTTCCTTCCTGACTCGATGAACTTGTCATACTCCACAGACATCTTGCAGCAGAGTGCCTGGCGTGTGTGCATGGCAGAACAATTGGTGTTGATGACATGATCTCCTAGACAGAATTAAGGGATGGGTGAATGGGAGGGATGGCAGGATGGCAGTCAATTCCAGGATTACTTCAGGACTTGTTATTTTAGTATGAAACATTAAGAAAAGCAGCTTGGTATAGGGGATAGAGGGCTGGCTTTGGAATCAAGAAGAGCTGAATTCAAATTCTGCCTCTGGTCAGCAAAATAACCCTGGCTAGTCCCTTAAATATTCCGTGCCACCAGGCAACTGTCTAAGACTATTTTTTGCAAATGAGCTGTTAATCTGCAGAGTGGATAAAAAAGGAAGTGTACCTACAAAAAGTTATCCCTCAGTGAAATCACAAGTCCTGACCTACTGTATAACCCCAGTCACAGGCATAAATTGAAAATACTGCATAAGTGGAAATCAGAAAACTGTGAGCACAGAATAGCTGCTTGGTAAATTCTGTTGCCCATTTCTACTCTCCCAAATCATGTGGCATGCTGGAGGCCAGCCAAACATTAAGGCTCAATATAATCCAGCTTATCTTTTAGTTCTGGTATGTCTATCTGTAGTCAAAGTGATTTATTCATTAAAAAGTTAACTTTTTTTTAAATAGGAAAGGGACAGTGACAACCTTAGTAGCCCTTGGAGACGCTACCCAATGGGTTTCTCATATGTAGAAATCAATCACCATTCTAGTGAGTTAAAACTGCTCTGGTTCCAAGCTCTTGGATAGGAAAAGGAAGCCAAATATCCTTTATCCTCATTACCTGGCAGGTGTGATGCCAGTATTCAGTACGAATAGATATGATAGAAAACTTAATTACCTGCTCGAAGGCGTAACTCTGGGTCTTCACCATCTGTGAAGATAAAGGTCTGGAAGAAAAGAAAATTAGACCCAAGAGTTGAAAAAAATAGCATCTTTTTGGGAGTGCCTGAGTGGCCCTTGTTGGCTGCCTACGTAGCCTACCATGGACTGCCCTTTAAATGGCCCTTATCTCTGCTAACGTTTTAGTCAGAGTTTTCAAGATTAGAATCAGGAGAGACCCACATTTTAATCTTACCTCTGGCATTCACTGGATAGATGACTGACATATTTAACCTTTATATGGTGGGGTCAGGGAATCATAATGTTCAAGTTTGGGGTGCTTGGAACCCCAAAACACTGATATGCTAGATTCTGCTGAATGAATTCAACTCAAGCCTTTTTTCAGCAAAAGTAAAACAAAATTTATTATTATGGATTGACTCTTAAGAAGCCTAACCATTGTGACAATTGTATTGACAAGCGGACCAGACAGAATCTCAGCTAGACAGAATCAGAGCTGGATTGAATGAGTGCCTGGTGGAATTTATACACAGAAAGAACTTGGGAAAGATCTAGGGTTGGCCAAGCTGTCCAGATGGGACTGGAATGACTGATCTAGGGTGGGAAACATATGGAGGCAATCAGGGAGGTATCAGACAACAAGAGACTTGGGTGGGAAGAAACAAAGGATGGGAGGCAACAGAAAAAGGAGAGCCAAACTAGGTTAAGGGTAACAGATTTGCGTATGAAAAGCCAGATTAAGTGGGAAGATTGAAGGAGAGTTCAAGGAAGTTCTGAGAGTCTGTAGCCCATCATTCCCATCAGTAAAACAGAGGTAATACCTATACCTCATAGGGGTGTTTTGAGGTTGAATTAAAACAATGTAATAATACACTAACAAATCTTGGAGCACTCCATAATGCTGGCTTGATGCAGGGTATCTTCTCTGGATTCCCTGATCCCTGGCCTCAGATCTGTTGGAAGAGTAAAGGTAATGTGCCTATATAGCTCTTTCCCTGACCTACCTGTTCATAGGATTTGGAATTGAAAGCAACCTTAGAAGTCATCTAGCTCAAACTTCTCATTTTAAAGATGAGGAAACTGAGGGCCAGAGAGATTAGTTAACTTGCCCAAGATCACACAGGGAGTAGCACAGCTGAGAGTCAAATCCAGGTCCTCAGACTCCAAATTCACTCCTCTTTCCACTATATCATAGTGCTTCTTTAACAAAAATCCAAATTTTCTAACTCCAAGTTATAAACCTGTTGGCTAATTATGTTTTCTCCTTCATTTTGTTCAACAACTCTCACGGCTGAAAGGAGCAAGAAAAGAATAACCACTGATTCCAATCCCAGAGGGAAATCAATCCATCCTCCAATACCGTACCAACCTACTTTCCTAGTCACACCACTCTACTACTCAATAACAGTGGACATCCCACCCTCAACACTAGCCAAACTCCTTAGCCTAGTCATACAAAACTTTTCACAATTCAGTCTCAATCTGCTTTCCCTGCTTTTTCTCCTTCATAAACCAGAATAGATGGTTCAGCCAATCTGGACTATATGCCACTCCTTGAACAAGTCCTTATCCTCTATCTATGTCTGTATTCATGTTATTTCCTATGTTGCCAGTCAACATCCTACCCATTTTTCAAGGTTCAGCTGAAGGCCACTCACCGCCTTAATAATAATGACAAAAGCAACTAACATATACATGGTGCCTACTCTTCCAGTACCAGTTCTAAGTGCTTCACAAATATGTATTTCATTTTATCCTTACATCAACTCTGAAATGCTCTTATTATTCCCACTTTACAAAGGAGGAAATTGAGACCAAGATCCGGTGGCCCAGGGTCACATGACTGGGGGAATGTGAATTCACATCTTACCCATTCCCTACTCCACACAGATGGATAGGCTCTAGTTTGCATTTCTCCAAAGCCCTCAGGACAACTTACAGTCTAGTTACCCATGTAAATTAAATAGCACAATGCCTGGTACAAAGTAGGTGCTTAATAAATGTTTGCTTATGCACATTTTATCTCCCCCTCCTAAACAGTAAGGTCCCAGAGGGTAGGATTTTACTCCTTCCCCTTTTCTTTCCTCCAACTCCCAGAACAGTGTTAAGCATATAAAAAGCTGCTCTAGTCACCTGTCAGCAAAATTAAAGTTTCCAATTCCCCCTCCCCCACATTTTTCACCGGCTGTCACTTCGGCCAGAAAAGCTCTCCCTGTTTGTTTCTTCCCCCTGGCTTCCTTCAAACTCAGCTCAAATTCTCCCTTCTCCAAGAAATCTTTCCAATACTAGTGCCTTCCTTAAGAGTTTACTTCTAATCTCTTCTGTATATAATCTTGTACGTCCCTAAGAGCTGTTGCATCTCTCCTTAAAGAGCATCCCTTGAAAGCAGGTCCCCTTAGCACAATGTCAGCCAAACAATAAGCTCCTAAAGGCTTGTTGCCTTGACAATAACACATTTAAAAGGCTGTTTTTGTTAAACAGAGCTAAAAATAAAAGGTAGGATGGAGAATATTACTCCAGCCTGCAGGAAACAGGTTAAGCATCCTGAGGGGGAATGAGAGATGAATGGAATGTTCAGAGAATGGGGGTTCCCTTATCCCTGGAGGTCTTCAGGAAAGAATGTTACAGCTGCATAGTTATATATTAGCTCTGTTCTCAGATAGAGGTCCACCTAAAGTCAACAAGTATTTATGAAGTGCCTACTACGTGCCAGAATTAGTGATGAATTCTGGGAAACTCCCTAGGTCATCTCAGGGTCCCTTCCAGTTCTGAGAGTCTGTTAGCCCTCCCTCAGGTTCCCGCTAAGCCAATTCATGAATCCCTCATAAAGAGCCAACTATATGTGCCAGATTTAGTACTAAGTAACCCCGGAGGTCCCTTCCGACTCCAAGATTCCCTGTCACCCCCTCCTCGAAGAGCGCCACCTAAATCAAGCCATGAAGCCCCTCTGAAACCGCCCGTGTGCCCGGCAGCCCGCTAAGCGCAGGGTTCCCCGGGGCGCCTTCTCCTCCGGGATCCAGGTCCCCCAGCAAAGAGAGATGGGCTTGGGCGTGGGGGCCCACCCAACCTGCTGCTGCGCCCGGGAGATCCAGGTGCGGAAAAGCAGCTCCAGCCGAGACTTGTGATACTTCTTGGTGGTCTTCACCGCAATGAAGATGTCCCTGGGCTCCAGCCTCTCGGGGGCCGGGGGCTGCGCAGCGGGCGCCCCCAGGAGCCGCTGGAGGACGTCCTGCAGGGGCGGGGCCACGCCCCCCTCCAGGGGCCGCGGGGCGCTGGGCGGCTGCTCGCAGGTCGGGGGCGGCCGGGGCGGCTGGTGGGCCCAGACCCCCCAGGGAGCCTGGAGGCGGGGGAGGGGCAGCAGCAGCAGCAGGAAGGCTCCCAAGGCCAAGGACAGCACGAAGCAGAGTTTGCCGAGCCCCACGCCAGTGCAGGTCATCCTTCAGCCCCCGCGGGCCACGGGCCCTGCCATCGCCGCCTCCCCGCCGCGGGCCCCGGGCCCGGGCCGGGCGGCTGGGACTCCGGGCTCCAGGCGCCGCCTCCTGACGAACGCCAAGTACCCAGGGGACGAACAGGGAAGCACCCGGCCCCTCACCGTCTGGTCGTGCCTCAGTTTCTCCTCAGTGCTAGGCCTCGGACGTGACGCGTCCCTACCCCCTAAGCCTGGGGAGGGAGAAGATAGGAGAACCAAGGCGCGAGCGGGTGACGGCGGGGCCGCGGTGGAGACTTCGGCCCCTTTAAGGGCGTCCCCCGCCGCCCCCGCGGCCGAGCCGGCTTTACTTCCCGTCCCTCCCCGCCCCTCCCCCCGTGACCCGGATGTGTTTGCCGCGAGGCCCCAGCTGACCCGGATGTGGACGGCGCCGCGGCGGGGTAGGAGGAAGATGCCGCTGCCGGTTCAGGTGTTTAATTTGCAGGTAACGAGCCGAGGGGCGGTGCCGCCTGGCCCGGCCTGAGCCCCGCGGCCCCGCCCCGCCCTGGCTCCGCAGCCCCGGGACGGTCCCGGGAGTCGGTGAGGGAAGAATCCCGGCGGGCGATGTCCCGACTGGGGGGCGGGGGAGGGGACGAGGGGCCCCGAGGCGCGCCGGCCTCCGCCTCCGCCGGCCGCAACCTGCAGGACCCGGCACGCCCCGGGGGCCCTGGTATACGGGCTCCTCGCGTCGGGCCGGGGCAGAGGCCTGCGGCGAACGCTTGTTGATCCCCGCGGGGCGGGGCGGCGCGGCCGTCCTGACCCCGGGGTCGCTCCTGGGGAAGGAAACCCAGGCTCATTCGTCCTCTCCTTGGGCCGCCTGCACGCACCCCCGCCCCGGGAGCTGGTCCTCCGGACCTCTGCAGGCCCCTCCACCGGGGCCGGTGTAGGCCGAGGCCCTGGAAGAAGGTTCCCAGGGTCGGACAGGGAGATGGCCCGGGTCCGAGTGGACTCGGCTAGGCCCTCGGTAGGCCTTTCACCCCGCCCCAGGGACCCAGGATCCCTGCTCAACAGGGCTTTGTGATCCTCTGTGGATGGAGCAGCCCTCCGAGAGCTCCTGCCCCTCTCGTACCACTCTGTCCTTGAGCTCGCCCCTGCCCGGCTGCCGTGCCGGGGTTCCCCGGACGCAGGCCCCTCCTTCCCCCACCGCCGTTGGGTGGAGATCTCCGTGAAATGTGCGCCCTCCCACTGTAGGACTCGGTGTGGGCCGCCCTGGTGTTTCAGGGTCTCTGAGGCAGACCCCAGCCGGCTCAGCCCCGCCACAGCCCGGCTCTCTGGCCTTCAAAGAGGCGCTCCCAGTGGCGGAGAGGTGCTCCGGTTCCCCCTACATTAACATTGTTTCTCCCCTTCAGCAGCCAGCCAGCTCTGTGTCAGGGTCAGGGGGTGCAGAAAGTCAGGACAGAATGAGGGATAGCTCGGCCCCCAGCTCAGCCTCCTCATCAGTGACAGATCTGTACTGCACCCCTCACAGCAGTAGGTCAGACCTCTTCCTCCCTGGCACAGCCGGAGACTTCAGCCTGAGCGCCAGTCTGTCGGCCTGTACGCTGCTCTATGAGGTACCTTCCAGGAGAGGGGGTCCCCAGCGAGGGAGGAGGGAGCGGAGCCCCAGCCGCCCCCTGCCGTGGCTGGGCCCCCACTGCTTTGCCAGCCCCAAGATCAGGGACTCAGTGCTGAGGGCAAGGATGGGGGAGGGAAGAAGCAGATAGGTTAGGCAGAATTCAAAGCAGTCCCAGAGCACCTTCCCCTCCCCCCCTCCCCTTTACTCTTTTTCCTCTTTCCTCCTCCCCAGTAGTTGGTTATATGCTTAGGAGCCTGTGGAGTCAGCTGTACTACTTTTCCTGAGGTGGGGTTGGGGAGGAGTGGGGCAATAGCAGTGACCCAACTTTCTGGAACCTCTACTTAGTGACCTGCCTTTTGGGGTTTACCCAAACCTGGTAGAGGGGAGGAGAAGGAGCTGATGGCTGCCTTGCAGCCCTTGTACTTTTTTCCACTTTGGGAATATACAATATGATTTCCCAAGTTGATTCCTTTATCCTTTACCCCATTTTAATGGCTATTACTCCTGTTGTGAATATTACTGCTCCATCTATATAGGACAGATGGTATGGGATGGCTTAGGATGTAAACAGGGTACCCTTTGCATCCAGTGGTTGAGGTTTCACCTGTTTCTCCTTTATGGCTTTGAGGAAATCACATCAGGCCAGTAGTTGGGAACTTGCCTTTGGGATGCCAAATGGATACTGTCTAGTTCTCTTCATTTCTGCCTTCCCTTTATAAACATGGTGGGTTAGGAAGGAACGAAGTGCTGGAGGTTGTGTTTATGGGCTCCTGGGTCCTGCTGAAGAATTCCTTAATCTCTTCCTCTACCTCCAGGTTGATCAGTGTTAGATGGGGTTGGTAGAAAAGTTAGGGCTGTGGGAGGCATCTTTTGGATGGAAAGCTCTGGTGGGCGGGTACCCAAGAAGAACTTGGGAAAATCTTGGTCCTGGGCAGGGTTGATTGTGTGGGGGTTGGGGAGAGCTGGAGGATAAAGGGCCAGAATAAAATTGTATACTTGTTTGCCATGGGAGCTCCCAGGCTAGAGTGCACAGGTGACTGGCATCTGCATTGCAGGGGGCAGTGGAACCCATGCAGATTGATGTCGACCCTCAAGAGGATCAGCAGAATGCACCAGACATCAACTATGTGGTGGAAAATCCCACCCTGGTATGGGACAGGGAACAGCTGGGGAAACCTTTACTTTGGAAATGAAAATTTTTTGGGATGGAGTCTTTTTGGTCTATATGACAGAGAGTACCCTAATGATAATCCCTATGCTGGCATGGGTATATAGTACTCTTGGAGAGGGGTGGGGGCCCTGTAGTAATAATGTTCTAACTCTTCTCATATCCCCTGAATCCATCCTACACAATGGCTAGAACAGTCTTTTTCAAATAACTACCATGATCATGACTTTGAAACCTGCAGTGGCTCCTTATTACCCATTCCATCAAATCTGAATACTTACCCCACTCATGAACCACTTTTTCTAGCTCTAATATGAATCTTTTGCCCCAAGCAAGCAAACTCCTTCACTTTGGCCTGCACATGTGTTGTTCATTCCCTCCTCTTAGCTTTTTGTTTCTTGCCCACACTTCAAATACCCTCTCCTTTTCCTGGCAACCTGTGTCCCTGGTTCTGATGGCTTATCTTCCCTCTACACTTGTGTACACGTTTCAGTTGTGTGCATCTCTGCCTCTTCATGTATGTGAGTTTTAATAACTGTCAGGTCTTATGTTCTTTGAGGACAGGGATTGTGCTTCAGTCTTCTTTTATCTTTATATGGTACCAAATAGATGAATGTGTGCATTGAGACTACTGTTTCACTATCAGGACTTGGAACAGTATGCATCCAGTTACAGTGGGCTGATGCGCATTGAGCGGCTGCAGTTTATCGCAGATCACTGCCCACAGCTTCGGGTAGAGGCCCTGAAGATGGCATTGTCCTTTGTGCAGAGGACCTTCAATGTGGATGTTTATGAGGAGATCCACCGGAAGCTCTCTGAAGCCACCAGGTGGGGTATGAAGAAGTGGGAGAAGGGGATGAAGATCCAGATTAGGTGCTCCCAGAGGCTGTAAGGGCTGAAGGAGAAGGTCTAGTGCCTGGACACTTCTGGACCTGGCCCTAGAGAAGAAAGTGGGAGCAGGTAGTGTAAGTCAGGTCTGTTAGCTTTTTGGGAAAGGTTCTCATGGTGGGAGCAAAGCAGATTAGAAAAGTCAATTTTGGAGGAGAGGAAGAAAATATATGAAGAAGATTGGAAGAGAAAGGTTTATTCACTCACTCTGAATGGCTTGGCTCCTCTTTTCTACTACCATTCCCCTACTCCTTCCCATATGGCCATCTTCTACTACCACCACCACCCTGACAACAGAGAGCTACAGAATGCTCCTGATGCTGTCCCTGAGGGAGGAGTGGAGCCCCCACCCCTGGACACAGCCTGGGTGGAAGCTACAAGAAAGAAGGCGCTGCTAAAACTGGAGAAGCTGGATACAGACCTGAAGAACTACAAAGGGAACTCCATCAAGGAGAGCATCAGGTGAAAAGAGTGGGCAGAGCCAGGCAGGGGGCTCATATGTGGGAGAAATAGACTGCTAACCTCCTGCCTCACCCCTTGCTTCTCCCTGGCAGACGGGGGCACGATGACCTGGGTGACCATTATCTGGACTGTGGGGATCTCAGCAATGCCCTCAAGTGTTACTCCCGGGCTCGGGACTATTGCACCAGCGCCAAACATGTCATCAATATGTGCCTCAACGTAATCAAGGTGGGAGTGAGAGGTTAGGGGAAAAGAGACCTGGGAAAGGTAGCCCACATCCTTCTGGGTACTCATGAGACCAGTAGGTGGTGCCGTTGAACTACATGCCACACTCTCTGCCCAGCAGGTCAGTGTCTACTTGCAGAATTGGTCCCATGTCTTGAGCTATGTCAGTAAAGCTGAGTCTACTCCTGAGATAGCTGAGGTAACCGTGCTGCTGCCTTCACTATTCCCCATTGATCTTTTTTGTGGTTTGCTCCATTTCTTGGTGTTCCCTGAGACCTCATTTCCACTCCCTGACCATTATATTCCCATGTATTTTCTCTGGTAGGGTTTCCTTTGTAGCCTTTCTCAGCATCACTTCAAGTTGTCCCTAGTTATTATACAGAACACATCCTATCTGCCCCTGTTCTTTCTCAGGCTGGCCCCAAGGGATAGAGAAAAGACATTGGTGGTGGTTGTTCATTCTCTTAGTCTGTGTCTTCCCTTTCACAGCAGCGAGGGGAAAGGGACAGCCAGACCCAAGCCATTCTTACCAAGCTCAAGTGTGCAGCAGGTAAGGAAAAGCCAGTCAGAGCCTCAGCTGAGGTTGGGGGTGGGAATTGGGGGGGAGGGGTGAGTGAAGAAGGCAATTTCCCTACACCTTTCTCAGAACTGTAGAGTAAAAGAATATGCTTTTACCTAACCCTCATATTTTGTCAATGACCTTGGAGCATATAGGCAAGGTGAATCAGCTTAGTTTTCAGGAAGTATAGAACAGCTCACTATCTCTAATCATGGCTGAAACCAAAGAGTTCCTAACTCTTTGGATTTTGTTTTCTTTTGACAGTTGTACAGACCCAGACTAACAGGGGAACTGGGATCAGGGGCCAATTACTTGGGATTTACCACTGGGCTTCTCAAAGGCTGCTTTCCTTTAGGTGATTTTTGGTTTCACTTTCTCTGTTGTTCCTTTTCTCTTACCCTTTAGGGCTGGCTGAGTTGGCTGCCCGAAAATATAAGCAGGCGGCCAAGTGCTTTCTGTTAGCTTCATTTGATCACTGTGATTTCCCTGAGGTGAGAAGCAAAGGGAAAACAGAAGGGAGGAATATGTGGCTACTATGTGGGGAGGAAATCTGGAGAAAATTGGTTTGGATACTTCTAGGACAATGACAGAAACATCCTTTTATTTCACTCTCGCCCAAGCCCCTTCACTTGGCTGGCCTTTGAGTTATATTCTATCCCACAGTTCTGCCCACTGGGCCCCTGAACCCTCTATCCTTGGCTTTTCTACTCAGCTACTGTCCCCCAGTAATGTGGCTGTATATGGTGGTCTTTGTGCCTTGGCCACCTTTGATCGACAAGAGCTACAGCGCAATGTCATCTCTAGCAGGTGGGTGTGAGGATGCTGGTGCCCTTGGTGTTTGGAGTGGGAAGGGGGTTAGGGAAGATGCTTGGTTCCATGGATAATGGAAGTTGGTTTCTCCGACTCAGCGTAACCTGTTTCTCACTTCAGGCCATCTTTAATCCAACTCATCCATATACCCCTGTTCCCCAAGCCTTTTCTGGCCTCTTCCCCAGGGTTACTCCCTAAAAAGTCCAAGCCCCCCAGGGCCTCTCAGGCCCAGTTTTCTCTGTCCCTTTCCCTGAGCCTTCCTATTGGCTGAAAGGGGCCAGGAAACTGAGAGGTCTGGCGTCTGCAGCTCCTTCAAATTGTTCCTGGAGCTGGAACCACAGGTTCGGGACATCATCTTCAAATTCTATGAATCTAAATATGCCTCGTGCCTAAAGATGCTGGATGAGATGAAGGTGAGACTCACGGGAATTTGGTTTGATCAGAGGGCTTAACTAGGTCTGAGTTGTTAGGGGCTTGAGATTGGAAATGGTTTGTGGGCTGAGCAGTAAGCGTGGAGGAAAAGTCATCAAATGCGTCTTGGAAGGAAAAGGACTGAGCCTCAATACAATCAAGAGGGAAATTTAGTTAAGATATATTAAACCCTTTTTAGCTGAAGTTTTTTTCCTTCTTTTGGGGTTGGAAGACCGGGTAGTAGGTATTTCTCTGACAAGTTCTCTGCTGCAGGACAACTTGCTGCTGGACATGTATTTGGCCCCCCATGTCAGGACCCTCTATACCCAGATCCGAAACCGTGCCCTCATCCAGGTGAGTTATATATTTGAGGAACAGGAATGGGGGCAGGAAGTCAGGGAAGTAGCAGCAGCAATAGCAGTGTTTATTTAATACTTAAAGGTTTGCAAAGCACTTTACATCTTAGGATGGCTGATTGGCTTGTATTCTTTCCCAGTATTTCAGTCCCTATGTCTCTGCTGACATGCGTAAGATGGCCATTGCCTTCAATACAACCGTGGCTGCACTAGAAGATGAACTAACACAGCTGATCCTTGAGGGGCTCATCAATGCTCGAATTGACTCTCATAGCAAGGTGAGGACAGAATTCAAAAAGAAAAGACTGCAGCTGCATCTCCTCTAAAGTTTGGAAGCAAGAAGTTGGCCTTGCAGAGTGAGGGTGAGGGAGTGGGGGGAGGGAGGTATCAATCCATGGCTGAGCCTCTGGTTGGCTGACAGATTCTATATGCCCGGGATGTGGACCAGCGCAGCACCACCTTTGAGAAGTCACTGCTCATGGGCAAAGAATTCCAGCGCCGTGCCAAAGCAATGATTCTGCGGGCAGCTGTGCTACGCAACCAGATCCATGTCAAGGTGAAGGAGGGATGTGGGAGGAGGGCTGAGAAGAACAAAGTAGCAGGCAGTTGTTGGGCTCAGGAGGGACCAGGGAATTAAACAGAACCAGGAAGGGAAGGGATACTTTGTTAGCACTTGTTTCCTTGAGATGTTGGCTCAACCCACTATTCTCTGTCTTACTGCAGTCTCCTCCTCGAGAAGGGAGCCAGGGTGAACTAACACCAGCCAACAGCCAGTCACGGATGAGCACAAACATGTGATGGGGTGTGATGACCCCCTTTCCCCACCTGGACCCCAGGACTGTGTTTGAGTGTCCATCCCCAACCCTATGCTTCCCAGGTCTCTCTGGTTCCAGAGGCCCAGCCTGCTTCCTTCTCCATGAGCCTGGGAGGCTTCATCTTTCAATGGAGGGGATGCCTCCTTCTTTCCACTGGGCCCTAGGACTACCAGACTGCTGCCTCAGCGCCCACCTTGCCAGTAAAGTTGTATCCCACAGACATAGTGGCAGGGGTTGGCAGGGGTCAACTGGGGTTTGCTCTCCCCACACAGTTTTTCTTTTCTTTCCCCCTGTACAGCTGGGAACTAGAAGGCATGGTGCCACTAGTTCCCCCAGCCTGCCTGCTATGGGACACCGGGCTGCTGAATTCCCTGGCAACTTCCAGGGCTGACAGTTTCAGGTGCCTGCCTAGCTACACAGATTCCTGGTGACCCCAACCTTGGTTGTCCCCTTGTGCCAGGGGCTGGGGGAAAGAGGTGGGGCCAAGCTACCTCTCTTGCTGCTGCTCTGGAGTGGGAAGAAAGGGGAGAAGCCTGGCTTGTGCTGGTATTTGTTCCCAATGAGCACAATGACGCGTGGCAGTACCTTCTACACTGCCCCCCATCCCCATCCCCAAACACGTTCTTGTTCATGCAATTTTTTTTCCTGAGTTAGAAATGAGTTGTTGAATCTTTAGACCATTAAAAAGCAGAATAAAAACCTTCTCCTTGGTTATTATTTGTTAGCTGTGCTCCTATGAAACTAGTGATTGCTTTTTCTTGTTAACACTTTTTAGGTCTTTATAGAGGGGAAAAGGGGATAGGATAAAGTGAAGTAGAGGCCTGGAAATTTTTTTTCTTCATTTAGTATCTGCTTTCTGGGACTTAATCCCAAACCCTGAAGATATCTGAAAGCTCCTACCTTTCAACCACTGGGGTTGCCTAATGGAATGGAGGGAATTCCAGAAAAGTGGCAAATGAGTCTATTCCCTACTTTTTTCAACTGTATTTAAAGGAGATAGAATTCCTTTGTTCCTTGGCTACAGTATCCCCTTTTATATGGTTATATACTCTTTAGTTCTTGCTACTTAACACCACGGAATTTGGCTGGTTTGTGGTGATGCTATATGTGCTGATGTGATTCAAGAGTCAGTCTGTGATATGGTGGGTAAGTAGGTCAACATAACTTAGGCTTATCAGGCCCTGGGAACTGCCCTAAATAGGGGTGCTGAACTTATCTCATTGGTTGCTAAGATGAAACTTGCTCACCTGGCCTGAGGTTATCTTTTTTCCTTTACCCCCTCCGAGATGGAAGGAGCCACCTGAATGTGGTTCTTTTGGATTCATCTTTTCAATATGTCACACTGGGAGCTATGATGTAAAATGATTATTTATTTATTTTTTTCAGTTTTTAAAACGGGTTAACGAGGACAGTGGGCAGGCAGGTCCAGCCTGGAAACCTGCTCTCCAATGCAGCATTTCCAGAGGCCCCAATATGGGCCCTGTAGTGAGAGGACCATATAGCATTTCCTTCTGTGTTAAAGTAACAGGAGATTTCCCTGAGTAAAGATGTTGATTTAAATAAGACTTATCTTGAATTCAGCAGCAGCAGCAGCAGCCCTGATACTATTATCAAGGCAGTGGCACTGGAACAGAGGCCCAGGAATAGAGGAGGGGTGGACTGGGTTCCAGGTGGCCCTTCATCCTACACTACCCACAACTTCTGGGAATCTACCCGGTTCCTTCACTCCTGGATCCCTGGGCTGGGGTTCCTGCAAGCTGGGCTGGCCACCCTTCCATGCAAGGGACTTCTCTGATTTGGTCTTGAAAAGCAATCCATGACCTGAGAATAGGAAGAAAAGTAAAGAGTTAGAGGAAACAGGATATGTGAGCAGTTTTGAATGGGACCTCTTTGGTGAGGACAAAGGAAACCTTGGAGACACTTGGCAATAAGAAGAGTCTCCAATGAATAGGCCATAGCGTAGAAGAGATATAGGACAATATTAAAACAACACTTCGCCAAAACACTCCAGAGGTTCTCCAAAGCTACTGGGGATGGAGGAGTTCCTAGGGATTAAAGTAAGGATGCTCCTAGGTCCTGGCTCTGGGAGAAGAAAGGTGGAGAAGATAGTATGAAGTCAAGTAAACTTTCCTGGGAAAGTTTCTTAGGGAGCTGGGCTACTGGGATTACTAGACAATTCTATTTAGGTGACAATCATTTTGGGTGGAGGGGGCAGGGAGGAGAAGAAAAGATTTAGTCACCTAAACCAGCCTGGTTGTTGTCCCCGTTTCCCCAATTGGTCAGGTTTCTCCTTTACCATCCCATGACTTTAGGACCAGGGAGCACTTCTCTTACCTAGACAATCTGCAGTTTCTTTGAAAGCTCTCTTTTTGCAGCAGCCCCGGCAGAGGTTAAAAACACATTTATTGCCCTAAAAATAGAAGGTCTGGTGAAATGAGTTCAAGTTCTTTTTTTAAGGACCAAGAAATGAATCTGAGTGGCTAACAACAGATCACCTCACAAGTTCTGCTTAGCATAAAGCCAAGTGAGACCTGGGAGAGGACTTAAAATGAGAAAGGGAATGAAAGTTACTCTAAGGCAAAGCAGGCTGGAAACTTAACAGCAGATGTTGACAATGCTCCCCACCTAGTGCCGAAAGTGCACCTCAGTGTCAACATCACATGGAGAAAATACTGGACTACTTTTTAAAAAAGGCATCTGACTTCCCAGGGCCAAGATGAGCAGGAAAAAAAAAAGAATCTTTTGTTCCTAAATCCCTATTGCCAGCCCTACCTTTTAAAAGAGAGTGAAGTAGCCCTCTGATTCTGCAATCTCTGAAGTCAGGGAGGGAACGTCAACTTCAGACACCAAAATATTCATAGTACTTTTTGTGCTAACAACTAGCAGGGTACATAACATTCAGAAGCTATTAGTGCCTCCTCTAAGGTCTGCTACTAAGTAAGGAAGAATATAACAGTCTGGACTACCTCAATCAGATCTCTAGGATATTAAGCACAGACATTCTGGAAATGTGGTACTCAGGTCTCCCCAAAGGAAAAACCAGGGTCAAGATCCCAAAGAAATCAACCCTGCTGACATTTGAATGATCTCTGGGACAGCTTTCTGTGGATGGTCTTGCCCACTGTCTCTTCCGATGGTACAGTTGATACAGCTGAGTTGTGAACCTGCTCTAATGTATGGGGCAGTGGAAGGAGACCTTTCAGGTCCATTTGGCAAGAAGTGAGGGTATGCTATACTTGATTATATATATATGTTGGTGTGCTATACTTGATTAGAGGAACTCTGTTCCAGAGTTGCCATAGACATAGAATATTAATTAATAACCTCAAAATTTCTTGGCTGGATTGAGAAATTACAATTCTCATATCATTTCCTAGTGAGAGAAACATCCCACTGAGACATCTCTTTCCAGGAAGAATGGGAACAGCTTAATAATGTCCTTAGAGGCCAGTGACAAAGTTTATGCTTTTCACAGGACCTAGGAAGGCCCGTGCCAAGGGAAAATTTAGTCATGGGAAGTTAAGAGTAATGGTCCAGATAGAGGGGCTGGACTGACAGACCTACCTTTGGGTTTCCACACTGGTCACACTTTGCATATTTCGCTAGGTAAAAGGAAAGAGAAAAAGATAATCAGTTGAGTATGAGTCAGGGAATGCTGTTAAATTTAATTGAATGTGATAAAGAGGGGTGAGTGTGGAACTTAACTGTAGCTATGAAGCAATAGTGACCAGTCCACTGAAGCTAAAATAAGAACACTGTTTTCTGCAGAGGGATGAGGATGTTAGACTATGCTTCCCAATCTACTCTTCTATCCTCTTTCATCTTACAGGTGAGCACTGATCTCATTCACAGTTGTGATTTGTTAACTGTCTATTCTGCTCCTTTATATCCTCTTAAACTTTCCCCTTTGCCTAATCTCCCCTTTACAAAGAAGGTGGTAAAAGAAAAGGAATATATTCAAAACTAGTGATTTATAATTGAAGTGATATGTTTCTATTCCAGTTCCCCCTCTTCTCCAGAAACTCACTCATTCATTTTTTTCTTTTCTATTTCCTTTTACCACTTACTCCCTTGTTCCCCAAGTTGAAATTTGTTTTATTTGTGGCTCCTGACCAAAAGACCACCTTTTCATCTACTGTGGCCTCTCCTTGTGGACCCACACAAGTCCAATATCCAAGACTGATAGGGAATAATAAAAGACTTGTAACCTAAAACAACTGTGAGATTTGCAACCTTATACCCACCAGACTGTCAAAGAAAAAACAAAAGTGTTGGTTGTGCTATGATCAACTTTGATAAAGTTGGCTCTTCTCAGCAATAGAATGATCTAAAACAATTTCAATAGACTTATGATGGAAAATGCTATTCACATCCAGAAAAAGAAATGTGGAATCTGAATGCAGACCAAAGCATATTATTTTCCTTTTTTTTGTTTTTGTATTTTCTTTCTTGTGGTTTCTCCCTTTTGTTCTGATTCTTTTTTCACAGTATGAGTAATGTGGAAATCTTTTTAATATGATTGTACATGTATAGCACATGTCAAATTGCCATCTTGGGGAGGGGAGAAAAAAATTTGGAATTCAAAATCTAATAAAAGTGAATGTTGAAAACATTGAAAGACAAAAACAAAGAAAACAGAAATGTTGGAAGAGCTGTGGGAAGGCAAGCACCCTTAATACAGTCTTGGTAGAGCCATAAGTTTGCCTAACATTGTGGAAAATAATTTGCAATTACTTGAGCAAAGTAAACTGCACATTTCCCGCCCCCCTGCCCCCATTCTACTATAGGAAAAATTACCCAAGGAAAAGCAAGAGTCAGTCTCATATACACCAAAATACAGCAGTACTTGAAAAAAACAAAAAAAAACAAAAAAATCTGCAAAAGTAAGGATTCAATTGTAGATTAGTTCAACAGACTACTACATTGAAAATTATTGTAGCTTAAGAAACGAAGACTATGAAGAATTTAGAAAAGCATGGGAGCACTTATGTGAACTCATGTAGAATGAAAGAAAGCAGATACTGAACAATATAAAAAATAAAGGAAAAAAGAAAACCACTGAATGAAAGCTGAACCCTTAAGCAATATAATCAATCTTGGTCCTGGAGAGGATGAAATGTCTCCCTCACTTTCTTAAGAGACTGGGGAAATGACTATGGATGAGAAACGTTGTATGCAATGTCAGATAAGATCACTGTGTCAACTGGTTTTGCGTAAGTATTTCTTTGGTTCAATGGAGGACCTGATTTGGAGGTTGGGGGTGTTTGCACAGATCTAGAAGTAATGATGATGTAAGAACAAAGCATCAATAAAACTTTCATAAAATAAAAAAACAAACAAATCATAAATCTACAACTCCTACGTAAATAAAACACAAACTTCCCTTCAAAAGTTGAGATGTTGGGGAGACTTGCTAGAGCACTCCCTCCAAGCCCAGCCAAATACCTGTAAAAAATGACCCTGACAAATTCTGGAGCTGCAGAACCCACAAAATGACAGTAAAGCAAATCTCCAGCCCAAAACAGCCTGAAAGATAGATGCAAAGTGTCTGTTGTGCTGCACTGGGAGCAGAGCGCAGTCCAGCATGGGTCTCACCTTCTGAAAGGACCTGAGCCTCAGGGGGACTGAATCTCTGGCACCTGTGGTGGTTTGCAGACTTCACAACCCCATATCACTGAGGACAAATTGGAACATTAGTGGAAAAAACCTGTCAGACCTGTGTGACAGAGTAGAGTGGTCTGTACCCAGATACAGGAAATCAGGGGAGGGCGGAGGAGCCCAAAGCAGCAGCAGGGGCAGGAGCAGCGGCTGTTTCCGGAACTCTAGGTCCTCAGAATGTGGAGGGATCAAGTGCCTGGCAGTTCACTCCCTACCCCTACTGGAAACAAAGAACTACCTTGACAAAGAGCTCAAAAGTCAAGTAAATGGTTGGGGAAATGAGCAAAAACTGAAAATAGAATCAGACTATAGAATTTTATCTTGGTGACAAGGAAGACCAAAATATAAAAAGAAGACAACAAAGTCAAAGCTCTTGCATCCAAAGTCTCCAAGAAAAATATGAATTGGTCTCAGGTCATGAAAGAGCTCAAAAAGGATTCTCAAAATCAAGTAAGAGAAGTAGAGGAAAAATTGGGAAGAGAAATGAGAGTGATACAAGAAAATCATGAAAAACAAGTCAACTGCTTGCTAAATGGGACCTAAAAAAATGCTGAAGAAAGTAACACCTTAAAAAATAGACTAATCCAAATGGCAAAAGAGATCCAAAAAGCCAATGAGGAGAAGACTGGCCTAAAAACAAAAACTGGTCAGATGGAAAAAGAGGTCCAAAAGGTCACTGAAGAAAATAATTCCTTAAAGACTAAAATGGAGCAGATGGACGCTAATGACAATGAAAAAATCAAGAAATTATCACACAAAACCACAGGAATGAAAAAAATACCAGATAATGTGAAATATCACACTGGAAAAACAACTGACCTGGAAAATAGATCCAGGAGAGATAATAAAAATTGTGGGACTACCTGAAAGTCAAGATCAAAAAAAGAACCTAGATATCATCTTTCAAGAAATTATCAAGTCAAACTGCTGTAATATTATAGAACCACAGGGTAAAATAGAAATTGAAAGAAGATACTGATCATCTCCTGAAAGAGACCCAAAAAGAGAAATTCCTAGTAATACTGTGGTCAAATTTCAGAGTTCCCAGATCAAGGAGAAAATATTGCAAGCAGCTAGAAAGAAACAATTCAAGTATTGTGAAAATACCATCAGGATAACAGGATCTGGCAGCTTCTACATTAAGGGATCAAAGGGCTTGGAATAGAATATTCCAGAAGTCAAAGGAACTGGGATTAAAACCAAGAATCACCTACCCAGCAAAACTGAGTATAATACTTGAAGAGCATAAATTGTCATTCAATGATATAGAGGACTTTCAAGCATTCATGATGAAAAGACCAGAACTAAAGAGAAAATCTGACTTTCAAACTCAAGAATCAAGAGAAGCATGACAAGGTAAACAGGAAAGAGAAATCATAAAAGACTTTCTAAAGCTGAACTGTTTACATTC
>CM053770.1:503361608-503476573 GCA_028658325.1 Potorous gilbertii
AGGAAAAAAAGGAGAAGGTAAGAGGGGAAAAGTGAAGCTTACTCTCTTCACATATGGTTTAAGGAGGGAATAACATGATTACTAAATTTAGTGTGAAAAATCTATCTTACACTACAGGAAAGTAGAGAATGAGGGGACAAGTGGAGTGAGGGGGATGACTGAAGGGAGGGCAAATGGGAGAAGGGAGTAACTAGAAGTAAACACTTCTGGGAAGGGAAAAGGTCAAATGAGAGAATAAAGAAAAGAGGGGACAGGGTAGGATAGAGGGCAATATAGTTAGTATTACACAACATGATTATTATGGAAGTCTTTTGCAAAATGACACATATATATAGCCTGTATTGAATTGCTTGCCTTCTCCTTGGGGATGGGTAGGGAGGGAGGGAGGGAGAGAAGTTGGAATTCAAAGTATTAGAAACGAATGTCAAGAATTATTATTGCATATAACTGGGAAATAAGAAACACTGGTAACAGGGTATGGAAATTTATCTTGCCCTACAAGAAAAGAGAGAAGATAGGGATAAAGGAAGAGTGGGGTGTGATAGAAGGGAGGGTACACTGAGGGAAGGGGTAATCAGAATGCAAGGTATTATGGGGTGGGGAGAGATGAGGAGAAAAATTAGAACTCAAAATTTTGTGTAAATGAATGTCAAAATCTAAAAATAAATAAGTTTTAAAAAAAAAAGAAATTATCAAGTCAAACTGCCCTGATATTGTAGAACTGGAGGGTAAAATAGAAATTGAAAGAATCCACCAATCACCTCCTGAAAGAGAACCCTAAAGGAAAACTCCTAGGAATATTGTAGCCAAATTTCAGAGCTCCCAGGTCAAGGAGAATATTGCACGCAGCCAGAAAGAAACAATTTGAGTATTATGGAAATAACAAGCAGGATAACAAAAGATCTAGCAGCTTCTACATTAAGAGACTGAAGGGCTTAGAATATGGTATTCCAGAAGTCAAAGGAACTAGGATTGAAACCAAGAATCACTTACCCAGCAAAACTGAGTATAATACTTCAGGGGAAAAAATGGTCATTCAATGGATAGAGGACTTTCAAGCATTCTTGATGAAAAGACCAGAGCTGAATAGAAAACCTGACTTTCAAACACAAGAATCAAAAGAGGTATGAAAAGGTAAACAGAAAAGAGAAATCATAAGGGACTTAGTAAAGTTGTACTGTTTATATTCCTACATGGAAAGACAGTAGTTATAATTCTTGAGACTTTTCAGAGTATTAGGGTAGTTGGAGAAATTACATACATATAAACAGAGGGCACAGGATGATCTGAATATAAAGGGATATCTAAAAAAATAAAATTAAGGGGTGAGAGAGGAATATATTGGAAGAAGGAGAAAGGGAGAAATAGAATGGGGCAAATTATCTTTCACATAAAAGAGGCAAGAAAAAGCTTTTTCAATGGAGGGGAAGAGTGAGAGGTGGGAGGGAAAGAGTGAACTGTACTCTCATCAGATTTGGCTTAAGGAGGGAATAACATGAACACTCAATTTGGTATGAAAATCTGTCTTACACTACAGGAAAATAAGGGGGAAAGGGATAAGCGGGGGTAGAAGGGGGATGATAGAAGGAAGGGCAAAAGGGAGGAGGGGGTAATTACAAGCAAATACTTTTGAGGAGGGACAGAGTCAAAAGAAAGAATAGAATAAATGGGAGATAGGATAGGATGGAGGGAAATACAGTTAGTCTTTCACAACATGACTTAAGGAAGTGTTTTGCATGACAACACATGTATAAATCTATATTGAATTATTTGCCTTCTCAGTAGGAATGGGTGGGGAAAGAGGAAGGGAGAGAAACTGAATTTCAAAATTTTAAAAACAAATGTTAAAAATTGTTTTTACATGCAACTGGGAAATAAGACATACAAGTAATGGGGGATAAATAGAAATCAATCTTGCCCTATGAGAAAACAGAGGGGAAGGGGATGAGAGAAGGGAAAGGTGTGATAGAAGGGAGGGCAGATTGGGGGAAGGAGTAATCAAAATGCATGATCTCTTGGGGTGGGTTGAGAGATGAGGAGAAAATCTGGAACTCAAAATCTTCTGGAAGTAAATGTTGAAAATTAATAATAAATTAATTTTTAAAAAGTTGAGATATTGAGATTATTTTGTTTGCTAAAATTTCTCTAACTTCTCAGATTAAGCCTATTTCTACATCATAAAGGGGAAAAGCAGCTTCCTTCCTGAGACACATTTGTAAGCCTCTTACTATATATATCCACGCAGCAATAATAACGACAATAACCTCAAAGTCCAACCCATCTTTCATGGAGGGAGGAGGGATACAAGTATAGAGTAGGGGAAGAGGAATGCCAGTCAGGATGATATACACAGATGTGCACTAAGATCACTAATAAGGCCTAGCAGGAAACCCAAACTACTGGCAAACTGGGCTCTGACTGGATTAGCACCCTAGTCAGTGTGACACAACTGCACTTAAGGGTCAAACAGAAGGATGGCATATAGGGCTGAAGAATGACCCTATTCAAAACCATTAGGACGATCAGATTGACTTAAAGGATAGTAGAATGAGTGGTATGTTCCTATACCACAAAAAGCCAAGATATACTAAAACAAGTAAGAAACTCCAAGACCTTCTTTGCAAGAAATGCTTCAGTTCACATAGTATTAACCACTGAAAAGGGCCAACTATGAATGCACATGCAACAGAAAACACATAACTGCATTCATTCTGTACCAGTACTGTATCGTAAGAAAGTTGGAAAAGTCTACCAGCTGTAGACAAAAAAATAATACTTTTTGTCAATGAAACCCTCAGCTCCAAGTCCCATATTGCCACTCAGTACAGGGCAATCATAAATAATTATTTTATCCCTAATCCTAAATTAGACAAAATAAGATACTAAATAAAAAATCTGAAGTGGGAAAAGCTGAAGAACCCAAAGTCACTGAAAATCTTCACTTAATACAAACCCTAGAAATTATGTATAATAACAAAACAGAAGACAAAATTAGTAACAAAGTTACAAATGATTTTGAAAAGAGGAGATGGACATATTTAGAGTAGCATTCTAAGGTTTTCAGTTTGACAGGAAGAATCCAAACTAACAGACCAATTATATTAAAAGAATATAATTTTAAAAAACTGATAACCATCATGAACAAATGCATTCTCCTACAGTATTTGATAGAATATGTAAAAACATTTTAAGACAGACACAGATGTAACTGCATTGTCACAATGAGAACGAAGGAAAAACACAGGAGGAAAACTTCAATTGTCAAAACATACTTCTAAGGGCAGGCATCAAATGGTGGTCCGTGGGAGAAGCAACTTGAAAGAATTATTTAAGAATTTGTAGAAATGTAATTCTACAATCTAGCTAGTAGTCATAGTAAAAAATTTGAAGGCCATGTTGTTCAATTAAAGGCAACAAAAAAGAAACATATAGAAAGAAATTAAAAACAAAGTAAATTTAAAAATCTTGATTCTCTTAATAAGCAACTAAATATAAAGGTGAAAAGGTAAAAGTAATGTAAGGAATCAAGTATCACCAGAAACAAATACACAATTCCCCATGAACCAAAAGTTTTACTACAGAAGCTTGATAAGTATAGAAATCAAAGGTGAGATTCCTAGAAGAGGGAAGATATGGAAAATTTCTAGTCTTCTGGTTTCAAGAAGTCCCACAAAGCAAAATACAAAGTGGATCAAGTGAGAAACAGAAGGCTTGGACACCATTAATTTGATGAATAACAAGATAGCTGCATCAATGGAGGTGACTAAAACTTGAGCTTCTCTGAAAAATAGGAAAGCATTAGAAATAATATATGTATAATTAGAGGCTTGAACACTTCACAATGGTACATGATTTAATTTCAAAGCACTTACCAACTTTCCCACTTTTTTACATTTAATAGCATTTTATGCTTTCCTGTTACATGTAAAAATAGTTTTCAACATTCATTTCTGTAAGATTTTGAGTTCCAAGTTTTTCTTTCTCTCTCCCTTCTCTCCCCAAGACAGCAAGAAATCTGATATAGATTATACATGCAGAGTCATGTTAAACATATTTCCACATTAATCATGTTGTCAAAGAAGAATCAGAACAAAAGTAATCCTATCTTTCTTAACAGAAGTCATCCTGTATTTATTACAAAAAGATGAGATAACCAGTGATCCAAATATAGGCCTGGTATATATTTACAAACTATATACATTTAGAACTTGTATCACTAAAAAAAAAACCCATAACACACAAAAAAAATATACTGACCAAGTAACAAAAAAGGTGGTCTGAAAAGTCCCAAGAGCATACTACAACAATTTATTATCAATATGTTAATTATTGAACAAGCTGCCTAAAAAAGCATTATAATATTTATCCTTCTTTTGTTGATCAAAAGCCTCTCAGTTTTGCACTCATGGCTTATTACTATATGTAAAATAAACTCATGTATACTAAGAAAGCTAGAATATTTGCTATTCACATGGAAAACTGTTATCTATTTAAAACAAACATGCCACCAACATAATAATGTCAAGAAAAATTTGATTAAAACATGGTACTTTCATGGAGATAGTTGGTCTATTATATAGTTCTGTCTATTTTTAAGTTTATTATCATTTCTTCTAAATAGAGGTTTATTTTCCAAATTGAAGAAGGAGTCAAACCAAACCATCATTTGATGTACACAAATTACATTAGCCTATGCATTTGGTAAAAAAACATGCAAAAAACAAAGTCAAAACCTGAAGGCTCTGAGTCTGAATTTGGAGGTCATGTCGAACCATGAATAAAACTTAAAACCTAAAAATACCTTGGTCCTTCAAGGGAAGATATATTGAGTTATTAGCTTCCTGCAATCAAAGCAACATGGGAAGAACACATGTAAAGCAATTAAAACCAATGCAATACCTGTCTCTAGATGTACTTTCAAAATTATAAAAGAGACCATCACGAGTTTGAAGTATCCTAACAAAACCTGTACAATAACGATCGCTCTAGGTTAGCTACAGAAAGATTACTACTTCCTCACCAAAAAGAAAGAAGATGATTTGGTGACATTTTAAAATGATAAATAAGCCAAAAATCCACACAAAATATACTTCTGAAACCCGAAGATATCACTAAACCTAGTAATAGGAAAGAGTGATAACAGGTACATGCCATGGGATTCGTTGAATGTAGCTGAAAGTAGTTTACCTCAGAATGTAGACTATGAAATATTTAAGATCTAAAGAAGATACAACATCGAATGTAATGTGTCTAAAATTAATACCTTTTCCCCAAAACCAGCTCTTCTTTTTGACTTCTCAATTTCTGGTTAATTAGCATTGACAACCATTCTCCAAGTCCCTCAAAATTTGATTCCTCCTTTTTCATTCCCTCACATTCAGCCCTCTCAATTCTACTTTCTGTGTCTTTTTTCCCCTTATTATGCCATCATCTTAATTCATGATCCCAAAACCTAAATTAATGTAATAATGCTTCTAGTCTCCCTAGTTTTTCCCTGTTCTAATCCTTCCTCAACACTACAAACTCACTAATCTTCCTGATTTACAACTCTCATTGTATGACTTCACTGGTCACTTTCCCTAGTACCTACTGAATAGAGTTCAAACCTTCTAGTTTGGCATTCAAGGCTCTCCACAATTTGACCTCGCCCTACCTTTCCAGCTTTACTTCACTGAACTCTGCTTGACAAACCCTATGCTTCAAGCAAAATGGAATTCCTATTCCTTGAAAGATTCCTAACTTCTCTGCCTATTTTTGTTCACATTGGTCACTCTGCCATAAATGTCCTTTCCTCATCTATGTGAAGTCCTACCCACCCCTCAGGGCTCAGTTCAAACATCACCTCCTCCATAAAACTTTCCTTGATATTTCAAGCCAGAAATCCTCTTCCTACTCTATATGTTTATTATACACTTAACACAATATTCTTGGTTCAAATCCTGGTTAGAGTACTCGCTAGCTAGCTGTGTGACCCTGGACAGATCACTATTACCTCAACTTCCTTCCCTATGACATGCTGATAAAAATACTTGTATTTTCTACGAGGTTGTAGTGAGAAATTTATTTTGTAAATCTTAAGATACTATATAAATGCTACTATTATTATTAATTTGGATTATAGTTGTTTGTGGCACATGTCTAATCCCCATACTCTTTCAAGGTTGTAAGCATATGATAGTCTAGCACAGTATCTTCCATGAAAGCGCTCAATAATGCTGGATAGTTCCAGTAAGGATTTACCTTCACTACCTTTTGTAGGATTTTCTTCTGGCATCTGTTACTTTCACTGAGGCTTGAACCATCTGTCCCTCTGGGGAATATCCCCCCACCTCCTTAAATTACAAGGCTAATTTTTGCCATAGTTAATATAAAAAGTAAAGAAAATGGAGACGACGGTCAAGTAGTTATAGTTATTCTTTTTTGCTAGCATCTTTCCTCCTCAGACCCAGGCTGAGCTAGGCTAAAGCTTACGTTTCAAGGAAGGGTCAAAGTTTTTGTTTGGGTTCCTCAGTTTCTTTTTCTGCTTGTTCTTCGAGAGAAAGTCTGAACTGCCATCCTCCTCTTCTTCCAAGGCTCGCTTTCCCCGTGTGCTGCGATCAGTGCTGCCATTCTCCTTGCACATCTCTTTAGGCCTAAAGGGAAGATGCCACTGGGACTGTAAACTAAGAAAGTAGGAAGGCTAGGTATCCTGTAAATACCCCAGAAGCTCTATTATAAATGAAGGAGATCCAATGTACTCATAGATCAGCCATAGTGAAGTGGGGGTTAATGGTTATATTTAAATCTCTTAGAAGAGGCAGAAAACTGGAGAGGAATGAAGGCAAAAGAATCTAAGAGGGCTGGAACATTACATGCTGTGAATAGTGGGCAGATGTCACACTACCTCTTATTTACATCTCTGCAAGTTTGGGGCTTTCATTTTGAAGTCTCAGTTACTGAATCAGCTACCAAGTGAGACTGCAGGAGATACGGAAGAAGTAGAGGAAGAGCTAGACCAAGTCAATCATCAGATATAAAATCAGAATTTCTGAATTGTTAGTCAAGAAGAATTCCTAAGAGGCAGAAGGGAGATATCCAACCAGTTCCAAGGAAAGATGAGCCAGGAATACCTATGCAGAAGAGTACAGTCCACCCCCACTGCCACCCACACAAGGCCAACCCTAGGCTAAGGCTTCGATAGCTCACCCAGGTCGGACATATGGTTGACAGATCCAATGGAAGAAAGGCAATCCTCCCTTGGGTTTCTCTCCTTCCTTCTGATTGGCCATTTCCTCCTGCCAAAGTACAGGTGTGACTAGTAACCTTTCTTTATCTGTACTGACAGGCCTAGGTTCAACTGCTCTGACTTTATCAAGCCACAGACTCAGTTTACCCAGACTGTCCAAGGATGACACAGCCAATCAGAGACACAGTCACCTCATTACCAGACTCAAATGGGTACTCCCAAAAAGTACCTGACAACGTAGCTTCAGCTCTCTGCTAACATCAGCAATCCCTTCCAAGGTCTTCACTTTAGCCAGTTCTTCCCGAAGCTGTTGATGTATCTGTAGCCTAAAATAGAAAAAAATATGCATACCCATTCCACAAAGACAGGCTTGGACTCTCCCCTTCCTTTGGGGTAGGGTGAGGGCTGAGAGAGAGAGAGAACTGAGTTGCTACACCACAGAAAACACACCTTTTCTGACATTAAGTGCTAAATCACATTAGATAAGGTGATGAAAATTGCAGCTATTTCTCCCCCTTCCCACACATAGACACCCCTGATTAACCTCACCCATCTCAAATTAATCTATTCCTAAGTCCCTTAAGGATTTCCATCTCCTGTCACATGCTATTACATTGCCCCAGCTGATATGCTGCAGGTTAAGTGACTTCATGAACAATTTCAGTCTCCCACCAGATTTACATTTTTAAAGCACAGGGATCATTTCTCTCATATATATGGATCATGTCATATAACTTCCTCTCTGATATTTAACCTCCTCCACCACCCTTTGAACACAGCGAGTATTCCAATGCTCTGTCCTCCAGAGGAACTCACGTGTGATGCCACAGCTTGAAGAGATGAGCCCGGACGTAGGACAGGGGGCAGGGGTACTGCTGAACAATTTCCAGGTATTCCTCGGCCATCTCCCACACCAGTGGGTTTCGGCCCTCAAACAAGGCTGGGTTATGTAGGTTACCCTCTGGGGAATAAGAGAGAAACTCAAAGCTGTGACAATACGGAAAGCCAAGTCTCCCTTAGTACTGAGGTAGGGTGAGGTGGTCTCTGAAGACCTTAGACACAATTCAGTCTGTAACCAATAATAAGCTGAGAAGCACAGCAGAATAATTGTCTTGAGCTCTAACCAACACAGGTCCCACCTAGTAATTTTTTTTCCTGGCAGTCTTTCCGGAAGAGATTTGGTACCTGATTAAAAAAAAAAATCTAAGCATTCCAATAAAAGTTTAGGACTCATTCAAAAGTTTCAAGTGGTGATACTAAAATTCTCAGTAGCTAGAATGAAGAAGACCAAGAAACCCCCCAAGTTAGTCACATTTAATAATCAGCTCAAGACAACAGCTTCTCTGACTCATAATAACGCTGGGCTAGAGTTACTTACAGAAAATAGTCAAGCCTTGATTAGAAATTGGTCTCTGGGGAGCCTAGTCCCAAGAAAGCTAAGTCCTATTAGAAGAGAGAGAGAATTTCAATCTTCTACTTAATGATGTTTATATAAACATGGACCACATGGCATAGCAGACAGAAAATTGGCCTTGGAACCAAAAGATCTGGGTTCATGGCCTTTCTTTAACACATTTTGGCTGTATGATCCTAGACTAACATCTAAGGGTGTAAGGCAACACTCTAAGACGATACATTATAGGAAAGTACTGATCTACTGTGCTAGAGTTTCTTGTTTAGGGAGTTCTCCATGTCAGTGCAGTAACAGATCTGGTCACCATCCACTCTCCCTTGTATAAACATGGGAAGACATGAAAGAGAGTCCCACAGGATGGACAAACATAGAGAAAGTACTGCAATTTGCACCAGCAGAGAATCATATGCCTATCAAAGTGCACAAATCCTAACAGCAACAATGATACAAAATGATCTTAATAAGCAAGTGGCTCTACTGTTAAACCTTTAAAACAGTCTTCCCAGTTTCTAAAGTCATCAATGAGGTAAACATTTGACTTCGAAGAATTTTCTCTAATTCATATTTAAAAAGAATGAAAAATGTACAACTTAGATTTTACGGTTAGCATATAATATACTTTAACCAAATGTAGCATGATCTGCAGCCAAGCAAGATGACATAGGTATACAGCTAAAGCAAATACCTCGTCCAAAAGCTATGAGGTCAGTATTTCTATTGCTCTCTAGCTTCTCAGAAGAAAAGTCTCTAATGCTGTTAACATAGAGCACCATGGTCACAGGCTAGTTCATAGGTAGCATTTGCAGCTGAATGAGTGAGACAGACAACAGATCTAAAAAGGCCTACTACCTTACCTGAACTCACTCACTAAATGATTTCATGTTCAATTTGTATCTCCCACCAGATTTTACATTTTTTTTTAAGTAAATAGTATTTTATTTTTCCCCAGATTTTACACTTCTAAATACAGAGATCATGTCTCCTAGTTCCTTTGTGTAACTTCCTCTCCACTATCCAATCCCTTGCATCACCCTTCGCAAACAATGAGTACCCACACAGGAGTAGGGGATAAATAGAGCTACAGAATCCTTACCTGCACTCATTACCCCTTGCACTCCTGTTTCCTGAATGCACTTCTCTGCATCACGGAGGTATTGGATGTTTCCATTTGCAAATACAGGGATATTCACGGCCTTCCTGTTAGAAGAAAGAAGACGTGCTCAGGGCCTGGGAGAGAGGACAACCCCCTTCCTGCCACCACCCCCTCATGTTGTAAGGCCAGCTGAGTCAAGCCTCCTTACCAGTCACTGTCCTATTCTTCCTGCTAAGAGAGTGGCTCCAGAACTTAACCTCTAAAAGTGCCTCTCTTTTGTAGAGGGGTAAGGGTGGGGGCTGGGGTAATTGGAGAGAACCAGGGTGGGATCCAGGAATGATGCTGCTGCTCATTGCTCATCACTGTTGGTTACTGTTGCCTTTCCCTGATAAATTTCCTCATCCTGTTTGGAAGATGAAACTTGATGTTTTCTTTGTGACTGAGATGGATTATTAAAGAGAGATCTGGGACACACAAGACTCTGAACACTAATTCTGGTCTACATGCCCTTCCCCCTTGTTCCCACCCCTTACCCCCTATACTAGGGCTACAAAAATGTTCAGGGACTCATTTTACCCCCCAAGACTGAGTTTAACTCCCTCCTCACACTATTAACCAAATACTTACTTACCGCACAGCCTTTATGTGTTCCCAAGATGCAATTCCGGATAGTGGACCCTTCTGTTCCTTGGTACGACCATGAACAGTTAATAACTAGGACAAAAAAGACATTAGGCTTTGAGAAGGCAGAGGGAGTTTTTTGAAACTGCTGCTCTGTGGTGCCCCTTACCATACCAGGTGTGCAAAGAAATCTTTCCCTAAGACCTTCACTGTAAAGCCCTTTGGAAGAAACCTCAAAATTGTCCCTGGTGAATGAATCTGGGCTTTGGTAATCAGAATCCCCAACTGATTTAAGTGACCAAGAGCTTTTAATATGAACAGAGAAGACATCTTTTCCCTGAAAAGAGGCAAAATATATAACAAGGTAAAAGATTTAAGTCAAATTCAGAAGGAGAATTCCTGGGACGATACTAGAACCTTGCTATTTGCTACACTACACAATCTGGCATAATACAAGTCTATTATTGATAAGAGGATTTAGATACAGAAAATTCAAAAGCACTTTGGGAGAGGGAATAAACATTTACATGATCACAGTTGGGGAAACAAAGGCAGACAGAGTTAAAGTTAACTTGTCCAGGGTCACACAGCTGTTCAGTATCTGAGACTGGATTTGAACTGTGGTCTGTGGCTCCAGGGTCAATACTCTAGCCTTTTCACCACCAGCTGCTTCCTAAGTATTTCCATATCCCTTATATTATTTATTAGCACATGCCTTACACATAGCAGGCCTTCAAATATTTGTTAAATAAGGAAGTGAGCATTCTGACTGCAGAGCAAAAATGTGAAACTGAAATGTGAGTAAAAATATGGGAGAGGTAAGGGCAGACAGAATAAAAAGACAAAGATATAGAAAAGCATAAAGTCCATGCCTCTAACCGATGATGAGGGTAACGGAAGGGTCTGGAAATAGCATGAATAGTGATTAATGTCGGGTGGGAACAGACAAAGGATGTACCTGATAAGAGCATCTAACACAGAAAAGGAAGGAGGGAGAGTGGGAGAGGGAAAGAGAGAGAGGGAGAGTGGGAAAGGCAGAGAGAGTCAAAAAGTTAACGATTTCTGACAAGTCAATAAATTATCAGGGAAGCTAGTTTTTTTTAATAAAACCCCTATAAATGCTAGAATAAAGGACCAAGAAAATTACTTTAATTTCTTAAACTCAATAATCTGCTGGAGAGGAAACAGGATCTACTCAGGATTCCTTTGATCTATTTCTGCTTCTCTGGTTCACTTGTAGGTACACAAAGCAAGTTGTTTCACTTCCCTGTCTCATGCTCCCCTGAAAGGAATACATATTACAGTAAGATCAAAGCATGTCAGCATTGAAAGGGACCTTACAGATCACCTAGATCAATCCCCTACTTTAACAGAGGAGGAAAGAAATCAAGAGGTCAAATGAATTACTTGCCCATGGCTTGGCAGTGGTAAGGTTAAGACTAGAACACAAATCATGTGATGCCCTGGTCAGTAATCTTTTCACTGCACTAAAGACACTTGGTTCCTACTGATTTATTTGTAAAATTCTATTCTAAACATCTAAGAAATTTGAGGGCTTGGCTCATCTTTAAGGTACTAAAAATATAACTATTGCCTGGAAAATGATTCTCTTTATCAGAGAGAAAAAAATCCAAAGCCTAGGTCTCGAAGAAATTATTTTTCTGTCTTAAAGAAATATGCTCAGGGTAGATAAATGGCCAAAGTGAATGCATGTAAAAGAGGGGAAGAGACCAAGTTAATAGCCACACTTGAAGAGTTCAAAGTATCCTCTCTATAGTTAAATAAAGCAGGCCATGTTTTGCTTGGGTACATATGTTGCCTCCTCCAAATTTTGGTCAGGGGAACACTGGGCTACAGTGGATTTGGCTCAAGGGTGAGCAGGAGTAGGAACCCTTACAAGCACAAGGGAGACTGCTCCAAACGATCACCCATCATGTTATCCAGTACATGCTCCTACAGTGAAATCCACAGAGACTAGGTGGAATAAGCTAACACTTAAGGTATGAAGAGAAATCAAACATTAAGATGAGAGGGCAGCTATGAAAGCAATCAAGGAGAGCAGGAAGGATAAAGGGCAGATCCTTGAGGAAGGGGAGAAAGGTGAAGATGGGGACTTTCCAAGAGACATAGATGGTCTTTCTCCTTCTTTCTTTCTTTTGCGGTGTTTTGTCTTAGAGTGCTCTCAAACTTGCATGAATCAGGTCAGGGGTCAACTTGAATTCTGAAACAGCTTAAAGTTCAGGAAATGTTGCTGAACTACTGACCCCAGGTAATGCCAACAGATATGGTGTCCTGCCTCACCTGGCAGCCAGCTTTCTCCAGCAACTGAGCATATTTCACAGTCTTGTCAATTTCTGGGAAGACACGGATTTTGCAGGTGACTGGGACAGAGAGTTTCTCATGTGCCAACAGAACTAGGAAAAAAATCAGAGAAGAATGCTAGCAATGTACACAAATCTTGATATGTATATATATATATATATATAAGGCAAGGGAGTGAAAAATTCAAAAGCACAAATGTGGAAAACTTCTTTCATGATCATTTCTTCCTCCCTCCAACCACTATCTTACATCAATCCTTCCCAGTAGGATACCTTGGCTGTCATCTCTTATTCTTTCATTTCATGACAGTCAGATAGGATACCCTGAAGATAATAACATCATTTTGTAGTGCTTCTACTCTTAGATCAATAATTTTACTTAGAATCATAGAATGTTAGAGTTGGAAGGGAACCAGAGATCAGCTAATCCAATCCCTCTCGTTTCACAGATGAAAGCAGAAGTCACTCAGCCAGTAAGAGACAAAGGCAGCACTGGAAATAAAGTCTTAATTTCCTAGTCCGGTGCTTCTTCACTGTATCATATGACGGTATTTTATCTTCATAAACTGGTCAGAAAGAAAGGGCAGATATTTTTTAATCCCCTCATTTTACAGGGGAAAAACTGGGACACAGAGAATTTAAGGGATTTGTACAAGGTCACATTGTGTCCACAGTGACACTAGGATAAGAGGCAGGTTTCTTGATTCTCAGTAAGGATTCCTTTTACAAGCTCATATTGTATAATTAAGGGAAGTGAACACAGAATTACAAGTGCTTTTCCCAACACAGAGACATTTTTTCTTGCAAATAATAGAGCAGGAACTATTAGTGTGTGTGCTGACAGCTTGGAAAGCCTCTACCTGGACACTTCCTTTGCTTCCAGTCCCTCCCCTAACCCTGATATCTGGACAGGTATGAAAAATGCTCATTTCCTGCTTCAGAAGACTTTATTTACTCATTCCTATTAATCTAATACCTCCAACAGTCTATCGGTAACATTGTTTCCACCTTACAGAAGGAAAAATTGAGTCACTAAAAAGGTGAATAGCTCAAGAGGATGGCAGGGGCAATTTATCATGCAGAAATCTTGGGGTTCATTCATTCCTATTATATTAGCAGTGATCAACTTACTCATTCTCTGCAGGAGATCCCACTCTTCTTGTAAGAAGGCTCCATAATGACCTAAGAAAGAGGAGAGTATCTCAAGCTAGCAGAAGTAGAAAGGTAGGTAGGGTACGGTCCACCAGACACACATTTCCTCTCCTCCCTCCCACTTCTCTCCATCCAAATTACACCTATATCTCAACTGCAAATAGTTGTCTTATATTCACTTTGATACACAAGCCTACATAAATTTAGTTCATAAAAAAAGAACTGTGTATTGTCACTATTTTCTCCCCCAATGATGAAACACCACTTGGTGGAATAGCCCAAGAAATATAATGTATGATGTGGATACAAATCTACAGTACAGGAAATAGAGAGAGGCCTTGAAGGCTTAGCTCATTTGTCAGCATGCTCAAATTCTGAAGATTCCCTTTTGTTTTTACTCTCTGTTATATAGCACCCAAATACATTTTATTAAGGGTCTAATTGTATGTAACATTACAATAGCTGTTATACAAGTGTCAGCATCCAAGAAGTTCTTAGAAATCAACAGTCCTTCTCTACCACCTACAGCTAGGAAAAATCAGTGAATTTTATTTGCCAATTCAGATAAAGTATTAAAGACACATTTGCATATGGCTGTCAGAATGTTTTTGGAGAACAGTGTGATAAAAGAATTATAAAAATTATCATGTTAACAACCCAAATTTCCAACTAAGGAATAGATGAACAAACTGTAATACAGCAAAATAACAGAATACTACAATATAATTAAGAATGGCAAATAGTGAAAGAAAAAAGAAAATATAGGGACAGAGACTAGAACTAAGATTTCACTGATTAAGTGTGAGAGACAGCAAAAAAGTATCCACAGAAATTATTATTAGTTGACAACATCATTGAGAATAAGTCAGATAATAAGAAGGCCAACAGACTGCCGGTGGACTCAGCCAATCAGGAGACAGACAGTGGCCTTCAGAAAATGACAAATTACAAAATTTCAAAGTTTTTGATAAAGGAACCAAATCTACAACTAGCTGAAACTAGTCAAGAAAAATGACCTAGAGTTACCTGGAGAAGGCTTTTCTTCACAGTACTTGCTTAATGAACCTCACGTATATAAGCAGACACACCTGGCAGCATAAAATGTTTGGGAGTGGGGAATCACACTAGGGATGGTTACATAAAGGGCATGTAGAGAAGATTCTCTAATAAAGAATGGACCAGTCCATCTCCTAATAGGAGGGATCTGTCCTGACTAACCTGCCAATCTCACTTCTGTATCCGATGCTTCCTCCTCCCGAAAAGAGGGTGGGGATCCGCTTTGGCCAAAATGTTCAACTCCTCTGAACTCTGAAACTCTTTCTACTAATGCAAGTCAGCACCTTCTCTGCAACCTATAGAGAACTGCCTAGAACACTGAGGTTACATGACTTGTCCAGGGTCATCCAACCAATATGTGCTGGAAGAGGCACTGGATTCCAGGCCAGCACTCTATCTATGTCATGCTGCCTGACTCTCTATCAAGACGAATGGACAAACAAAATGAATGAGACTAATAAAATAATGCAAAGAGAAAAAAATTAGAACTTGAAAATCAGGAGACACACTGACTATAACTATAAAATATTAAAAAAAAACAAGTGTGAAAAACATTTTCACTAATACATTAATGAGTAGCCAAAGAAAGATCATAGAAGGAGATACAAGAGGTGGAAGTAACTGAAAAGCTGTTACAGATATTTACATTAAGATCTTTAAAAAAGTTTAATTAGCTGTAAATTCAAGTTTACTCAATTTTGATATTAGAGTTAAAACTGGAGTGGATCCAAAGAGGAACAGGAAGATAAAGTGGTTCTAAACAGGTTGCAGCATATTACCAGTGATGACCTTCACACAAGAAAACATAATCAAGGGCATGCATATTTTCTCAGCAATATAATGAATTAAGGCAATTCCAAAAGACTCATGATGGAAAATGGTATCCACATCCAGAGAAAGAACTATGGAGTCTGAATGCAGATCAAAGCATACTATTTTCTCTCTTTTTTGTCTTTCTTTTGGTTTTTCTCATTTATTCTGATTCTTTTTTTCATGTGACTAATGTGGAAATAGGTTTAACATGATTGTACATGTATAGCCTCTATCAGATTGCATGCCGTTTTGGGGAGATGGCAGGGGAAGGAGGGAGAAAAAATTCGGAACTCAAAATCTTATAAAAGTGAAAACTATCTTCACATGTAATTGGAAAAAATAAAATACTATTAAATGTGGAAAAAAGGTGGAAAGGGAACAAACAAGCAAAAAAAAAGGGCATATATAATTAAAAGAAGATAGGTGAGCCATTTTACAAGGAGGAAAACCCAAGCATAGAAGCATAGTCCACAAAATAAGCAAAAGTGCCAAAGAACTTATGGAAAGACATAGTTAAATACTACACAAAAAAGAAGATATGGACTGATTATAATAGGCACCAGTAAAAAATGAATCTCACATACCAACAAAGATAAACTGGCTCATAAAAAATTGTTTCAAGATTTATATGAACTGATTCAGCAAAGTAATCAAAATCAGGATACAATGTAAAAAATAAAAAACAAAACATAAAGATGTATACTCATATAGTAATGACCAAGCATGGCCCCAGAAAAAAAGTTGAAAAAAGAAACCTCTCTTCCCCTCCCTCCACTGACACTAGGTATGGAATATTGATTATACACTCATATGTGTGAATATGTGGATTTGCTGAACTTTTTTTTCCTTTTTCTCTTTGTAATTTTTGTTATTATAAGGTAAAGTTTCGCTGTGTGAGGGAGGTGGAAAGGAATATATTTGGAAGTGAATGTGATTTAAAAACAAAAGACATCAATAAAAAATAAATCTTCAGCTCAAAACAAAATTTCAGTTCTTCAAGTTTTTGTGATTTCATTGGTATCAGAATGATAGCAGACTGCTACTCTTCTATGACTGAGTAGAATGGTCTCTAGGACTAGAGTTGTGTGGCTTTTATTTTTTTTTAAATTCTCAAACACCTGAAGAATCTGTGTTTTCAACAGTGCAGGAACTACTTGCTGGATCTGAAAACTTCATCACCCTGCGATGGGTTGGTAGGCTTCTCTGAACTTAACTAGTTAAGGCAGTCATCACAGCCTTTTGAAGCTTCATCAGACCTGCCAGAGCTTGTGCTCTTCCTGCTTTGCTCTTTATCTCTATACAATACAGGAGCAGTACTTGAGTAGAAGTCACAATATACTATTTTAAAAAAAGGGGGGGAAGAGACTACTTTAAGCAGAAGTAAGGTGGGACAACTCTAATATGTGTGCTGAACTCTTCAACAGGTAACTACCAATGATATCCCTATGACACGGAGCATCTCTGGAGGAAGTCAAGTTGACTTCAGAAAATTCCTTGCTCCATCACTTAGCACAATGCCTGACACACAGTAGATGCTTAATAAATGTTTAACTGACTCTAACACCATCCATGGAGCCAGTCATGTACACATGCAAATACACTGTGAATATTTAGGGAAGACAAAGGAAGAGCATTCTATAATTTAAAATCAATTTTGAAAGTTTCAGATCTAGATGCTCCTTTGCAAAGAACACAATTACCAAAATAAAATTGGATAAAGAAACATAAGTTACCTACTAATCTCTCTGTATTGAGATTTAAAAGTAAATAGGATTTTCTCAAAGACACTAAGAGCGAGCACCTGGGGATTAAACAATAATTATTTCTAATAATAAACATAAGGAGAGTGAACTTGGAGTAAATTCTCAACTATTGAAAGTAAATTCTATCTTCTGGGGAGTAAAATGATTTTGTACAAAAGATAATCTCTATTTTCAAGATAGAATGTGCTTTTCTCTTCTATATTTTACTGGAGTGAATACTTGTTACTTTACAGATGAAAAAGCCAAAGCTGAAGAAAAGATCAGTGACTTGATCAAGTTCATGTAAGGAGTGTGAAATGGGAGTAAGGAATTCCAGATGCTCTTCTCTATGGATTTAAGCCATAATGTGTTGTTGCTTAAACAATAAAAGAGTTAAAAAGGAAGAGGATCCTGCTGCCTGGGGAGTTGGAAATTTTAGTTAACTTTATAGAGGCTCCTTTCTGCTCTTACCTCTCTTGGCGATCATTTGAGGACAGCCCAAATTCAGATCTATGGCATCACAATAATCTTGAGCCAGAAGAGCAGCCTTGACAAACACCTCTGGATCATTGGCACAGAACTGGAAAAAATACGTCGTCAGTCCATCACACCCATCAGAGCCAAGCCCAATGAGAGGTACAATACAGGGCCTGTATTTTCACAAGTTGCTGTGGCTTCAAAGGAATGAATTTGGCCTTCGGTTGTCTTATACAGCAGTATTTCTCAGAGTACAATCCTGTAGCCTGTTGGTGGATTATAAAGGTCTTCTAGGTCGCTTCTTATAGCAAAAATGTAACAAAGTCTATACTTTTGTTTTCTGTGTGAATTTCATATGATTAATAAGATCTAGCTACTACCTCACTGACAACTCATAAAAAAGCAGAATTATTCTTCCCATTCAATCTGCTGAGGATATGTGCATGTGGAGGAGAGACGGGAAGAGTAGTGTTATGTGTGTCTAAGTGGAATTAGACAGAGTAAGTGGCTTGTATGTTTTCATCAATGCACCAAAAACATTTCTAGACTCTTTGGATTTCTTTGGACTAAGTGATCCTCCAGCAACACACTGCCACCAATGATTCTATTCTAGTTTTTTCACAGATCTAGTTCCTGGAACTTGTTCCTTCTGATGAAATTTGGAAATAGTTTCTGGGAATGTTTTTGGTTTCAGATCTATATTGATTATTGAAAAAGGTCTCATGTAGGATTCTCTACTTGAACAATAGATATGTGATATTACTAGGAAACAAATATCACCCCATCCCTACTCTAGACTCTAAACCTCCCAAAAGATGCTTTTCTCCAGTATCTAGGCTTTATTACCTGTACAATAAGGGGGCGATCCTCAGGACACACATCACAGTACAGATTCTCCTTTCGATAGTTGGCATCCCGAACAAACACCTGAGCATGTAACATAGGTGTGTAGCACAACTGAGCTCCATGGCGACGGCTCAATAGTCTCCAAGCCAGTTCACTTTGATCTACCATGGGGGCAACTACATAATGTGCCCCTTGCAAAGTCTGTCTCCAGAACTCAAATCCCTGCAGTTTTGGCATTTTTTCAAGACTAAAAGTCAGAGGGAAGAAAATGAAGACCCTCAGTTTCCAAGGAAAGTAAAAAAAAATCCTGCATCAAATTCTGCCTAGAGGGATAAAATCCAAGTCCTAGTAATCAACAACCAATTATAAAACTACTTCCTTGAATTAACTAATTCCCTCTTAGCTCCCCCCACCCCCCTAGAATCAGAAAGATTTCTAAAAAGAAATCTGAAGAAATGTTTAGCTTTATCAGTGACATACAGTGAGGCCTTAAGCAAATCATTTACCCTATCTGTGTTTCATGATCTCTATAGGGAAATGGGAATGGCTACTTCTCAAGGGAATGTTGAAAGGGCACATGTCAATGTGCTTTGAGTTCTTTGGAGGTAAGATGTTAAAAAAAACCAAAGTATTACTCTAACTTGTTATTAATTCATAAGACCTTGAATGATATTCTAATATATTCCCTTTCACATCTTCTTTACAAAAGTCTCTCTTGGTGCCATACTGAAAGCAACAAAGAACAAAATGTCTCTTTCATATGTTCCCTGTGTCTAGTCAAGCAAACTATATAAGGTCAGGTCCTTCGCTACAGCTATTTAGTGATGGGGCCAAGACATTATTAAAGTATGAAATATCAAAAGAACAGACTGTAAGGAACCACTTCAAGTAAATATCTGTCCTTCTCTAAGAACAGTTCATTCTAGTTTTTGTAATACTAGGTTATTTAATAACTGAACAAGTGCCAATTTGGATATTTTACAAATAAAATAGCCTATTTTAAAAGTTTCATCAAGTCAGTATCGGGTTGATGTTTAGGAGGGGACCTGACAGTTTTCTCAATCATTTCTACTGATGAGGGCAATGACAGGGAAAGATCATAGGAAATCATGGCTAACCTACGCACAAAGCCCACTGGACTGACTCTGGGGATACATGAAGAATGGCAAGGATGAGAAACCGTGAGCGTGGGGAGAAGCTGAAATCTCCCTCTGGGCAGTAATATCACTCATATAGCACTTACTACGTGCCAGGCATAGTGCTAAGCATTTTACAATTGCTATTTCATTGGATCCTTAGTAGAGAGTAACGCCCAGAAAGGATCACCAAAATAAAAACTAAAGAGGTGGTAAAAGAACACATCTATTTGAAAACTCGTTTCTGCCAAAAAACCAAACAAAACCCTATCCCATCCGGCGGACAATTCAAAGCTCCTAGCAGATAACTGGGAGGCGGACAGGATGGTGTCTAAGGGCCATCTACGTCTCCCAGTCCAGGTAACCGTCCTTATCCTGACTGTCTACCAGCGCACCCTGCCGAACTTCACACCCAAGGCGGTCAGCCCCGACTCGCCAAGGGAGCCTGGTGGGCTCCAAAGGCCCTCTCATGCCCGGAAGGCCTACCCCCGCATCTTCGCTGGCCCTGCAGGGAGCCTCGCAGGTGCAGAGCAGAGCCCCGGCCCGGGCGGGCACCGGGGAGGAGGCGCCCAGGAGAACGCCCGCCCATCCCTGCCCGAGAAGGGGCGGCGTGGGGAGCCGCGCCGCCAGCTTCCTCCGAGGGCGAGGGGGCCCGGCAGGGGGCTCTGCTGCCAGCACGTGCTTCCTCCTTCTTCCTCTCGAGCCCCCCGGGGAGCACGCACGTGCTCCCCCCCGCCCCCGCCCGGCCCCTCCGCGGCCCTCGGGGCAGCACGCACGCGCTCCGCCCCCGCCCGGACCCTCCGCGGCCCTCGCGCGGCCCTCGGGGCAGCACGCACGCGCTCCCCCCCACCCCGCCCCCGCCCGGCCCCTCCGCGGCCCTCGGGGCAGCACGCATGCGCTCTCCACCATCCCCCAGCCCCCCGCGCGCTACCGCCGCCGTAGCTACCCGCCTTTCCCCCAGGGGCTCCGGGGGGGTCTGTCAGGGCCCGCGGCCACCGCCTCCCGGAGCCGCGGCTCCGCTCGCCGTTTCCGGCTCGACCTCGAACTCCAGCGCCGCCGTTAACCCGCCGGCCCTTGCCGCCGCCGCCGCCGACCCCGCACTGGAGTCGGGGCCATCCCTCTGCAAGGAGGCAGCCGGACGGTGTCTCCGCCATCCGGCTCCGGGCGGCTGCGTGGTGCGGTGAGCAAAAGGGTCCCCCCGGAAACCGCTGTGGTCCCCGTGAAGGCCCGGGCCAGGCAGTCTGAAGCGCCCAAGGCCCGGCACGTGAGGAACCTTCTCATTCCCGCAGCCATTCCTGGATGGTTTCGTTCAGGAAACATTTAGCGAGCTCGTCCTGTGGGATAAAGCATGGTCCCTTCTTTTCCGGAGGGGGGAGGGGACCCGAGACCCGTGGGGGGCGTCGTGGAGAGGGCGAGGGGCATCGGCAGTCCCGGCCTGCCCCCCTGGACCTAGCACTTCCTGCTTGGGTGACCTTCCTTCTCTAGTCCTCCGTCGTCTCATCTGTAAAAGGAAGCCGTTTGATCCCTTACCGCCCCTTGTAGACCTAGGGGGACCTAGGTCAAGAAGGCGTGAGCCTGGCGAAATCACCCGCCTCAGTTACCCCGTCTGTAAAATGGAGATGGTAACAGCTGCCTCCCAGGGTTACGAGAATGAAATAAGATGATATTTGTAAAGTATTCTGTAGGCATTATCTGTGTTAATAGTAGCAGTACTTATTTCTGGTGGAAGTCCGGTAATCATCAATAAACGGGAGATATTATGCCTCCTGCAGTGTGTAAGGAAATGTTTGTACTTGTGTTCTTGATCTTTGATCAATCAGTAAACATTTATTAAGTGCCAATTATGTGCCAGGCTATAGGCTAAGGGCTGGAGATACAAAAAGAGGCAAAAGATGGTCCTGTCTTCAAGGAAGGGCACTAGGTGGTTTAGTGGCTAGAGTCAGGAAGACCCATCTTCCTGGGTCCAAATCTGGCCTCAGACACCCTCTCTGTGACCCTGGGCACCTCACTTAACCCTGTTTGCCTTATTTCCCTCATCTGTAAGATGAACTGGAGAAGGAAATAGCAAATCCCTTCATTCTTTTTGCCAAGAAAACCCTTCAAGGGCGTCATGAACAGTTGGACACAACTGAACAACACCTTAAAGCAGCATACATCATTTGGAATGCCAGGTTGAACACATCAAAGAAAATTGCTGGAGAAACATCAATCTCAGATACGCAAATGATGCTACTCTGATGGTAGAAAGAGAAGAATTAAGAAGTCTCTTGTTGAGGGTGAAAGGAAAGTGTAAGAGCTAGCCTGAAGCTTAACATTAAAAAAAAAAAAAGATCTTGGCAACTTCTGGGATAAGAAATAGAAGCAGGGTCATATTTTATATTCTTGGGCTCAAAGGTCGTTGCAGATGGCAACTGCGGTCATGAAATTAAAAGACATTCCTTGAATGGCAAACCTGGGCAACGTACTGAAAAGCAGAAATATTATCTTATCAACAAAAGGTCTGTATCTAATGAAAGCTATGGTTTTTCTAGTAGCAATGTATGGCTATGAAAGTTGGACCATAAGGAAAGCTGAGTGCTGCAGAATCAACACTTTCAGACTGTGGTGCTGAAGACTTCTGAGAGTCCCTTGGAAAGCAAGGAGATCAATCAAATCAATCATTATTTCAACAAAATTAACTCAGACTATTCGCTGGCAGGTCACATACTGAAGCTGAAGCTTCAATACTTTGACCACATAACAAGAAGACAAGACTCGTTGGAAAAGACCCTAATGTCAGGAAAGATTGAAGGTGAAAGGAAAAGGGAATGGCAGAGGATGAGATGGATAGATAGAGTCCTGAAAACAGTGAACATGAACTTCGAGATGCAGTCAAGGATAGAAGATTTGCTGTGGTCCAGGGGATCAGGAAGACTCAGACACAACAACAAACCCTCAATAAGCCTATGATCTAATGGAGGAAACAACATGCAAACAAATATATACAAAGCAAGCTATATACAGGATAAATAGGAAATACTTAACAGAGGGAAGCCATTAGAATTAAGAGAGGTTCGGGATTTTAGTTGGGACTTAAAAGCCAAGGAAGTCAGTAAGCAGAGTTGAGGAGAGAGAACATTTTAGGCATCTGGGACAATGAAAGAAAATGTCAGGAGCTGAGAGATGGAGTGTCTTGTTTGTGGAATAGCCAAGAAGCCAGTGTCACTGCATTGAAAAATGCATGTCAAGGAGTAAGGTGCAAGAAGACTGGAAAGGTAGAAGGTGGTTAGTTCATGAAAGGCTTTGAATGACATTTTTTATTTGATTCTGGAGGTGATAGGGAGTCAGTGGACCTATTGAATAAGAGGAGTGTCATAGTCAGACCTGAGCTTTAAGAAAACCACTTTGATGGCTGAAGGTAGGGTAGATTAGAATGGAGAGAGATGAGAGACAGACCCACCAGCAGGCCATTGTAATAGTCCAGGCATGAGGTGATGAGGGCCTGCACTAGAATGGTGGCAATGTCAGAAGAGAGAAGGGGTGTATATGCACGAGATGTTGGAGAGGTGAAATTGATGGGCCTGGGCAACAGATTGGTTATGGGGATGAGAGATAGTGAGGAGTTGGTAACTTGTAGGTTACAAACCTGAGAGGCTAGGAAGCTGGTGTTGCTCTCTACAGTAGTAGGGAAAGTAGGATGTGGGGAAGGTTTAGGGGGGAAAATAATGAATTCTGTTTTGGAAATATTTAATTAAAGATGTGTACTGGACATCCAATTAGAGATGTCTGAAAATTAGTTGGAGATGCAAGATTGGGTGTCCATAGAGAGGTTGAGGCTGGATAGGTAGATTTGAGATTCATCAGTATAGAGATAGCTCATGGGAGCTGATGAGGTCATCTAGTAAAATAGATTAGAGGGAGAAGAGAAGAGGATTAGAGGGTATGATTTAGAGGAGGATGAAGGAAAGAAAATTTGAGAAGGAGCTGTCAGGTAGGAAGAAAATAAGTGAATATCACTATGTAAAATCTCTTCAGTGTTAAGGGGTTAAATGCAACTAGGGTGAAAGTGACAGGCCCCCTAGAGTAGGGGCAGTGCAGTGGGGGTGGGAGGGCTCAAGAAAATAGCAAAAAGATATCCCTATGCCTCTGTTGGCATTTTCTGACTCCACTGAGAGGAAAATATAGCAGGCCTGACTTTGAGTTGATCCAGAGTGGAGCCAGAACTTCCATGCTATATTACTTTGGCAGTATTGTGTAGGATAGGCTGGAGTAGTTAGGGACCTGAGGTCAAGAAACCAGTTTGGAGATTGTGGCAACAATTTAGGCAGGAGGTCACAAGGATCCGAACTACCATAGTAGCAGTATATGAAAAGAAAAAATGAGGTGTGAGATATTGTGAAAGTACAAATAACAAGACTTGACAAGTGAATAGATATGAAGGTTAAGAAAGAAAAGAGTTAGATTTGTTTATCTGAAAGGAGAGCGTTGAGATTACCAACTGTAAGAGTTTTACTATGATTTCTTCCTGTAATTCAATGAACTTTTCCATATATATTTAGATACTGTGCCATTTGGTGCATATTAAGTTCTGATAATAATCATTGTGTATGGGGCCTTTAAGCATAATGTTTATCTGCTTTATCTCTTATTTCCTTTAATCATGTCTATTTCTGATCTTGCCTTGTCTGAGATCAGGATTACTATCCTTGCTTTTTTTTTTTTAAGTTCATTTAAAAGCATAATAGATTTTTGTTCTAGCCCCTAGTTTTAACTTTGTGAATCTTTATTTTTCAAGTATGTTTTCTGTAAACAACACATTGCTGAATTTTGTTTTCTAATCCATTCTGCTATTTTTTTCTATTTATGGGTGAGTTCATCCTATTTGGGTTCATATTTATGATTGTTAATTGTGTACTTCCCCCCATCCTATCCTCATACTTTTTTCCCTTTTCACTCTGGAAAATCTCTTCATCCCTGTGCCTTCTCACCCTGGATTATCTATCCCTCCACTTTGGTAGTCCCTTACTCTGATTGGTTAGTTTTTCCCAGAACTTTCATTTTAAGGAAGGTTGCTAAATCACGAGTGCCTAGACGCCTTCATTCCTCTCCAGGTTCTTTTCCTGACTCTACAGGTTCTCTTTTCACCATGCCTCTGCCTGTTTAAACCTTCCCTTCCCTTCCTCCCATGCCCCCACATTTTTCAGCTTCTTTTTATGTATTGCTCTCCCCTTAGATTGTAAACTCCTTGAGGGCAGGGATTCTTTCTTTTTGCTTTTATTAGTATTTCCAGCACTTAGCACTGTGCCTAGAACATAGTAAGCACTTTGTAAGAAAGAAGGTGGTGGTGCAAGAGTGTGTCTAGCCCTAATGATATATAATCAAAATGTTCTACTTCTACTCCACTGCTCCTTTACTTTTGCTATCACCCAAGCCATTGATTACAGATTCTTATCCTTGCTTTTCGTGTATTCCTTTCTTCACCATGCATCTTTTGATGTTAGAATTTGTTTTGCCTATGAGTAATCTCTCCCCAATTCTTCCCACTCTCTTAAACCCCTTCCTCTCCACCCCCTCTCCTTGCCTGCTTCTTTTTTGTTTAATGTCCATTTCAGACAAAAGTAAGGTTCATGTGAAGCCTCTTGACCCCACCCTGTCCTACGTAGTTGTAAACCCTTCTTCTCATGCACTCTGATTACATGAGATAGTCAGTTTCCCCTCTTTCCTTTTTTCTTCTCTGGTGTATTCTTTTTTCCTTTCCTTTTCTTTCTTCTCATAAGACCATCAGAACAGAACAGAACTGCTACCATATCTGTTGTTTTATTTAGCTCTCTGTGATCTTTTTAAAACATTAGGATTCTTTAGGGACTCCTGTTTCTTTTCCCCTTGTTAAAATATAAGCATTTCATCGTTGTGTAGTTCCTTCTAGTTTAAATGTATTTATCTGTTTATGTTTCTCTTGATTCCTGTGTTTGCATTTCAAAAGTTTCTGCTCAGCTATATGCGGTCTTTCATCAAAAATGCTGGGAAGTCTTGAACTGCATTCAAAGTTGCTTTTTTGTTGTTTTTTGCCTTGTAGGATTATACTTTTATATGGGGTAAGTTATTTTTTATTGTAAGTCTTATACCTTCTGACTTTCAGAATGTCTTATTCCAAGATTTTCTTTTCTTTATGGTGATAGATGGCTTGCATGAGCCTCCTGATTAATTCTGGTTCCTTGACATTTGAATTCACTCTTTCTGGCTGCTTGCATTCATTTTTCCTGGACTTTGAAACTTTGGATTCGATATTCCTGGAAGTTTATGTTTGAGGTTTCTTTTAGGAAGTAGATGCTTTCTATTTTCACTTTGTTCTTCGGTACTTATTTATTCTTCATTTATGATTTCTTGAAATCAACCTTCTAGGATTTTTTTTAAGGCATGGTTTTCAGGGAGTTTGCTAATTCTTTAATCCCCTTTGACTCATTTTTTAATATCATTTGGTTTTGATAGTAGATACTTTATATTTTCTTCTATTTTTTCCATTTTTATATTTTGTTTCAATATTTCTTCACTCATAGAGTTATTGATTTCATCCATTCTAATTTTCAGGGAGTCTATTACTTGGACAAGATTTACCAATTCCTATACTCAATTTTATTTCTAATTCTTTCCCTGTATTGCTCTTATTTTATTTGTAATTTTATATTGTTTCTTGCTTCATTTCTTCCAGGAGCTCTTAGAGTCCTTTTGACCAAGCCATTATTTTTTTCTGTGCAGCCTTGCTTATAGTTGTTCCCTATTTCTGGGGTTTTGTCTTGGACCTTCCTGAATTGATAAAATTTATTTATTGTCAGTCTCTCCTTGTGCTTACTCATATTTCCAGGTGAACCTCCTCATTTGGGCCTTTGTTTTTGGGCCAGGCTCTGCTTCCTCCTGCCTTCTTGGATAGGGTAGTGGGGGACTGTTTGGGTCTGATCTGTATCATCTAAAATCCTATCGATTACTTCTACTTGTCCTAGAGCATCTGTGCTCAAATTGTTGGAAGGTTTTAGGTCCCTATATCCTTAGGGTCCAGAAGGCTGCATATTTCAGGGCCCTCAGGGATTGATCAAGTCTGAATACTCCAAGGTCATTTCAGTCTGATTGACTGATTCCAGTTTTAGTTATGCTAGTTTCTATCCTCAAATCCATAGTCAGCATGCTATAGGTATATGACCCACCTTGGAACTTCCTTGTGGAACACTGGTCCTATTTCCCTGAGTATACAAGTTTCCCTTCTTTTCTGGTAGGGCCTCTTCTTTAGCCCGCTGCTTCTGGATGCCTTTTTGTGCTGACCAGGGCAGGACAAAGGCACTTTCTTAATCTTTATCAAGGCAGCTAAGTGGTGCAGCGAATAGAGAACTCAGCGTAGGCTCAGGAACACCTGATTCAGATCTGGCCTCAGACATTTGCTAATCTCTCTGTGACCCTGGACAAGTCTCTTAACCTCTGTTCTCCTCAGTTACCTCAGCTATAAAATGGGAAGAATAATAGCATCTCTTTTGCAGAGCTGTGGTGAGGATCAAATGAAAGGTTCATAGTGTCCTTATTTCCTTCCATTGTTCAGTCAGTCTGGTACTCTTTTTTTGATCTTTATTCAGGTACTTCAGTGAGATCTGGGCTGTTCTGCTCCTCTTCGCTTTGCCGTCTTAACTAGAACATAACTTTCTAATTCTGAGAACTAGTTCCTGTGAAAACAAAATGGTTTTTAAAAATTAATTTGCAACCTGAAAATATTTTAAATTGGGAATGTCATTTCTGTCTCTATCTCACTGTCTCTTTTTTATCTTTTTATAGACTAAAGTAAGATCATTAACCCTTCTGAAGCTGTCTTCCTGTCCTTCCTGTCTGACCAGATCAAGAATCAATCTGTTAGAGGCTCAAAAACTCCAGTGCCTCCCATGTGTTACCTGTGAAACACCATGTTTTGATCAAAGATGATCTGATATGTCTTCATCTTTTTCTCTCAATATTTGCTGGTACTCTACATAATGATGAAGAAAATTGTCTTTTGGACTTTAAGGTTCCAAATTAATTGTGATTAAAAGGGTAGATGGATATATGCGTTTTGTATGAATTTGTCCAAATAATTTCTGCTGTGTCTAGAACAGTAAAAATTACCTGAGGCTTTTTCATCCTCATCAGTATGAAAAGATGATCATTTATAACAGTTTATTTAAAATGTATTTTTTAATAATAACATTGCAGATAACATGTAATAGAGTACCTATTATCCCCGTTTTATCAGTGAGAAAACTAAGGCAGATAGAAGTTAAATGACATGTCCAGGTTCACTTGATTAGTGCCTGAGGCCAAATTGAAATGCCTTCGTGACTCCCAGCCCATTGTTCTAATCATGTTGTAAATGTACAGCAGAGACTTGTAAAGCTTTTGGATCTGTCCATCAAAATTCCTGTCCTTATCCGTAGATATAATCCCTCTCATAATACTATTTGCACTATGATCTGAAACATGAGTTGTGAAGAATTTATGATACTCATCCTACAGCCTGTTTAAAACAATGAATTTTCTTATTTATAATGTTTTATTTTTAATTGTTCATTTACATATTGATTTTTAAAATTTTTACTATGTAATGAAAGAGAAATGAATTTTCTAGTTGTCATAGGACCCAGTTTCTCCACTGTTAAGAATTCAAGAATTTCTTAATCCTTTTTTGTTTTCTGAAATTGTGAATGTAATAGGTGTTTCTGAAATCAATTTATTCCTCTATTGTCTCAGATATAATAAGAAATCTTAAAGACATATCAGATCATCTTTGGTCAAAACATGGTGTTTCACAGACAACACATGGGAGGCACTGGAGTTTTTGAACTCCAGCCTCTAACAGATTGACTCTTGATCTAGTCAGACAGGAAGGACAGGAAGACAGCTTCAGAGGGGTTAATAATCTTACTTTAGTCTAGTTTACTCAAAAGGGAGCTGCTAATAACGGGAGCACCAACTCCTACAGCATTCTGTAACGTTGCAAGGGCTGGTGGGAAGCAGGGGCAGCAACCCCTACGTCTCAATGGGGTCAGTTGAGACGGACACAGCATTCCAGCTTATGCACTCCCCTAAATCCCCTCAAACCTCAGTGGGGGCCAGTTGAGGCAGGTACATGCATTCCTCTATGTATTACTCAGATCCTAAAGGGGTTGCCCCATGGATTCCTCCCATATGGATTCCCTATGGTTTTCCCCAGTCACTGACCAGTACGCACTTGCTTTACAGGGCAACAGACAAAGAAGGAATCTTGCCAACTTTAAGCTTACAGGGTAACTTTAGCAATATTGTCATTCTTTGCAATCATAGTATTAATATTATGTCACCCCATATTTCATGGTACAGTCTCAGTAGGGCTGTCTATATAATTGTAGGGATTATAGGAGACTTGAACGTATTCTGGGAATATTGCCATGGCCATGGATCCTGAGAAACTGAACTCTAAAAAGATAACAAAGTCTTCCTTATTTACCACATGGGTGGCACCCCTGGGGTATTCTCTCTCCTTTCATGCACACTTACAGGTCGGGTCCCCAGAGTGTGCCCCTGAAGGGGAGTTACTGCTATTACTATTAATGTAGTTCAGGATCTGCTTCTCAGTAATGCTCAGTCAGATTTAATTGTCTTTAGGGAAAGTATTTAATGTGAGGCAGCTTCGTGGCACAGTGGGTAGAGACCAAAACCAGAGGCAGGAGGACTTGAGTTCAAACACTGACCAGCTGTGTGAGCCTGGAAAAGTCACTTAACCCTGTTGCCACCCCCCAAAAAAGTATTTACTAAGATGGTAAACAACTAAGAATAATTTGTAGAGAGCATGTCCCCTCAAAAAAACAAAACAAAAACACCACCCTAAGACATGCTCTCCCACAAATATACACAGGATCCATTTGAAGATTTGGCTCACACTTAGAGTACAGCAGTATTGAGGAATTTGTGTAGGACACATATGTGGCAGAGGTACACCCACGAGTCCTGTTGGAAGCTTTTTTTCCCTTCAAAGAATCCTTAAATAGCGACTTTGGTTCATTTTCTCTAATGGGAGATCCGCTCAATTGAGCTCCCAGGGTCTGCTCTGCTCCTTCTTGAGTTCATAGTTAACTTTCTTCTTTGCTGTTTTCTTTCTTCATTTGACTTTCTACATCTTCAGGTGTGTATGTGTCTGTGTGTGTGTGTCTGTCTTTCTGTGTCTGTGTGTCTGTCTGTGTCTATATCTGTATGTCTGTGTGTCTGCTTGCTCCCAGATGGATGCAATGTGTCCTACTGGTCATGACATGACTGATTGTGATAGGAAAAGAAGAGAAAATACTCTTCCCCACCTTTATTTTTCTCTGGTACGGCTGGCTTCCACTAAAAATTTTAAACCTGGACCTTTCTAACAGGAATTTCTTTTAATTACTCCTCTCTATATCCAATCCCCAGGTTGTTGACTTGGTTATGTAGTTGATCACTGTATTCCTTTCTTGCTTTATTAGGAAAGGTTTACACTTCATAAAGTTATCATGGAGCATGGATGCAATTTGTTTATACATTAAAACCCCATCACTATGTGACTACATTTTGTGGTTATAGCAGTTGAGCAGAGGGAGGGGTGAGTTACAGTCCCCCTTGCCCCTTACCTATGCAAAAGAGTTGGACAGATATGAATCACATAACCTTTCAAAATCAGGATAAATCCTCATAAATATTTATACAAAGGTCCTCAGCATTGCTTTAATGAGGCTGAGGAAAGTATCTCTTTAGTTATAACTGCATTATTATATTTCCCACCAATATTTCTTGCAATTCCCCAATTTTACCATTTAAGAAACTTAAGACATTATTTTGGACAAAATCTAAAAATAATAAATTCTATCTGTATTTCTGCATTCCCTGTTTTTCTGAAGCTATTCACAATTTTATCCTGAATTCCATCCAGTGACTGCTTCTTCACAGTTGTGTATTTATGTTCCACTTTTTAATTTCAATTCTGTACCTCTAGAAAGTCAATTTTTGTTTACTTTGCTGTGTACTTGGACTAGATTATCACAATGTACAGATCCCTTTCACCCCTCCTGCCCCCAAATCTTTACGCAACATTTAGATGAGAGTATATTTCTAGGAAGATACACTTTGGTCCCAATATGTAGATGATTTTTTTTTCTATTAGTCTTTGTTATTATGAAAGCTTGTAAACAAGATCCAACAATTCTACTACTTTTGCTTTTAAAAGTCACAGAGCTAAGAACAAATTGGAATTATGTCTCACTAAAGTCCATTATTTGGATTGTATTATCTCTGCAGGAGAATGCCATTTATCCTCCTCTTTTCAGTCATTTTTCAGTTGTGCCTGACTCTTTGTAAACCCATTTGGATATTGGATATCCAAATATCCAAAGATATGGGTGTGGTTTGCCATTTCCTTCTCCAGCTCATTTACAAATGAGGAAACTGAGGCAAGGTTTAATGACTAGCCTAAAGTTGTCTTATATAGTGTTTGTCCTTTGTTCTTGAAGAGGACCAGGACATCCAGATGATGACATGACTTAGAGTTGACTTTGATTTGAGGGAGGGAGGGCTGTGAAAGGTCACCAACCTCACTTTCTTCTCCTTAGCCATCTGGATCCAGTGGCCTGATATTCATCAGGATGACTGGAGATGACCTAAGATGCAGTGTGAGACCCTGGCCCTTTCAGGCTAACCTCTTACCACATTCTCACTTGGAGTAAGATATACCCATTAAATGAATAGGGTTCTTTAAGTTACTCAAGGGATGGCCACTTTAATAAAAAATAAAAAAAACCCCTCAAACTGGGAGGGGAAGACCCTCAGGGTTCCTGGGTAAAAGAGAAACAAGTTACTATTTCGTTACTACTCTTAAAGTACCTAAGCCTACTACAGAATTGCAGATGAGAACATTCCTAGGAACGTCTGGATGTTGTTAGGCAGTTAACAAACATTTATTAAGCACTTACTATGTACCAGACATTGTGCTAACTACTGGATATCATCACCAGTGGATATTGGGAAATGATAGTGTAGTTTTTGTAAGACTAGGGATTCATCGTCTAACTCACTGCAGGATTGAAGGGCTCTTTAATGCTGTTGGCTCAAAACCCCATTCAAGTGTGTTTTCTCCACTCTCAATTGCCAGTTTCTAGCAATTAACCAATTGACATCTGTTAGCTTTTTACAAAGGGATATTTAATGAAAAGACATAGCAAGAATCAAAAGTGCAAAATATCTCTCCTCAGTAGGGGGCATTACTCCCTTGATTCTTAGAAAAGAAGGCTCACATTGAAAGCTGCTAGGAAAAAAGCAGTCATTTCACTTAGTTCCGTTGCTTGTAGAACTCATCATCTTGGCTGGGGAAGTTGGGGGTGGAGATAGTGGGGGTGGGGTGGGGTGTCATGGGCTGGTGGACCGGGCTCTGCTGGCTACAATTCTGGTATGGATTTCAGCTTCTGGCAGCTCCTGGACCTCTTGGAGCTCTCCTAACCTGAACTTTTTGTGGCTTACGAAATTACAGCCTTCCACTCCAAACTCTAGTACCCCTTCACCTACAGCAGAAAGAAACTGGCCCATTAGAGATAGAAGGAAGAGTAGGGTCATGTACTGTAGGTCACTTGATGCTGGCACTAGCTCTCGCTCCATAGTGCCCAGTGACCAATAGCCACTAAGCTGGGAAGGAGTTTTATATGCTCCCTTCAGAAAGACCTCAGGCTCTTTCAGAGGCAGGCTCATCCAGCACTCAGGCTTCCAACACTAAGAGAGGCTATGCTGCAATGTATAGAGGAATGGCCTTGAAAACTTAGGTTCAAGTCCTATGGCTGACCCATATTGGCTCTGTGACCTTGGGCAAGTCATTTAATATCAAAGAGAATATCCTCATCTGGAGGTTCCTAATGTTAGTGAAACCATAAAACCACTCACTGATAGCTGTCTCTAATTGAGTAGATGATTGGATTCTTATATATTGCCTCTAAAGGGACAGCTCCAGTAGACACAGTCATTGTAATTATGCTCGAACCAGGTCTCATTTTGTTGCCATGAATAGATTCATCCATCTATATTTTAAATTGTTGTAGTCACCAATGTCACTTTTACCCTTAATAGCATTCATTATTTATGTGGCATTTAGGTTTTACCTAAGTTTGCCTACAAACTAGCCAGGATCGTTTTTTGTAGGATACTTGATGTCTGCTGCGAAACATTTTCAACTTCCATCAGGTATCACAAATGTTTCTAAGGGAGAAAAAAATCTACTGGCATATTAACTGCAGTAGTTGCTAGAAATTTTTAAGAAATAAGACTTTTATCTAGACTCCTACGACAAATAAGCAATGACACATATTTCTTTGACACAATGAGAGCAGCAAGGGTTACTATCAGAACAGTGACCCTGCAGAATTTCCCGGCTATGGATTTTTTACTAACTAGTAAAGGTGGGATATGTGCCTTCATTAGAAAGAAATGTGATGCTTACATTCCTGACATGTATGAACATATTTATGATTTATCTACTTGTATCAGACTGAAGAAAGTCAGTTGGGCTTAAAATGATGGTCACATGCCTACGTTTAACATTAATCATTGCACTCTTCAATACTGGTATCGTAATTTCAATTGTATGGGGCTTCTGGACACATGCTTTGACTCAAGCATCAAAAAGCTCTAGTGGCCCGAAGAAAAGATATTTTGAATATATTCTGAAATATGTGAAGTGAAAGAATTTAAGAAAGTTGAATAAGAGATCTTACAAATATTGAAATTTCAAAAACATGTCAGAAAAGTGCAGAATTGGGGTCTCAAATTTATAGGTAAACTTACCCTGAATAATGCATAAGGATTATCTAGAAATGTTGTTCAGTTGTTTTCAGTAGTGTCTGACTTTTTGTGATGATATTTATGGTTTTCTTGGCAAAGATACTAGAGTTGTTCATCATTTCCTTCTCTACCTAGACACTTATTAGCCTTCTAAATTTATATGTCACCAGCTGTAAACAAAACACAATAGCCTATATGCAAATACACTATACAAATACAAAAGGTACAAATATGTTATGTATGTGATAAGACAGAATTTAGTTTATTCCATTAAACTACTATTGTTTGAATCTTTCTAACTAGCACTTCATCCTCGGAGTCCTTGAACCTGTATGCTACCGACATGATTTACCATTACAAAATGTAACTTTAATTTGTTTTTCCTTTTTGCTCAACAAACACTTCATTCCTAAGTTGTAACTTTAAAAACCCTACAATATGAAGTAATTTCTAGAACTTTCCAGTGAGGATTTCACAAGAGTATATAAGACCCAGACTATGAGGACATTTGTTAGTAGAGAAGGATCTCTTTAAGGCAACAGTGCTCCAAATAGCTGTTTGAATGCTTTGTAATAAAAATATTATTTCTTAGATCTGCTCACTAAACATATTAGAATGACTCAATTTATTTGCTTTGACAATGTAGAGAAGAAAAGATGTCTGATTGTATAGGTAAAGTGGTTTCCTGTTTACAGAGACAAAATACAGAAGAGTTAAAATAGGAATAGAGGAAGAGGGCAGAAAACTCAAGAAGAGTGATTCACAACCTTGACCAACACCTACTTATTACTAGTTTTGAATGATGGCTACTGTGGCCAGAGTTAGCTAGCGTGAGGCAAGTACTAACAAAGATGAAGGGCCACAGCCACCTCTGCATAGAGGAACATCTTTTTGGGTGTGGGCCACACATGCAAAGCAAGGGAGCCATACTTCAAAGGCAGGAGTCCAAAGAAAATCAGGTGAGAGATGAAACAGTGGACAAAACTATTCTCCTCGGAAAAGTGAAGTACTAATGAAATGCTTTCCATGACTATCTGACACAAGAACAAGCCGGACAGAGTCAGGGAAATAGACTTGTTACAGTTATTAATTATATATATCGGATACACTGATGAAGAAAATGCAGGGTTGTTTCTATAGCAACAAAAGAACAAAATCTACTGAATCAGGTTAATGAAATGGAACTAGGGGAGAAAGTTACCCCAAGCCCTGAAAACAGTAACAATTACTTTGTCATTAATTTTTTATGAGTCTCTTCCATCAGACTGAGAAGATCCTATATAAAGTGATGGTGAAAATTGAGAATGAGGACTTCAGTGCTGTCCTGGACAGTAGATCTCAAGTTAATATCATATTCTATCAGAGACATCTGAGAAAAGTTCCTTTACATCCTCAGAAAGGGCTGAGATTTGGTATATTGAGTGATAAAGACTACCTGTATCTGGAATACATTAGAGAAAGCTTAAAGTTTCCTAAGGAAGGTGTTGGTATCAACAAAAAGGTGAACACATATATCCAGATCCAACAACTCTCTCTTATTGGAACCAATCCCAACTTATTCAAAATGTAAACAGAATAGAGGACTTCTGGTTAAGATGACAGGGTGGAAGATCATAGAAGAACCCAGCTACCTCTCTCACATAGTCTAGTGAATACCTGAGTACCAGACAGAGCAGTAATCTGGAGTAATAATAGAGCAAAAGGAACAGCTCCTTCCTCCACTCCAGAACTGCTTAAGAAGATGGCAGGAAGCCTGTGGACATTAGAAGAGAGACCACATGAGGCGAAGTAAAGGCAGCTCTCTGAGCAGGGATGGCTAGGGAGAGGAGGCTTGGGGTGTGTGAGGAAGGCTCTGAACTCAGCCCAATCTCACCAAACTCAGGTGAGATCCAAGTTGAGCGTACTGGTGACCCATGGCTATGATGATGAAGCTGGGTCTGTGTCATCATCTAGCTCAAGTATTGCAGCTCAGAGAGAGGTTAGGAGACCAAAAAAGAATTAGACTTACCATGCTATTACAGGTGAACTGGAAGAAGTAGTTTCATATAGAACCAGGTGACAATACTAGATATTGCTGATATAAAGGTACCCTGCTCTATGTTTATTGATGCACATGTTAACTACTGCTTGTTTTGAGTTTGAGAAATGGTCACTGACTCAGTTTGGATTTTTCACAATGCTAGAGAAAAGTATTATACTACTAGTCAAATGCAAATTTCCAGAAATAGGTACATTCCTTTAGCCCTTACTGACTACACTCCTGTGGGCTAGTCCTATACAGGAACTGTTCTGTGGGGTTTTGGTTAACTAGGGAACAATTCTAACATGAGTGAGGTGCCCATCCATCCATTAGACATGAGTGCTATAGCTCCCCTCTGCCACACTTCCTCTGCCCCACATGTTGGGCAACCCCTCAGTCTTGGTATATGTACATGTATAGAGCCCAGATCTACTTATTTGCAAACATTATATTCCCTCAGTAGAATGAGAACTCCTTGAAGACAGGGGTTATCTCACTTTTACTTATATTCCCAGTGCCTAGCACTTACTAGGTATCTGATAAAACACATGTGGATTGGTGGGTAGTGGTGTGATCTAGAGCACTGATAGTTCTACCCTCTCCCCCTACCCCACCCCCAGCCCACTTCAGCTAGGGCTTTCATGATTGATGAAGCTATGGAACAGAGAGACCTTGAGCAGTTTCAGTTAACTTTGTCCCCAGGTCTATTGATCTGGACTGTGGGCTTTTTGAGCAAGGAAATAGCTCTCAGTCTCTGGCCATGAGTTCTTAAAATCCTGAGAAACGTTACCCCTTTTAACCTTTTTGCAAGTGGCTTTTATCTTCCTGTGAATGGTTTTTTAACTGCCTTCGTTACTGTTTTTACCCGGGCGATGTAAACGTTTTTATTAAAAGGGTATTTATTTGAACCCTTAGGCTTTATGTGGTCCTTTGTATTAGACATGCAACCACCACTGAGATAGATGAATTGCTATATTCATACAGCTGATCTACCAGTTTAATAACTTTGTTGAAAAAAAGGAAATGAAGTTAGTCTAGTGTGGTCTGTTCTTAAAGAAGCCATGTAGGCTCCTAATGGTCAATGATTCATTTTTAGATATACACTGATCATACCTTTAAAAATAGGGCTAAAAGAACTCAAAGTCAAGCTCTCTTGTTTATAGTTTGCAGGCATTATTGTTCCCTTTTTTGAAAATTGGGGCATTTGTCCTTCTCTAGCTCCTTCTGTTCTCTGTAATCTCTGAAAGATCCATGACAGAGAATCAGCAGTCATATCTTCCAAGACCCTGAGATATACTTTATCTTTGTCTGCTGACCAAGTCACCAAAGGCAAGTAGGTGCTCTCCTGTTGTCTCCTTACTTATCTTGTGTTTAAACTCTCTATCTGCCATTTTTATTATGTCCTTTCAAGTCCAAAGATCATTCGCCTTCTCTGAGAAAAGAAGTAAAATAAGAGTTGGGTAACTCCATCTTTCTCTGTCATCCATTATCATTGTCCCATCCAACCCCTTTTTTGATCCTCCTCTTGTCCCAAACATATGTCATCCCTTGTCCAGTGGCAACTGAGAAACTCTCACAGAACTACCATGAACAACAGATACTTGTCTCTTTGTGGTCCCATACCACTTTCCACATGTAGTCCTATGGGCTTGGTCAGAGGTTACATGGTTAACAATTATAATAGCTAGCATTTATAATAAATTCAACAGGATACTTTCCTGTCCTGCCTGTCTGTGTTTCCTTCTGAGCTTATTAAAGATGCATATTAAAATGTTTCAATTTATGTTTCTTCTTGGGGCAAGGGGGTCAGGAAATAACTAAAATTTTTAAATCCTCATTTAATGTGTATTTTTTCAGAGATTATCCTACCCTTAAAGATGAAGATTTCCTCAGTGACAAAACAGAAGAGAAAGCTCTGGTCTAGTAGGTTGGGCTCTTAGGTGGGCTTGGGTCAGCATGCAAAAATTGCTTCAAATGGCATGAACTTGCACAAGAAAGAAAATACAGGGAGAGAACCTGGAAAACAAAAAGTAAGAGATGAGATATGGAGAGGCAATTGTACTCAGCATCTGGAGAGTTTTCTGGTGTTATTTAAGGGATGGGAGATGAATTCAATCTGAGTGGAGAGATGAAGGAGAGGCATGCGTATGGCCATGGTACTCCTGAATCCAGCAGTTCCAATGGAGGTGAAGCATAGAGTCCTCTAGATGGGTGCAAAGAGATTTCAGGGAGTCTTAACTTGTTGGGCCTCATGCCCCTCCCCCCAATTCCCAGTGAATTCTATGACGTATACAAAATTGAATCTTAAGTCTTTTACCACTAGAACTGTGACTTTTAAGATAACACTGTCCATCTCCTGTGGAGGGGGATGGGGGAAAGGTGGTGATAATGGGAAATTATGTTAAAGGTGCTGGTCTTTGGGGGTAAAGGGCATAGATACCTAATGATCAAACAGGAGGTGTCCCATTGACAGTGTTCTTATCCATTATCCCTCCTTCCCCAGTACTTGCCAGAAGAATGGGGAAGGAGAATGGTAAGCATCACCATATTTTCAGTTTATCTGTAGAGTGAGGGTATTTGATTCAAAGCTCCTTCCAGCTTTAACATTCTTAATATTTACAACATAAGATCCCTTTAAAGTCTATTTTATGTTCTAAGATCTCTCCCAGTTTGACAGTCTATGTTTCATACTCCCAGATCCCTTCCAGTTCTGATAGAGGCTATAATTGTTCTTCTTTGCTCCCATTTCCATTTTTGTTACTGGCTCCACAGAATTTTCCTTTGAAGTATTCAGCCCCTCTACTTGCCTTTGGGACCAAACCTCTCCTTGAAGCAGGCATGATCAGAACCACCAGGGCCCACATGCTCACCATTGGGCTAGTCTTGTTCTTGTTGCCCAGAGGTCCAGCTTTCAAATCCAGAAACTAGGCTTTTGTTCTCCCCTCGCCCCAGGCCTGAATCCATAGCTAGCATCACGTTTTCCCTGGGAGAGTAATGCTGGTAGACAGCCTCTTTCTCCTAAGTCTTTCCAGCTCTCCCCAATCCTTTCCTGTCATCTGCTTCTTGGCGGTTTGCTCAGGTCCTGTGGACTGACTGGTCCAGACTATCCCACCACCAACTGAACTCCAAATGGTACTCTCTAGCCCAGTGCCTCCTTGTAGGCTCCACCAGGGATGGGAGAGGGTGTGGTCACCAGAAGCTAGGGCCATGTATTTTTGGCAAAGTCAATCACTCAGAAGAAGTACTGAATTGGAAACTTCTTGAGGGCAGGGGATGTACCTTATTTCATCCTTGTATCTTCTTCAGCATTCAGAACTGCCTTAAACAGTTAATAGGTCTTAACAGGCCTTCCATAAATATTTTTTGACTAGAATTAGACTGAATAGTCTGTCTCAATGTCCATTCCCTCCTTTCTAACTTCTTGAGGATGTGGTAACAGGTTATATTAACTTTATAGAGAGGCAATGTTGTGTAGTGGGTGGAGTGGACTCAGGAAGAGCTGGGTTTCAATCCTAGATCTGATACTTATTGACTACTGACTATGGGAAAGTGACTGACTGTTTCCTCATCAATAAATGGAGATAAAACTATCCATCTCATGACATTATAAGATCAGAGGAGACTTGTCCAGAGACACAGGTAGGTAGCAGTACAGACTTGGGACCTGGACTACGGTATGTGGGGTTCACTATAACATTCTTAAAATTTGTTTCTATCTTGCTTCGTAATCATTGTTTCATTGGGCCCAATGGACTTTATCTTCTTATCTAAGGTAAAAACTTAAAGATTAGGGCTGTCTTTTAATTATTTTTTTCCTATATTTTCTTATGTTCCCAGTAGTGTTTCATACAGTATCTGCTTAAGAAATGTTTGTTGGGTGAATGGAGTGTTCATGAGAGTAGGCCTCTGTGGCTGCACTTCTTCCTTCTGTGTTCAATGAGACCCTGTTCCTGAAGGGTTCTAGCTCTCCAAGGCTCTTACTACGTTATTTGATTCACCCAATTGCTTCGATTGGGCCCACTACAAATGTTACATGGTCTTAATTAAGCTCTCATTCCCTGCTAGAAATCCTTATACAGTTCTCTTTTCACCCATTCCACAGAAGCCCTTCCAAACTTCTATCTGCCCTCCCTCCACCCTCTCCGCTGAGAACTTTGACTCTTATTTTACTGAAAAAATTGAGGCTATTCACCATGAGCTTCTCCCTTCCTCATCTTGTATATCATTCAGATGTCCTCTGCCATTATTTCCTTCTTTACCCATTTCATTGGAAGAGATTGCCCATGTCTTTGCCAAGGCAAACTCCTCTATTTGTACAAGCAAACTACCACTGATCTTCTAACTCTCCCCGTCTACTGGCTCATTCCCTCCCCACTGCCTATAGATATGCCCGTCTCCCCCATCCTCAAAAAACCCTAGATCCTTCCATCCTTATTGTTGTCCCACATCTCTTCTGCCCTTTGTAATTAATTTCTTGAGAAAGCCATCCACAATAGGTATCTGCTTCCTCTCCTTTCTAGTCTTGCTTCTGAACTAAATCCAATTCAAACTGCTCTATCTGAAGTTACTAATGATCTCCTGATTGCAAAACTGGCCCTCTCTTCATCCTCATTTTTCTTGCAGGCTGATAGAAAGGAGGAAAGTCTAATGTAGGAGTGATGGCCTATGAGAGAATCAAAAGGTCAAAGAATTGAAGATCGTAGTGTAGAAGAGTAGGTTTTGGTATAGGACTCCGGCATCTCTTCAGCCTTTGGACACTGTCTGTTCTCCCTAGGTTTTTGGGACCTCATTCATTCCTTGTTCCGTCTTACCACTCATTGCTGGAATCTATCCAGGTGATGCTAATGATAGGGGTGGGATGTCCCATGGCTTCTTTCTTTTCTCAGTACTCCTTTTGGTGATCTCATCAGTTCCCACAGATTTAATTAACATCTTTATGCTTAGGATTCTCAAATCTACTTATTCATTCTTAACCCACTCTGCTGATCCACCAATCTTACACCTCCAACTGCCTTTCAGACATCTTGGATGTTCAGTAGACACCTTAAACTCAACCTCTCCAAAACTGAATTCACCTTTCTCCCGAAAACCTCTCCCTGCTCATCCTGTGCTATCAACCCCACCCCACCTCATGCTAGGTGTCATCACTGACTCATTCCTTTCTCTCGTAACATTGCCACCATTCTGATACAGGTCCTCTTCTCCTCACTATTGCAGTAGCCTGATGGTGAGGCTGCCAGCCTCAACTTCCTCTCCACTCCAATTCATACTCCATTCAGCTACCAGTGATTTTCCTAAAGTACCGGTCTGATCCTATCAAAGCCTTTTATATCCTATCTCTCACCACCCCCTCCCAACATATTCTTTAATACAATAAGGGTCCTTGCAGTTCCTAGAGCAAGACTCCATCTCTTAGCTCCAGGCACTCACTGATTCTCCTCATTATCTTGAATACTCTTCCTCGTCTCCACCTCCTGGCTTCCCTTAAGTTTCAGTTAAAAATCCCCCCTACTATAGAAAGCCTCTTATAATTCTACTTTACAAGTTATTTATTCTATACATTAAATTGACTTGCCCACCCTTCCTTCCAGGCCAGGATTCAGAGACTACTGCTAATGCTGTATCCTGCCCACAGGTGCCCAGGCAGAGCATCACAGGGGAATGGAGAGAAAGAAAACAGAGCAGCCAAGTCAGAGACCCATGTGGTTTAATATCAGGAGGGCTGTGGGGGGAGCAGGACAATCTCGAGGAGCAGAGAGTGACATTTTTACCAAGGAGGTGTAGGAATGAAACAGGATCCAGACATGATTCTTTACATTGACAACTACATTGAAATTTTCAAAATTCAAGCAGCAGTTTGAATTAAATGTATCTTTAAAAAAACAACAAAAGACAAAAAACAGAAACAAACAAAAAACCCAACAGTGCCCCAGCCGCGATCCACAGAGGGGCGGTGCTAGCAGCCAGGTACAGGCTCAGAACCAGCCTCCAAGGAGGCCCTCCCCCCCACCGCCAGCTCGATGATCTGATCTGACAGAGGAAATATGAGGGGCCCCTGTGGGGGAGGTGGTAGGATCCTGGCTCCTGTTCCCATAACCTCTGTATCATAAATGCAGCTGGGAATCACTTGTCCTTTGCCCTAAAGGCCCATGTAGCACACCAGCATGTGGTGGCAAGGAGAAACTTTCTGGCTCCCAGGTGGATAAAATGTCTCTTTTCCTCCTCCTCTTTTCGAGAATTAAGTCCTCACATGGGCTCTCCTGTTGCGGCTGACCTTCCAGTGAAGCTCACTCCTTTGCTCCTGAAACCACTCCAGGCTGCCAATTCCTTTGGTGGGGTTTCTGCCACACCCCACTTTTTCTCTGCTCCTTCAAACTGCTCCAGGAAAGGCAGGAGGAACAAGGGGGGCAGGTCACACACCTCCCACCCCCATTATTCTCTCCCCTTCCTGGAGATGAGAGGAAGGAGAACAGGAAGCTTCACTTCTTCACTATCAGGTTGAGATGGACAACTACGGTAAAAAAAAAAAATCTGCCAAGGGGCATATTCTTCTGGTCTTTTCCACAAATGGTAGATGAATATTCTGGAACATTTTTTGCTGATGATGCAATAAATAAAAAGTTTCAAATGAAAAATGAAAACACAACAAAAGACACCACATGGTTATGAAAAAGATTCAGCCCCATCCATCTTCTTGTTGGCCACCGGCTGATTCTTCACAGATCAAAACCAGAAATCTCCAAATCAGCCTGGACCGTGGCATCCTGGTCTCGGTGCCTGTCTGGTTGCAAATGGCCTTTAGTTTTTGCATGGGGAACATGGTAAGGGATGATCACAGACGATAATGACCCTGGACAAATTTTACTCCTAGGGATGTGTGTGTTTGTGTTCCAAAAGTGCCAGACAAGGATGGCATGGGTACCGACTGGAGCAGGCAGAAATGGAGGGCAGTAGAATGGAGTACCACCAGGACTCTCCTTCAGACCCGGCATAGATACGGAATTGTATTAACAGGGTGTCCCCTTAGGGTGGGAGGTGGAGAGTGGTGTGAGCTGGGGGAAGAAGAGGTACAGGAGGGAATGTTTTAATGACAAGAAAAGTCATCATAGTTGCATCTCCTGGCACAGACAGGAGATGTGGCCGTGGCTGTGGGAAGGGACCAAGGGATAGGGGAGAGACCTAGCCCTCTCGTACGCTGACTCGAGGTTCTGCTAGTGAACTGTGGATGATACCAATGATGGACTCCAGGCCACTGCCCTCCAATAATGTACGGTGGTCACCTTCGATGACATGGACAGATACCTTTCCATCACAGACCTAGGGAAAAAAGTCAGTGAGTTGGTGAAGCATTCAGCATCCCACCACATCTACTTCTAGCTGTCTTTCAAGGCTAACCAGAGAGTTTGCCTGTAAGCTCCTTGCTCACCGTAGGGATGGAAAGGGGAAGTAAGGTTTTTTTTTTGAGAAGCCAGAGGATGCTCAGAGCTAGAAGGGACCTTCAAAGTCCTATCTAGTTTGACCCCTTGGAAAGGGGAGGAGACAAGCCCAGGGACATGCAGCCTTAGGATTAGAACCCAGGTCTCTTGTCTCTCAGGTTAGTGGTCTTTCTGCATTATACTGCTGCAAGTTTTAGGAGAAAAATTTTATCAAAACCACTGTCACATAGGATTCCAGCACTATTATCACTGTAGCATCACTGGGCAAATGATGGAGTAAGCCTCAGTGTTTTTGTCCTGGGTCAGGGGAGGAGATCCTGTGTAGGGACTGGGGAGGGTTCAGCTCAGCTTTCCAGGTGAAGGATTTGCCATGTATGCCTCTGGTGCAGGGTTTGGGAGAGCCTGGTGCTGATGGGCATACAGAGGGCCTTACCTCAGACAGGTTGTAGTCTTTGCCCAGTCCCTCGCCATACTCGCTGCTGGTTTTGGCCCGTAGCAGGGTCACATTTCCGTGATACTTGATTTTGGGTATATATTGCTCTGCAGCCCTCAGCTTGTGGTAGAAGGAAAATGCTGCAAAGCTGAGCTCTGTGCGGTTGATATGCCTGTGGTTCTGGATTATCAGGTCCACTGTGGCGGAGACTCGGGCTTCTAGATCCTTCAGGGGCAGGAGCACTTCTAGCACCTGCAGGGGAAAGGGAGGCCAGGAAGAAAGGAAGAGGGTTAGCAAGCAACAGGACCCAAACTAGTGGAAGTCTCATCATTCTTTCCCTTGTCTGAAGCTCTGCAAACATGGACATCCTTTTTTTCTTTTTAAACTTAAAAATCAGTAGGAAATAGCACAACTGAAAGGAAATTTGGGGGTCATTTAATTCAGTCTTCTCATTTAAGAAGAGGAGGAAGCTGAGACCCAGGAAAGCAAACTGACTTTCTCAAAGTCACTGGGCATCAGTGGTCAAGCCTGGACCTAGAACTCAGGTCTGCGGATGCTGAGGCTTGGCCCTCTCTTTGAACACTGGAGGAATTTTCAATCAAGACCAGCAAGATGGACATGTTATTTGAGCTCCTATTAATTGAGCTCAGGCACTGTGATGGGGGCTATGGCAGGATACAATGGTGATCAAGACCCAGTCTTCACCTTTAAGGCAGGAATCAATGAATGCTTCACTGGAGGAGACAAAAACAGAGATGGAAGTGGGAGGACATTACGGGTGGAGAGAATAGGATAAATGAGGGTTTACAGCCTGGACCCATGACTTCTTTGGCATGGGAACTCTCAGAGGAGGAAATTCTCTTTATCAGTGCAGGCTGGCATCTCTGTGACTCAGTCTTAAGAAAGCTGTTTAGAGCAATGAGAGATAAGTATCCAGGTTCTTGAAAGTGAGTGGATTATGAAGCCAGGTCTTCCTGGCGTCAAGGCCAGCTTTTTCACCACCAGTCTCATAGTATCAGCAAAGAAATACAATTTAGGGAGCAGGGATGAGTCCAGTTTGGCTGAAGCTCAGGAAGTATCTTAGGAAAAAGTGGGAAATAAGACTAGAAAGTATCTAGTAAAGTGACCTGAGCAAATGAAGAGGGAGGGAAAGAGGAAGGAAGAGAGGGGAGAGATGGACAGAGGGAGGAAGGAAAGGGAAGTAAGGGAGGGAAAGAGAGGAAGAGAAGAAACGAGGTAAACAGGAATGATTTCAGCCCACCCTATTTCATGGCAGAGAGGATCAGAAGGAAGGTGGTGGTGGTGGTCAGGGAAAGGAAGCTGAGGGAAATGACCTTGTTATATTCAGTGTCTGTGAACTGCTGGACAAAGGCACACATCGCTTCTGTCTCTGCTTCTGCTTCACAGCCTGGGGTTAGCTTGGCTCGATAGCTCTGGAAAGGAGAGGTGGGAGTCACTGAGGCTGAACAAGGCTAGTCCAGGCTAAGAGACCAGAGGCACATGCTGCAGGAGAATCTCTCATTGCTTTACGATCAGGGTTCCTGGGAGGTAGGTAGAGCATATAGTTTCATCCTTATTTTCCAGGAGAGGGAACTAAAGTTTAGAGGTTAAGTGGCTAGTCCAGGATGAGGCTGAAACTATCTTTTGAGTTTGAGGACAACAGTTATTTCCCGATGTGTCATTCTTGCTGCCTGTCTCTACACATACATACACCCCCAGACTATGGCAGAGGAGTTCTACTTTGATACTTCCTCATGGTGAGTCACGGCGATAACCAAAGAGCCTGAGCTCTGGTATGGACTCCTGAGCTGACAAGGCCTCATAATGTCTGTGTCTATGGCCCAAAGACATGGCTAATCAAGTGCCACAGTCACTCCTAAAACCATCCACTGAAGAGCAGGAGACTTGCAAACAGGGTTGTGGGAAGTAGCCACCAAACTGCTGAAAACATAGTTCTTCTGAAGTCCTGACGGGCACAGAGAATTTTCTATTGTTACCCTAATGATTAGTTATTGGATTGTTTGGGGCTTTGCTTGGTTTTGGGTCAGGGCCTCTACTTGTCTGCATCTAGGTTGGTTGGGAGGCTGGTCTCTGGAAGTGCCCCTTATGCCCCATTGTCCTTACTTGTGTGTAGGCTAAAACGTAGGCATGAGAACCGTCAAACAGGAAAAGGCTGTTGTTTGAGTGGGATGAGTTTTGCTGGGCTTGCAGCTGAGAACACATTTCAAAGGCCACACAAGCCCCATAAGAGTAGCCGGCGATGCGGTATGGCCCTTCAGGCTGGACCTGTTTGATACAGTCAATATAGTAGGAAGCCAGACTCTGGATGCTGTCCAGGGGAGCAGCTGGAAAAGGGAGGCAGAGAAAATGTAATGAAAAGTTGGTATGTTGTAAGAGATTTAGGTCAGACCTCATTTCTGAGGTTATGGGGGTGAAAACAGTAGTATGGCTCATGGTTAGAGTTAAGTAGCAGAGAAAAGACCCTGTGTTAACATGACCAGCAGGAAGCAGTTACAGAGTTTGCTTGGACCCCATTCAAACATCCACCACTGGAGAAGAGCTCTCTCTTGAAGTAAGCTCCTTCATGGATCCCAATTCCCAGTGGGAGCAACGTGGGTGATTACCTTTGGTGCACTGCAGGCCATAGGTAGGGATGCTGAGTTTGGCAGCGAGGTTGTGGAACACGGTGATTGAGCCCTCAATGGGGTGGACCAGGAAGAGGGGTCGCTCGGTGCTCTGCACGGCATTGAGCAGAGTGATTGTTGGCGCTTCGGGGTTTACCAGCAGGTTCCCCAGATTCAGTTTGGCTTCTCGGACAGGGCTGATTTCTTTGACCGGGGAAGACTTTGAATCTTAAAGGGGAGAAAGTAAAGATACCTTGTTACACAGTCCAACCTGAGTTCCCTTTACCACTCATGTGATATATGGTGGACCATTTAACCTCAGTTTCCCCACCTGTAAAATGATGATCTCTTTAGATCCTTTTAGTTCTAAATTCTACGATTTCTAGAGGACAGAGAATCTCACTCAACTTGTCTCCTCAGCAGTAATTAAAAGAGGACCCCTAGGATTCTAGCCCAATAGATTTAGAGGAGATGTGCCAGGCAGGGCAGCTAGGTGGCACAGTGGATACAGTGCTGGACCTGAAGTCATCTTCCTGAGTTCAAATCTGGCCTTGGACACTTAGTAGCTGTATGACTCCAGGCAAGTCACTTAATCCTGTTTGCCTCAGTTTCCTCATCTGTAAAATGAGCTGGAGAAGGAAATAGCAAACTGTTTATTTTTGCCAAGGAAACCCCAAGTGGAGTCACAAAGAGTCAGACACAACTGAAAAGTGACCTAACAACAACATGTGCAAGGCACTGTGCTAGGAACTGAGGAATTTAAAAAATGAAATAAGATTTGCTCTTGGGGTGCTTCCATTCTATTGGGGAGATACTATGAAGTATACAAAGTAAATATACAAAAGTAAATGGAAGGCAAGTACTATCAGCTAGGGGTCAGGAGAATAAGGAAAGGCTGAGTGTTCTATGAAGACAGTTGCACCTACTCTCTGTTTCCCTCAGTGGAGATGAATTTGTGTTGGTAGACCCAAACTCTCCCACCTGGCCCCACTTGTGGCTACATACACATAACCCCAGTCAGAGCTAGCAGGAGTGAGTCCGCAGCAATGGAACAGGTCAAAGTTAAGTGAGTCACATAAGAATTGAGTCCACAGCCCTGGCCTCAGTAAAACCATTTGCATACCAAATGAGCTAGGCAGAGAACAGGGGAAGATGACTGTCATCTTGGGGTTGCTCTTCTAGATACTCAAGAGAAGTTCTCAAAAATCTTCTGAGACAATGCCAAGGTGGAACATTTGCCTGGATAGGCCTGACTAGGTAGGTCCTTAGGATGGGGGCCATTAGACAAGGTTCATCATAGCTCACCTAGGATGTGTGCCACTGCTTTCACCAGGTTCTTCTGGCCATCTCCATCACCTTGGTACTGGTCCTTTGATGGTCCCAGGAACCCCCAGACCCATGTCTCCCTTCCATACTGACTCACCACCTTCCCCTATTCCAGACTGGGATGAGAGCTCTTTTAGCTTCTTGATGGTGAGCTGCCGGATCTCCCTCATGGCCATGACTACATCATACTCTCGCTCCAGGGTCTGCCTCACCTCTACCCCCATCAGGGAGTCCAGGCCCAGATCAGCCAGGGTACTATCTAGTTTCAGTGTGCTTACATCTCGGATTCCTGGAGGACAGAGAGAGAGACTTCCATATTAATGATGAGGGTATGGATGACACTCCTGCGCCCAGGGAGATCTGGCAAAAATCTAGTGTTCTATACTCCTTCTGTTCTTGACAGTTAAGATGAACGAAGTTGAGATGCTGCCCTGGACTGGGCTGGAGCTCATCATGTGTGGGTTAAGCATACTGACCTTGCTACCTTAAGAGGTTCTATAGGTTGAAAATACAAATGGGATTCGGAAGCTGAAAGGTGCCCACAGAGCCACCCTATCTTCTGAGACAATGCCCAGGTGGAATATCTTGACTGAAGAGCCCTGAGGTCCTTACAATAGAGACTATCAGACAAGGTATATCACAGCTCACCTAGGATGTGTGCTACTGCTTTCACCAGGTCCTTCTGGCCATCTCCATCACCACGGGACACCAGCTTCTTCTCAGCCAGCACGAAGCTGCTCATGACGGGGTAGTTCTGGTTAAGGAAAAGGTCCAAGACTTCCAGACAGGAAGAGATGCGTTGGGGCAGAGTTCCACCAACCACAGTGTCATTAGTGCCCATGGCTTCCAGCACAATGCCCACATCACCAATAGCTCCCCACTGTACAGCAAGGCCTGGTGGAGAGAGAGTAACATTTTCAGTGAGGGAACACAGAGGTTATTGTAGAGAGTTAGTGGAAAAGGGGGTTCTCTCACTGGGTAGGAATGGGTTCCCTGAGAAGACATGGGCCTATTTAGGGGGAAAGTGGCCCAAGATGGTAAGTGTCTGTCCTATGGACAAGCTTAGTGGTAGCAGGTTGGAGGGGGGCCTATGTGCATGTCCTCTCTCTGCTCTGGGTTACCTGGAAGGCCATCATGTTTCCGCTTCTCACAGATACGTTCCATCGTGGAGTTGGCAAAGCCATAGTTACTTTGCCCAGCATTTCCTCGCCCACAGCTCACCGATGAGAAGGCCACAAAGTAATCCAGTTCTGGGCATTTTTCCCGAGACACTCTAAAGGAGCAACCCAAGAACATTATTCATCACTTACTATTCCCTTCCACATTGCCCTAACCCCTGCATTGTCTGGGGAAGCATTTTATTTTTAGCTCTCTAGTTCCTATCTGCATCTGGATATTACCAGCACTCTGGAGCCACAATCCAAAGTAATATTTTCAAAGAACATATTCTCATTTTAATGAGACTAAGCAAACATAATTATGAAGGCAGATTTGAAAACCAAATAAGATTACCCTTTAACACACTCCAAAACCAATCAGGAAGATTTTTTTTTTTTTTTGGATGGCACAGCCCCTTTCCACTGATGTAGATAATCAAAGAGTTGCCTAGTTGTTATAGAGAATATGGGTTATAGATAGAACAGGAACATATAGGTCATTAGGCTCCCATGGAAACACACACCTTATATTCTACTTCATCATGAAAATCTCCATAGAGTATTAATCTTGGCACACAAGAGGCATTCAATAAAATGTTTACTGAATGAATAAATGAGTTACTTATTGAACCATTAAGCCAGAATGACCAATGAAGGAGGTGCCTTGCTAGACACAGCTTCTTTTATAAACCCTTCTTCACTCCCTTCCCCTCCCTGCCTAATTCTACACCACAACCCTTGGCTGACAAGCATCATTCTCTTCTCAACGTCCTTATGACAGTTTGCCTATGCACAGTTTTTTGCTTGCTTCCCTTGTCCTATTGCCAAAAGAACCTTGCCCAAAGCCAACCCTGGATCAACATTCTCCACCTCTCTGTTCTTTCTTATGTACTGCTGAACAGGACTGGATGTCTTGCCAAACTGACTGCATCCACTATAAATTTATGCAATTTATATTCCCTAACCTCAACATGGCTCTCACTGCAGCAAGGCCATCCTTTTAATGCCTCCCTAATTGATTCTCTAACCCACTTACCACAATGGTTACTTGCTCATCAGGCTGACTGGTCCCACTATCACTCTTCTACTCTCTCTAATTTTGAATGTCTTCCTAGTTACTATTTTGTTTCCTATTGCCTACATACGCTCTGGGTCTCCCCTATACTCTCACTAGATTCAACCATTCCTGTTCTTCTCCCTTTATACAGCTTTTACAAGGCACTGATTACCTTTAAATCTCCTCTCATTCTCTTCTAAACCTTCTGTAATCTGGCTTCTGACCTTTCACTCTCCCAAAAGTTACCAGTGAGGCCTTTTCTCTTTGCAGTACTTGCTTCTGTGCAGCAGGCTTCTCTCTGGGTTTTATGGTTCATGCTCCTTCCTGCCTGACCTCTTTTCAGCTTCCTTTGCTGAATGCTCATGTACAACACACAGCCTAACTAGGAGTGTCCTTCCAAGGTTCTGTCCTGGCCCCTTTTCTCTTTTTACCCTTTATGTGGTGACCCCATATCCTACCATGATGGGCCCAACTGCACAGTGCCTATCACTGAAAAGGCACTTAATAAATGCTTGATTGACTGTTGAACTGAATTGAGGCTGTGCTGTGAGGTGGGCAAAAAAGAGAATATAAGTGGCAGGATTTCAGATCCCCTTGCCCAGTGGTCCTTTTACCTGTCCAAGTTAATCGTGCCATTGTATTTTGGCCTATTGACGTCTTGGAAGAATTCTGGGGTTTGATTCTCCAACAGGGCATCTCTCAGGACCTGAGTAGGAGGAAAAGGGTTCCTCAGGGGTCTCATTAGGGGGAAACGGAACCAGTGCTTCCCCAGGGTAACTCTGCTCTCTCTGTTGTAGAAACATAGGTATGATTCTTCTCTATCTTGACCCTTCCATCCTGCCTTGGCCCAGGGGTCCCAGTTCTTTCATTCTTAGTCCCTTGAAGCCATATTTCCCTTAGAGAAGACAAATTCCCAAGTAAAAATCAGGAAAAAAATGTGGGAAACTCTTGAAATTATTCAGGGTAAGTAGGAAAACTCCTCTGTCTGGGGGTCTGGTTTCAGTAACAACGCTAAATCACATTATTTGCAGAGAGTAACTTTCTGTGGCATCTGTGCTGCATCATCTCACCTCCACCCACTCCTTAGCTTCTGCCTGGGCCAGAAACTCCACTCACCATAGCCAGGTTGAAAATGCCCCCAACAGGTCCAAGCTGGGTAGCCTCTGCTATCAGCTGCTGGGCTCCCTCGAGTGTGCTCACATCACTTGTGGACACAAGGACCTGGATGCCTTCCTGTTGCCACTCTTGAATTCGCTTGGCTTGATACCCTGTAGAAACAATGGATCTTGGAGGGATAGGCCATGGTGGTCTTGCCTCCATCTTCCCAGTTGGGTGAGTACATTGCAAAGACAGCTGAGAGGTCCTTATACCTGCCAGACTTGGATCTAAACTGGACTGTCCTTGTGGTGTGGTTCTAGCTCTAAGTAGGCATAAGTGACCATAAGAAAGTTATTTCATCTCTCAGCGTCTAGACCTATAAAATGCATTAGGTTAGGTGGTCTCCAATACATCTTCTAAATCTGCTATGTTATATGATAAGAAATGAGATGATCGCTGGAAAGACAATTTAAAACCTCAGAAGTTCTATGCAAATGCAAATGATTATTATTAAGTAACAACAAAGTATCATTGGGAACACTGATCTTCCCCTCTTCTGAACTCCTACTCACCTAACTAATCTCTTTCCCCAGATTTCTGATTAGCAGCCCCACAGGACTGGGTATTTGCCGTTACACACCCACCCAGACCACACACATTTCCACATACCAGTCCGAATGCCTGATCGTGAAGTCAGAACAAGTTTCTCGGCCCCTCGAAGAATGAGCCACTGAGCTAACTCAAGCCCAAAGCCACCAAGTCCTCCTGTGATGATGTAGGACTTATAGTTGGGGCAAAATGTCTTGGAAATGGCTGAGATCAGGTTGGGCTCTGCCTCTTTCACCACAGCTTTCTTCTCTTCTTCTTGGACCTGTACCCCCATCACACACACACACATACACTGTAGTAGGTGGATTGTTCATTCTTTTTTAGTCTTCTCCCACCCCCCACTCTTTGTCCCACCAAAATGGCTCAAGGGCCGAGGCATTTAAGCAGTTACACCTTTCAGCAGGCAGAGACTCCAAGGCTGAGCTTTCATATAAGTCAAAGGAAGGTGAAGTAATGAGTCCCAGGAGGAGGGTGCTGAATTAGAATTGTCTTCCTTATGAAAATGAATGGTCAGGAAATTACTGGGTCTACATTTTAGCAGGGAGGGGGTTCAGCTAAGACCTGATGTTGAGCTTCTTGACTGTTGGAGCTTGGAATAGATTTATGGGATATTTCCTTGGAAAATTTGAGAAACAGGGGAGATGGTGAGTGGCAATGGAGTCAGTTGGCACTTCAATCTCCTTTGTACCCAAGGATTGTCCCTACCTAAATGGGTTAGCCCCTAAGACAAGTAATCTGGAATTCCCTGGACATTGTCCTTTCCTACTGAGGAGCTCCTGCCAGTTCCTTTACCTTGATAACTACTTTGCCAATGTGTTTTCCTTGGGCCATGTAGCGGAAGGCATCTTCAACCTGCTCCCTTCCAAAGACAGTACACTTTAGGGGCTGGACCACACCACATTGGATGCCTGCCTGCAGCAGTTCTGCCACCTGCTTCCAGCCATCATTTCCTTCTTCAAAGAGGGCGTCCAGCAGGATACCATGGAAGGTCACATTCTTTAGAAAGATAGCCATTCCTGGGGGGATGGGAAGGGAAGGGAGAAGCATGTGAGTCACCTCATCCCCATGTCACCTGCCACAAGGGTGGGGAGATGGTGAGGGTAGCACAATGACCTTCCCCATCAGGTCCAGACCCTGCTGTGACACTCCTACCTTCTCACCCCTTCACCTCACCAAGGGCAAATGTCTTTGGAGCTGCACCCTTGTAACCTACAGCTTACCGAGGGCATGATTGTTTGACAGATCAAATTTTCCAATTTCTAGAAAGCGACCATGCTGAGCTAAACACCGAACACTGGCCTGGAGCTTCTCCTCTGCCAGAGAATTCAGGACGAGGTCTACTCCTGGAATGGGGGAAAAGAGATTCTGGCATCAAGCCCTGGTCTTGGCCCATCAGTCTGAACCTCTCCCTGGGTCTCAGCCCACCCAGTTGTAAAAGAAGGGGCTCATGCTAGGCAGTGTCTCCACTAGCTGAGGTTTTATAGCTTGGGACTGCCCATCCTAGGAAGATGAAAGTTCCCTTCTCTTAAGAAATCATACTTCACAAAGTAGTTGAGGTTCTCTCCCACTTGGTCCTATTCCCCATCTCCTCAGTGTCCTGGGCTCACCTTTTCCTCCAGTGTGTTTCAGTACATGTTGTTCAAATGATGTGTTCCGTGAATTGGCAAAACTGGTAGCATCAAGCTTGGGGAATCTGGCCTGGAGGTAAGCCCGTTTCTCAGACGATCCTGAGGAGGCATGTGTTCTGGTCAGTCTAAGGCAGGGGATGCTGAATAGTGCATACAGCTCCTATCCTGGTGCTGGTGATACCATAGATAAAACACCCCTTTCTCCTGGGGCCTGACCAGCCTGAACTCTGAACCATAGCAGGCAAGTGTTCAGAGCATTTCAAATGGGAACAAGATGGAAAAATAGACAGAGTGCATGTGATGGGCATGGCAGGAGGGAAAGAGGATGGAGAACTAGGGATAGGGAGGCACATGGCTCTTACCCACGGTGGTAAACACCCGGCAATTCATGCTCAGAGCAATTGCAATGGCAGCCTGGCCAACGCCCCCAGAGCCAGAGTGGATGAGCACTGTCTCTCCCTTTTTGATGCCCCCACGGACCACCAGTGAGTAGTAGGCTGTGGTGTAGACAACAGGCACAGAGGCAGCCTCCTCCAGGGTCCTGAAGATGGGGATGCCAAAGGGAAGAAGGTTCAGATGTAGAAGTGACTGTTGGGCTAGTCTCCTATGTCCTCCCCTCCCCATTCCATGTTGACCTTCTCCTTAGCTACTTTCTTGAACCCCACAAGTGGTTTTGAAGGTACTAAAGCCTACAGCAGCACAATTATTTCTCTGTACCCTCTTTTCCTTACAACATTTGTCCATTCCTCTGCTCCAGATGGGATCTCTGTAAATCTGATTCCCTAGACACCTTTCTACTTTATGTCCTTGGCACTCAAACTAACTTACCAGTTGTCTGGCACATCCCAAAGGAAGTCTGAGGAAAGGAGTGCTGAGGTGGCCAAGCCTTCAGCGGGTATTAGACCCATTACCCGTTTGCCTGTAGCATCTCTACCAGAGAACTCCATGCCCATCATACAGTCCCGGTTGGCCCATTTCCCTAGGCATGAAGGAGAGAGCTGGGTCAGTCTTGTACACAGAGCAGGTGCCTCGCTCCTCTCTTTTCCCCCTGGGCTGGGCTGTTCCCTTCAGGGTACTTTTCCTCACTGCTTGTCACTATCCTTCTTTCATCTCCTGTCTTGCCTCTTGGGCTTTAAAAACTCTACTAGTTTCTATACCAGAAAAAGGAGACAGATTGATCACTTTTTCAAGTTCAAAAAACCCCAACAAACCACTGACTTCTTTTCACCAAATCCTTGACTGTTAGGAAGCAGAATGAGTCTTGGGGACAGATGATGAGGAATAATAATGCTACTTTGCCTCTCTGTGCTTGGAAATACTTATGTAGATTTCCACCCTCCTTCACCGCCTCTGCTCCCAGAAAACTGCTATGCCCTGACAGTCCCTTGACCTTCCTATACTGCGTAGCAGCTCGCTTTGGTGGGCTCATGACCACATGCCCTTCTTGGCTGGTCAGCCCTAGTCACAGTTGTCAAAATGACTCGGGGGGGTGGGGAGGGCGGGGGTCCAACCAAGACACTTGGATTTGTTGGGTCTATGCACCTGGGATAGCATCAGGGGAAAGTTTGCCAGTGGCCAGCATGATGTCCCGGAAGTTGAGTGAGGCATAGTAGATCTTGCAGAGCTGTGAGCTAGGGCCAGTAGGCTGGGCGTAGCGCAATGGGGAACACACCCAGCAGATGGAAGAAAGGTCTCCTCGGGTCAAGACATTGACAAAGGCATGCTCTGTTTGCACCATGGGTTTGCCTGATGTGGTAAGAGAAACAAAAGGAGTCCAACTGTGAAGGGACTGGCTGAGTGACAAGAGGTTATTTTTCCCTACAGACAGATGTGGCCACAAGAGTAACCCTAGAGTAAAGGGTTATCCCAAAACTTCTACCCTGAAACTCTTTCATATTTCACCTCTCTCCCTTTTTAGCAACCAAACTGGAGACTCCCCACGGCCCAGGGAGCTCAGCCTTAGGGTGTGTGTGGGCAAATATCTCAGACGCAGATACAAGGAGAGGAGAAGGAAGGAGAAATGTCACCTTCTTTTAGTGGGAAGTGACGGAAGGTCCCCCATTTTCCATCCCGGTATACATTCATCACCAAGTCCCCTTGCAGTAGCTTCTGCATCTCTTTGGTGGAAGGGTTGATTTGGGGGATGGTGGAAGAGGAATTGAGGTTGGATACCAAGATACACCTGTAAGAGTGAAAGGGTGGAGAGAGGGTGAGCTGCCTGGGGTGGAAGGGAAAGGAAACAGAAGATACAACAGCAAGTGCCCTGGCTTCTTTCCATACCGGATTCTTTGTCCGTCTGATTCTTGTCGGAGACAGTTCACCATCCCCACAACACCAGAGGTGGCACAGCCAGTCGCCATCAGCCACACTGGTTGGTTGGAGGACTCTGCCAGAAGGGTCTGTAGAAGAAGTCCATGGAGGGAAAATAAATTTTCCTCAAGTGGGAAGGGATGTACTTGAACCCAGGGACCAAACAAAGTACATTGCAATCTGGCTTCCCTATCAACCTTATGCTCATCAGAGCCTACCTTAAGGAGCGAGGGACCAAAATGACCACTTACCTTTAAAGAGTCCACCCATTTGTAATGAGTATCCTCCACTTGCAAGAAGATGGGGCTCTGAGGAGGGGCTAGCTGGCGGCGGCACAGGAAAATAGCAGAGCCATAAAAGGACTTTTTCAGCCCCACCAGGTGCAGGGAAGCCTTCTGGAATGCATTCTCCCACTCTGCCTGCCAGGAGAGATGAGGAACAGGTAGGGACAGTTCATTAAGCACAGTGTCTTCTCTCCAATAGCTTTTACAGGACATGATGTTGATGGGGATGTCAGCCACCTCTCCAGATTCCCCAGTTCCCCACAGTTCCTTCGCGGATGCTAGAATCAATCAATCAACATTTATTAAGAACTTATTATGCTTCTAGACAACATGACTAATGTGAAAATGTTTAATATGAATATATAAGTAGAGCCTATATCAAACTGTATGCCATCTTGGGGAGGAAATGTGAAACTTATGGAAGTGAATGTTGAAAACTAAAAATAAATAAATTCTTTTTTTAAAAAGAACCTACTATGTGTTGGTTGCTGTGCTAAGCACTGAAATAGGCAAAAGACAGTCCCTGCCCTTGAGGAGCTCACAATCTAAGGGGTTTTGAACGTTTGAATGGGGTGGATGGGCACAGTCCCTGTCCCTACTGTCCCTTATCCTCTGCCCTCAGTCGCACATTCTGTTCTCCTCTCATCAGTGAAAGCCTCTCTGCCTCCTCAGTGTGACATCACCTTGTCATGTAACAGGGTAGGCTTGTTTCTCCTTCATTCTTCCCGCCATATCCTCAAATCCCACTGCCACCCCAGGCCCTTGATCTTCCTGGACCTACTCCCTGCTTTAAAGGAAAGGATAATAACAGTAAATTCCTGCTTCTTTTTAGCTCTGGGATCCTGACAGTTCCTGGCACAGTCTCTGCAGCTTGTTAACGGCCTGAGATCCCCTGATCCAGGGGTCTCCAGGCACATGGGGGTGAGAAGAGGTTCAGATTCCCTGACCAAAGCACAGGGCCTTGGAAGTCATTGGCTGCTGCACTCTCTGAATTCATTAAGGATCTTAAAGTCCATAAACAAGGTTTACCGCTATTGTAACTTGGGGAAGCTCTTTTCTATCTCCTGACCTAAGATGTGAGAGAGATTTCCTTTCCTGGACAGTCAGGTCCTCTTCCCTCTTCTTATCCCTGAGAAAGGACACCCCCTCCATCTAACTGGGGCCAGACAGGTAGGGATACAGCTTTTATAATGAAAGCTGGAAAAAGAACAAAGTTCCCTAGACAGAAGAAAGGGTGACCCAGCCATCGATCACTAAGTGATCTATGACTCTTTCTAGCTTCCAGTTATCTATGAGCCCTGTTGGTAACTGGAGACGGTTTCTCTCTTATTTGGAGGAGGATTGAGAGAATAGTGGGAGGGAACTCTCACAGTATGTATTTCCTAGGGGGAAAAGGGTATAGCAGTGGTATAAATCCCTGGCCACTCTGCCCTTGACCTTGAGAGTGTGCCCATCCTGTTTCCCCAGGGTGTAGGACTTGGGGGTGTGGGTGGGGAGTCACGCGGTCTGGAGAGGAGTTTGTGATGACAGGATTCTTCAGAGACCATTTCAGTCATTCTTCAATGAAATTAGATACACCAAGAGCTTTTCAAAATATTAGCTGTCATCATCATTAATCTTTCTTCCATTCTCTCTCCAAAATAACTAAATTTTGCTGCTTCCTCCCCCTCTGAAATGAGCTGGCTTATTTTCCTTCTACACCTTATTCGTGATCACAGGAAACCAGCACGTTTTCCTTCCTGCTTTCAGCCCCTGCTTCTGCAGCCTGTTATATACATGCCAAGACACACTCATCTTTCTGCTGCACACCTTTCCTCAGATGTCCCGAGCCCCACTAATAAGAAAGGCCTTGCTCTTCAGGGGGCATCTCGCTATAAAGATCCCTGAAGGGAAGGTCAGACAAATAGAAAGGGAGAAACAACGTAATCCATGATAGAATTACCAAGGCCTAAAAATATTAATTGATGGTCTTTGGTTGGGAAGGTCAGGACAGAGTATTACAGAATCACAAAACTACCAGCAGGGACCCTCACCTGGCTCAGAAGGCTCTGTCTCTGATGCTGGTTGGAGGAGGTAAGGAAGGCAACGATCTCCCCCAGGGTCTCGCCTTTGAGGAGAGTATGGAGAAGCAGAAATCCTCCGTCCTTGATGGCAGCTCCCATGTGGCTCAGGGCAGTGGTGGGCTCCCTCAGGGTAGCTACAGTGCAGTTACACACCAGGAGGTCAGTGCCATGCAGACTGTCGGGGGCAGGTTTATCTGGGTCCCACTGGCCCAGAGAGATGCCCTGCTGTTGTAACTGAGCTTCCTGGCCTTCCAGGGATGTAGAATGCCGGTCAGTGGCAACATAGTCCATCTGCCACATGGGCTGGCTGTTGAGGAGGCCAGGGATGCGGGAGTACAAGTGGCCATCACCAGCCAGAACCTTTGAAATCAAGAGAAGAGGGGTGAATGCCAGAGACGGAAGGAAAGGAACGACCCCTCCCAGCTGGGCTTCTCTGCCCCAGGACTACATCTGCAGTGGTCACCTTGCCTCTGGGATGCACTTTCCGCCTCCCACCCCTGTCCCATACCATCCCCAGATTCTTCTGAAAGTTCTCACTTTCTCCTTCGGGAAGTTTTTACTGGTTTAACTTGACCAGCCAAGTATTTACCGAGTATCTACCATGTGCCGAGAACTGTGTTAGACTGGTGTGGGGTTTACCAAAGGGCACAGTACACTGTCAATGACCACAAGGAACTTCCAATCTGCCTACTCAGCAACCAAGCAGCCACTCTGGTGGAAGACAGTCAAGAGCCCAGGTAACCAGGACCATTGCCAACTGTCTTTGCCATGTGTCATATGAGGTCTATTTTTGTTTTTACACCGATTATCTTTCTATTTATAACCCTTTAATTTGATGTTGAAGTTAGCATTCTCTCGGAGACTTGAGAGTGGAGAAAGTCACTGCCTCAGAGAATAGGGGACTGGGGTTCTGTCCCTGCTGCTAGCTGTTTTGTGTTATCTTGGGCAAGTCCTTTCCTCACTTAGGGCCTCAGTTTCTTCCTCTGTAAGATGGAGGTGTTGGACAAAATAATCTCCCTTTCTAATATTAAGATTTCTTCCAGCTCTGACATTCTTTGATTCCTGGAATCCAGGAACAGCTGAGAGAAAAGAGAGGTGGCCCAGGACAATCAGAAATAAGTTGGAATTCAAGGTGGGCTGTAAGTAACTCGGAGTAGATGAACAAGAGTGGAGCCCCTGGAAAGAATACCAATGGAGCCCTTGATTCCCTCATGACTAAAAAACCATTATACTTAAGGTGGTAAAACTAATTAGTTTAAATGTACATGATTAGTAAGTCCATTTAATTGGTCATATTGCTATTTCAAAATTAAGTTTTCAAGGAAACATTATGGGGAGAGAGGCGGAGCCCATGGTTTCTTTGATTTACAGAGTAAATCAAGGAGATGGGCCCGCCTTGGGCTTCCCTTCCCCTTCTGCCACCCATCTTTATTGTCCCCACCACCAGGTGCGGCCTTTCTGGTAGCCTGCCAGAGACACCCTCTCCCCTGCTTAGATGCCATACTTGCCTCCACCACCTTCATCTTGTGACTGGAGCTGTTTTCCAGGGTGATGTCTACACAGGCCTTCAGCTCCATGGAATCCAGGAGCCCTGCCAGCAGGTGATCCTCCTGTAAATGCTGCCACTCCTGAGCTACCACCTGCCCCAGCTCCACAGACAAGTTCCCGTTGAGCTGCAGCTGAGAGGCAGCTGCCAGGAGATAGGGCAGCCCCTTCTGTGGGGGGTCTTTGGAGAGAGCAGCTTGTGCCCCACTGAGGCCTGGCACAGAGAGCTTCACCCCGTGCTGAGCCACCTTGGTCTGCAGTTTCTGGATCAGGCCTGTGAGGAGTGGGGATAAGTAAGGCAAGGCTGAGGCCTCTGGGGGGATGGGGGTGGGGGGGGGTGTGGCCCTGGATCCTTGGGGATAACCAAAGCATGGGGCTGGGTTTTCTTTCACTCCAGGACAGCTGCCAATTTGACTTGCTGTGCTAACTGGGCTAACATTTCTGCCTTCTCAGGCTTCAGTTTCCCCATTTACGAATGAGGTATAGGGGTAACTATACCATGTTGCTGAGGGGCAAATGAAGTCACACTGAGTATGCTCAGATGGCCTGGGAAGAAATGGGGGAAAGAAGGGACTGGGGGTTGTTTGCCACCACTCTCCCTCTCCCCACCAACTTCACCCTGCTTCTATCATTTCTTCTCACTTCTAGAAAATGCACACAGACATCAATGGGCCTGACCTGTGCTCCTGGCGACATCACCACGAGGGTGTTGCTTCTCTTGACCCTAGATCTTCTCTGAAAAACCCAGGATGTCACCTGCGAGTTACCTAAACCTTTCTGTGTCCAATTTAATCTCAGCAGATGTAGGTGACCTGAACTGAATTGTCAGGAGGCACCTCTGCCTGTTCATTTTAAAACCCCCAGTCTCAGAAAGACCACATAGCAAACTTGTGCATGGCAACAAGCTGGAAAGAGAGTACTAAAAATATGGGATGGGCTCCAGATTTAGACAGGCCTTGATGGGCTGGCTGATTGGCCTCCTATGAGATGAATCTTATGTCCTATGCTTGGGTCCAGAACATCAGTCATCAAAGTAAAGGAATGGGAAAGCCCCAGTTTAATGGCTACATCAGTGACAAGATGTGGGCATTTCAGTCACCTGTAGCTTGTCCCCAAAGCTGACCCAGAATTAATAAGAGGTGGAAAATTCAAAATAACAGAGGTGACTGTTCTGGGTACCATAGACCAAGAGAGATGTGGACAAAAGAAAGCATGTCTGGAAGAGTGATCAGCATCTACAAGTCCTCTGAGAATGATAGAGGAAATTGGGAATGGTTAGTTTAGATCTCTCAAGTTTTAAAGGGAGGCCCTATGTCCTGTACTCCAAGATAGGGTGAATGGATCCACAATATCTACTCTTTGCCTACCTCTGAGTTTTTCTTCTGATTTGACCACCCCATCTGCCCAGCTCCCTCCCTCAATGTCCCACCGAATCCCCCAAGGTCTCCTCACCTTTGCATTGCTGCAGCTCTCCCTGAAGCTCGGCATTGTTGGCCAAGCAATCACTCTCCAGGTGAGGCACAAAACAAAATTTTTCCAGGATGGGCGTGTGGCGCTCCTGCTGCTTTCGAGGGGCCACAGAGGCATGCAGCCGCGTGATCAGGGCACCACCGGCCACTGTATAGTTTAAGCAGGAATCCACCCAGACATCGGCTGCTGCAGGGGGTTGGAATAATGAGGTTTACGGGGGAAAGTGGTGGCAGTCTGGGTCCACCCCCATCACATGTGTACCTGATCCCATCTTAGGGAGAGAACAAAGAGAAGCATGAAGCCAGGGGCTACCTTGTGTCTCATCTTGGTGCTGATACACTTTCTGCTGGTGGATGGCAGGGTCAATGTGGATGGAACTGATGCGGGTTGGGAGGCGGAGATTGCGCTGAGATTCCCCCACAATGGAGATTTGCAGCATAGTGTCCAGGAAAGTCACCCAATTGTCTTTCCATAGCAGCTTTCCCAGGTTCCCTGAGGCAGTGAGAAGGGATTGTTACTCCTAGCTCTGTCCGACTTCCCTCCTTTCACACATCCCCCTGGTACTGAGTAGCACCCTGCCACCCTCAACAGCTGCTCCAGCAAGATGCCTTCAAATAGGGTCCCCCCTCTTTGACTTTGACTTTTACTCGCCATTAGGAGAGTCCTCAAATTACAGAACTCTCTATTAACCTTTTTGTCCACTCTGAGAGATGAAGGGAAAGAGGCCAGTTTGGGGCAAAACATAAGTTTTGGATAATTTCATAAAATATGAAACCCACCTTGTCTCACCTATCAATAATCAATCAAGAAACATTTATTAAGTACCTACTATGTGCAAGGCTCTGGGCTAAGCACTGGGTATACAAAGAGGAAAAAGGCAGTCCCCTGCCCTGGAGGAGCTTACAAGGTTGTAATGGAGAACAGAGAATCTAACCATTACCCCTTGGGCACCCTCTCAATTCAAAACGATCATTCTAATGAGAGACTCTGGAAAACTAGGTGGTGTAGTGGATAAAAGAGCCAGGCCTAGAGTCAGGAAGACTCATGTTCCTGAGTTCAAATCTAGCCTCAGACATTTCCTAGCTGTGTGATCCTGGGCAAGTCATTTAACCCTGCTTTACCTCAGTTTTCTCATCTGTGAAATGAATTAGAAAAGGAAATGGCAAGTCACTCCAGGATCTTTGCCCAAGGAAACCTAAATGCAGTGATAAAGGATTGGACACTGCTGAAAAGTGACTGACCAACAACAAATAAGAAACTCTGACATTAAGAGCCACAGTACTGGGGACGCTTGGGTTTGGGTGGGGGAGGAATTGGGTAGATGAGGAAAGGATACACAAGAAGAACCTTGCCTTGTCCCATCCCTCTACTGGATCTAATGCTCTGGCCTGTTCTTTTTTAATGTCTTGGCCCTTGGGAAGGGAGCCTTCCCGGAGTAAACCACCAGACCCACCTTCGAGGTTGGTTTCTAAGATGCCTTGGAAGTTGGGACCATAGTCGTAACCACGAAGCCGCAGCTCTTTATACACATCAGCCTTGGACAGTCTGAACTTGGCAGTGGAGGCCGCTGGACTCTGTCCTGGTTGGTAATCGAAGATGCTGGCATCTGGCTTCTCCCAATGGTATACTTTCCCTGCAAGGAAGTGGAGTAGGGTTGAGGGGGAGGAGGTAACAGATAGCATACAGTGTCAAAGCTGGGTCCAATGAACACTGGTATGACACAGATTAGCAGAATGCTTAAAGCTGCAAGACTGGAAGAGAAAACTTTATAGACAGGAGGCCAAGAGACCTGGACAGGCCTGCATGCCAAGGAAGGAAAGAGTTAGGAATATGGAATCACTTGACTAGGGCATCCAACTCTCCAAGAATCCCTCACTTACCACTCACAATCAGAGTCCCATTATCAGACACTTCGAAGGTCCGAGAGGCCAACATGAGTCGTACCTCCAGAGACACAGTACCTGCAAGGGGGAGAAAACAGAGCATTCAAGTGATGATGGGTATAGGAAGGACAGACGATTCCTTTTTTCCTCATGAACACCTTGGATTTCCTCTGGGACTTCTAGTTCCAAATAATCAATTATTTTACCAAGTAGACATTGTTTTTTAGACAAACAAGATTCAGGATTTAAATCTAATTTCCCTCCCCACTAGAATCCGGGCATGCTGGCCTTTGGGAACTGGAGTAATGACCTCCTTAGAAATTCCAAGGGCCCTTGTAACAGGTTGTGTAGGGTTGCACTGACTAATTCTTCTAACCTTTTTTTGGCAGGATGGTGGCCTGATGCAAGGTGACATCTTCAAACACCACAGGCATCTGTTCCATGGCCATGTCCAGGGAGCGTGCAAGTGTTTTCCAGACCAGGCACAGGTAGCCAGTAGCTGGGAAGATGACTCTTCCATCAATGCAGTGATCCACCAGGTAATGGTCTGGGGATTCGGTGCTTGGATCTATTGTGGGAAGAGGACAAGCAGTCAGCCCTCGGAAACCACCCCCAGGAAGGATGGGCCACCTCTGCAGAGTAGCTTGTATCCCTCTCCTTCATCCATAGAGGGGAGAGAATGGAGGACAGTCAGATGCAAGTTCTGTAGCTGTAGGGGAAGCCAAAGGACGAGCACTTTTCCATGGAGGAGGGTGCAGTGGTGACCTGATCCCATGGCCCCTGGGGATTGGCCCTCTCCCACTTGAAGGAGAGAGGCTCACCCTGCAAAAAGAATCCCTAGCACAACCCATGACAGGCAGTCACTCTGCCTTTGTTTGAAGCCCCCCAAAGACAGTGAACCCATTTCTCAAGAATGACCTTCTACTTGTGGAGAGATTTGTTAGCCAGTTTTTCCTGATCTCATTGCAGCTTTGACTGACTTACCCCCCAGAACGTTTTCAGAACTGCATCTATCAACAGGTCTCCTCCATCTTATCAGACACAAACTTAACAAACATCACTATACTTTCATCCAAATCAATGCTAAAATGCTAATTAAACAGGACAGGGCAAACCCAGGCCCCTGGGATACTCTACTGAGTCTTCCTGCCACACTGATATTGAACTATTACCAACTTGTGAATCTGGCTACTAAACCAATGCTAAATCCATAGGTCTGCCTAGAGCAGGGTACTGGTTAGGCTTTTATATACATGCTTATGTCTGAAACCATCAAATTATATAATCCTCTTGCTCTCATGTTCCCATATTCTCCACAACCGCATCAAAAGCTTTGCTAAAACCTAGGTAAACAGTATTTACAGCATTCCTCTCATCTACCAGTTTAATAGCCCTATCAAAAAAAAGGGAATGAGGCTAGTCTGGCATGACTGGTTCTTCATGAAGCTAGGCTGACTCCTTGTGTAATGACCCCTTTCCTTTTTAGACATTCACCAAACATCTTACAAGTAATCACTTTAGAACCTTCCCTGGATTGAAGTCCAGCTCCTTGGCCTATAGTAAGCAGGTTCTGTTCTCTCTTTCCCTTCTTTTTGAATAGCAGATTATTGCCTTTCACCTGTCTTCTGGTACCTCTCCTATTACTAAGGACCTCAGCAATTGCATCTACCAAGAACCAGGCATGTTGTTCATCTGGGCCAGGTGACTTACATGCATGAAGGACTGTTAGGTCCTCTCTCATAGACTCCTTACTTTTCTTGTGCATCAGTCTCTATGGCCATTTTTGTTTTGTCATTCTCAAGAATAAATAGGATTTTTCTTGGCAAAAAAACAGAGTATGAAATCTGAGCAGTTTTAGCTTTCTCCGTCTTCACACCCACCCCAAGTAAAGGCAAGTTTCTTTTAAAAATCCAAGTTGGTTGCTAAGGTCCCTATGCATCTACTTTAGTGTCTTCAGAAAAAAACAACAAAAAATAAATCCTCCTCCCTTCATCACTTGAACTGTTCCCATTTGTATTTTAACAATCTTGCTTTAGAATCTCCCATCCCTTTGGGGCTGACTTCTGCAGAAGAATTTTAGACCATAGGATAACAATGTAACAACAACAATTTTAAGGCTTGAAAGATACTTTGCAACTATTTTTCCATTGGATCCTCATCCCAACCCTGAGAGGTAGGTGACGTTATCACCTCCAATTTACAGAGGAAGAAACTGATGGAAAGATTAAGTGATTTGCTGTGCAGGAACACACAGCTACTAAGTAACCTGAAGCAGGATTTGAATTCAAGACTTCCTGACTTCCGGTCCAGTATTCTTCCTATCTAACTGTCCCAGGATACTACCTATATTTTTTCTGAACTCTTTGAAATCCGGGAAATCTGAAATTTAGGAAAAACTACCCCAAAATCAAGGGCCCTTGTTTTTTTTGCCTCACCGCTCCAGGAATGAATTCCTCATTAGTGAGAATCACATTCAAAATAGCTTTTCCTCTTGTAAATGCCTCTCCTTAACTTGAGCTCCTCTCTACTTTTCTGAAGAATGACAGCAAGTAAGAAAACTATTGGCCTTTCTGGTTGGCTGTGGGAGATGTCTAGCAGATGCCTGGATAACCAAGGTTTCATCAGGGCTTTTGAGTGTTTTCCTTGACAAGCCAGCTGGATCTGTTCCTTCACCTCTGCTCTCCCTGCCACTATCCCACACTTCTGGCCTTTGTAATCTTTCCCCTGAATTACTGCAATAGCCAATAACCTCCTAACAAAGTTCCCACCCTATCTCCTGTCTTCCTCCTCCAGTCTCTCTTACACAATGCTAATAAGAGTTTGGTTCCCTGGAGACACAGTGGTAATCTTTTTAGAGACCAGTTTTTATTGATTAGGTCATGCCTAATCAACCAACAGACCTTCCCTTTGCCTTAAGAGATGGAGCCCATCTTCTGCCCCTGGCACTCAAGGCTCTTCACAATCTGGTCACATCCTACCCATTTGGTCTATTTCCTCAGCATTGATTATCTGTTCTCTTCCAGTGGGCCTCCTCTCCTCACTTTCCCTTGTACAGACTACATTATTCAGGCTTTTTCTTAAATCTAGACAAATAGACTCCACGTTCCTCTATGGAACTACTGGTCATCTTTCTAGTAAGCAAGCTTCCTGATGGTAGGTGGCTGTCAACATCCACATTTGGCAGCACCTTGGTTTTGTACCACTCCAACCATAGCAATGTCAAGGTTGTTTCCCTAAAGAGAATGTAAGCTCTATAAGGATCTTTACCTTATTGTAGCACCCCCTACCCTCTACCCCAGTACCTAGGAGAGGGCTGGGATAAAAAGAGACAGGGCTCAGTAAATATTGTCACAAACATTTGGAGTTCAGAGCTGATGTTCCCATAAAGAATACAAAGGCCAAGGTTTAAAAGCAACTCACCTAAGGTGGCATAGATACCTAGGGCACAGCCAGGACCAGAACAAGTCTCCAGACTATTCCCAGTCTATATCTTTCCCTACCCCAGGGCAGGCTCCCTTCCCACTAGCTGAAGTGTCTTCTTATATTGTACAGGTAGGTGAAAGGAATATAGGAACAACTCTGACTGAGAGTTTAGAATTGCCACTGTCCAAAGCTTCTGCAAGACTGAGTCCAGACTGGATCTTCTCTACCCTGTTCCAAACCCAATTAGGGGATTAGGGGCTCCCCTGGGCCCAGGGCAGGGAGGGAGAAACCTCACCAATGTTGTAGATGGTGGAGGAAGAGGAGCCTCCTGAGCCGTTGGGGAAGTCGCTGCTGGAGGGGACATCCCAATTCTGGCTATGGTCCCATTTGATATGAGGGGAGATGAGTGGTGTTCCCACAGGGGCAGGGTATTCCACAGGTGGGAAGAGGCCATTGGGATTCACGTTGGTGCTGAAGTGAGAGAGAGAACAGGAGACTGAATCAGAACCGTGGACATGCAGAAGACACAGGATTTTTCAGGGGGATACCCAGATCTGCCAAATATATAAGGGGAGATAATGAGGCAGTCATAAAGCAGTTACAGAAGTGACCACACAGGAAACCTATTCTAATCCCTACCTGAAAATGGGCCTCTTGGGTAATGACACTAACGGTTAATAACTATATCAGAACTAATAAAACCCAAATGAATGCTTTCCTCAGTCACCCTGGGAAGACTTTCACAATATTGCCAATCCTCAAAATTATTTTGACCTCCTCTCTGAGAATTATTTTTGCAGCAGTCACACTGTTACATAAGTCTATCAGAGCACATTCTTTTAAACATCCTGACACTCCAGTCCTCCTTCAATGTCTCATCAAGCTATGGAGGTGACCTTGGTTCTTGAAAGCTGCACAGATGGAATCCTAGCAACACTGAGCTGCAGACAAGGAGCTCCAGTCCCAGTAAAGGATGAATGTGGCTGAATTCAGAGGGACTCCTCATTAGATTTACAGCACTGGATTTGTCTAACCGAAAGTGGTTTACTTCTTGGATGGGGCCTCTGTAAAACTACAATTGAAAAGAAGAATCAAAAAGGTCCTCCATGGGTGACAACTTTAGGTTGTCTGTTGGGTAGTGAATTTTTGGACCACAGAAATCTTAAAAGCATTTTCCAAAGGAGTTCCTGAAATATTTTAAGAGCAACACTACTTGAAGTAAATGTCTACTTTCCCAAAGGAACTACCTTGAGGAAGTTAACACTGATAGAACTCCTATCAATTCTTGTATATTTATAAGGAAAAAAAAAACTCAACCCACATAGCCACCATATACAAGTCAATATCCATTATCCATGGGTGGATAACTGCTGTGTGAACTAAATAACTTGAACCAGGTACACTGCCCTGCCCTTGCCAGCAGAGTCCCAGATTTCACTTGGGCTGAGTGAGGGGAAGACAGGAATCAGATGATAGGTGGTGGGAGTGTGCAGTGTTTAAATAGGAGAATGCATGTGAATGTCTATCTAACAAAACTGAAAGTACCTGAGTTACCCATATCTCTTCTATATTAGAGGAGACAATTGAGATTTTGGCTGGACAAGGCTAGGACTCTCTCTTTTTTTTCCCTTTCAAATAGAATTTTTATTTTTTCCAATTACATGTAAAGATAACTTTTAACATTCATTTTTTAAAATAAAGTTTTGAGCTCCAAATTTTCTCCCTTCCTTTCCTTTCTCCTCCCTAAGATGGTAAGCAATTTTGATATACATTGTATATGTGCAATCATGTGAAACATATTTCCATGTTAGTGGGCCTCTCTTTTTCTAGGATCCCCATGTGGGGCTGCAATGGTGAAACCTGGGCTAGTTGTAAGTTTCTCCCCCTCCTGGATCCTGCAGGACTCCCCTACCCAGTCAGGTGGAGCTTTCCGATGTTGGTGAGGAAGAACTCCAGGTTGTCCTTGTGGTCCTTCTTCATCAGTGGAATGATTGTGCAGCTTGGCTTCAAGCCTCTCTTCAGGACTGCCTGCGTAGGGGCAGGGAAAGACATCAGGGAAGTCGTATGATCAAAGTTACAACCAGGCAGAGAGCAAAAGGTCACTCTTTGCTCAGCCCAGGCATCCCTCCTCAAGGGCTGGAAAGCTGAGGAGCTCAGTCTAGCCCTGATCCAAACCCCAGCTAGGGTCTGCTATGTTCCTTAGCCAGGTAGTGCCTCCTGGCAGCTAAACCCTTGCTTGACTCTTATGACTGGTGGTCCCCTTTCTTCATCTCCAAATTTTTGTAAGTGTGGTCCCATATAGTATCTATGTAATCACTATTTCTATTTTCCTTCCTTGTCTGTTTTGTGCCCCTGCTGAAAAGCCTCTCAGGATCCTATGATCTACTCGTCATCAAATCTGATGGCACTTTCTTAATTATCATCCTCTTTAAGCCTTCTGTAGTAAGGCTGTATCTGACCACTCTCTCTCCCTTGGCTTCACTGATTTAGCCTTCTTCTGAGTCTCCTCTGATACATCTACATCTATTTCTACACACAATCACTCCTCTTTCTACTTCAGTCAATCCCCTCCTCCCACCCACTGAATTTCAGATATTCCTTAGAGTTCTGTTCTCAGCAACTCTGTGTTTTTCTGCATTCTTTCCCTCAGGGATCTCGTGACTTCAGTAATTTCAAACATGTGGGTGATTCTTAAATTCCAGTCCAATCCACCTGCGAGTCTGAATATTTCCACTTGAACATCCACCATCACCTTAAAACTGAAGTACTTAAATCAAACAACGTCCTAATATTTATCATTCTTTCATTCTCACTACCGTTTCCCTACTCATCTAAGCTCAAAGTCTGACTTAACTTTGATTCCTCTTCACAGGACTCCAAATTGAAATGGAAGAGACCTCATATATATGGCCATTTGATCCTATTTTTCTGCAAACACATTTCTCTCATATAGCTCTCCTCCATCTGCATTCTAGTCCAAGACCTCATCATCACACACTTAGATGCTGAACCTCCCTGTCAACTCATCTCCCAAAATTCATTTTCTCCCTCAAACTACACCACACTGTCAGAATAATCTTTAAAATCACTTCCAACATCTCACTTCTTAACCCAAGAGCCTAAAACGGTCATTTAGTGTTTGAACTCCTCAGCTTTCAAGGACCTCCAAAATCTGGCCCCACCTGTCCAATCTATTTTCCTACCATTCCCAAAGGATCTCTTCCATTTAAATCAAGATTATTTATATCTCCCTATATGAAGCTCACTGCCTTCCAGTCATTGATTATCTTATTTCTCTCAGTTAGCCTGCCCTCTCTTCTCAGTAGCTTTTTAAATACTTCTTTATCATCAAGATCTCTACCTTTTCCAGGAAGTACTTCCTAAATCACTTTAGCTCTCATTCAAAAGAACTCAAGACTTAGAGACCTGTTGAATCCAAGCCCTTTATTTAACCAGAAGTTGAGGTCTAGAGAAGCTAAGCCATTTGCCCAGGGTTATACAGACTACTAAGTGTCAGAAGCAGGATTTGAACCCATGGCCTCTTAACTCTTGAGTCTAGTGCACTACGCATTCTACCACACTGGCCCTCATGTCTCCCTGTTTCCTAAATTCATAATTGTATTTTAGATACCTTTTTTTTTGGTGGGGGAAAAAGGAGGGTTAACAGCAGCGTCCTCATGTTCCTTGTCACCTCTAATGATGTGATTCATTACTTGAGTGGCTTTGAAGGAATTTTCCCCTTCAGATCCCACCACGTGTTTTATTTTCCAACTCTCTGATTTTGTACATTAGATCCATTGGTTTATTTGTTACGTCTTATTTGCTTACTCAAAGTTCCTTGATGGCAGGGACTCCATTTTAGTTAAAATTTCTATTTCATCCACTGCCAAGGACTAGGTACATGGCACCTAGTAGGTACTTAAGAAACGTCTGTTATGTTGTGCTATACAGGCCTCCCTGGCAGCCCCCAGCATGGAGCTGAGCATGTAGGACCCAGCAAGAAATATTCTTTGTCAATTGCTAGAATGATTTTTGTTGCCATTCCAACTCGTTAATAATACTGCTGGTATGGTTGAGTCTGGCCTCCCCTAAGGGTCACAGTACCTGCAGGAGGGCGTGGGGGGCGATCTCCAACACCACGGCATTGTCGGGGATGTGCCTTAGGGCCTCCTGGAAGAGCACTGGGCTCACCAAATTGTTGACATTGTACTCTGCTGAGGATGTCTGGGCCAGGGGGCTCTTCCACTGGTCCTCAGGGATAGAGGTACTGAGCCAGCGGGGGGAGCGGGCCCGGGGACTTTTGATCACCTATGTGAGAGATACCCAAGATTATTAGGGGCCTGTTCTAGTCACTCTAGAGTCACTCCTCTCCTTCCATCTTCCCCCACCCCCACTCCAACCAACCTACTATTATGTTTCTTCTTTCATTTTTGTCCTTAGCCTCATTCTGAAAAAAATACGCCCAATTGTTGAACTGACACTAAACTGTTTCCAAATCTCCAAACCTATTTCCAGAGAGGACAGAAGAGCTTGACAGACCAAAAAGCATTTACCCTTCTCTCCTCTTATAATACTTTCATCCCTTCACTCCACCAATCCATAACTCCCCCCTTGACCAATTAAAAAATCCAACTCAAAATATGCCCTGCCCACTACAGGAAGCCTTTCCTAACCCAGCCACTTTTATTCTGCTTCCCCTCAGCCCTCATGTAAGCAATGGTAAGAGTTGGAAGGGCATGGGTGGACCTCCAATCTAATCATTCTACAGGTGAACAAACTGGGGCTTGGGGGATGTGTGTGAAGTGATTTTATTTAAGGCAACACAGCTAAGTTGGCTAGAACCGCCTCCTCTGCTCTAGAACTTGTCCTGTTTCCTTATCAGACTACACGCTCACCAAAGTGCTTCCTGAAAGATGTGGGTGTCTGGTAGGTGACAGCTCCTGGACTCCCTCTCACTCACCTTCTTCAGGGCCTGGAGCAGCATAGGAGCAATGGACTCCATGAAGTAGGAGTGGAAGGCAACACCACCAGTCCTCACTTCCTTAGCAAATACCCCCTCAGCCTTCAGTTCCTCAATGAATTTGCTCACCAGAGCCTGGGGAGGGGTAAAGGGGAAGGGAAATGGACAGTGTCAGTTCCCTTGAGCTTATATCTTCTAGGAAACAGAAGGGGGAAGTATTGGGGGAAGAGGGAAAAAAGGAAGGCTTGATTGTCAATGTCTTTCCTGTCATTCCTCAAACTTAACATTTGTAAAGCCACGATTACATTTGACTTATCCATTTGTCTGAAAAGTCAGCTAAAAATCACACCATGTTAGAGATAGGAGACCCCAAGAAATCACCAAGTCCAACCTCCTCATTTTACAGAAGACGAAACTGAGGCCCCTAGAGGCAAAGGGACTTGCATAAAGTCACAGGGCTAGTTTGTGACAGTGCTGGGCTTATGGCAGCATGCTGGTGAATACAAGTCTGCTTTTTCCACTACACCACCCTGCACCTCACAGAAAAGGACCTGTGACTTATACATGAGGCTCAAAGGATGAAAGCCAGAATACTCTTAAATATCAGACTACCCAAAGCAGCCGTTTAATCCTCTCATCTCAGAATCTGAGCCCTCACTCTAAATAAGGGTTCTTAAAACCACCCTGAAAAAGTTATTGCGTCCCAGGCTTGCCCCCAAGTCCTAGGCCTTAAGACCATAGATTCCCCATGTCTATGTCTGAGAGGAAACACAAGAGAGGTTTCTTGCTGTCCTGCAAGGCCAGATTCTCCAGCCCAGGGTTTTCCACTCACCTGGGGCCCTGAAATAGTGACTGTATCCTCAGAGTTATGGCAGGCAGGGACAACGCCTTTGGGACAGCGCTGTTTGCATTCTTCCCATGACAGGCCTATAAATGAGGAGCAAAGGTGACACTTCGAATCACAAAGGGCCAGGAGGCTTCAGGAATAATGGGGTTCCCAGTAAGGTTAGGGTCCCTTTCAGCGGCATGCAGAGCCTCATTTTTCCCCAGGGTTCCATCCTCTACAGTGGATTTTTATGCATCTAATAGCTGATGACCAGTACAAGGGCTGTAGGGTGAGCATGTGCAGGGTGTTCAACATGTGCAGATGCTTCCACCAGCTGGATGCCCCGGCTGTGAGGAGAGGGGGAGGGAGGCTGCAAGCTTCAACTGAACTGAACTTCAAATGGAGTTTAGGAGGGAGGAGAGAAGAGACACTACGGTACACAACAACGCAAGAATCCCAGGTATAGCCCTCCCCTGCCAGGGTAATATCCAGGTCAAATGTTGGGCTTTCTGGGCCAGATATTTCTAATCCATTTGTGGCTAAGTCTCTTGCCTCCCCCTCACCACCCACTTCTATGGTTTAGCTTTGCCATTATCAGACTTGTTAGAAACAATACTAATGCAACCTTATCCTTCTTCTCCAGGCACTGTGGTAAGGGCTGCATAATCTGTGCTTAATTACATTTCTGTCTTGTTTTGCATTAAAGAGTAAACTCCTCCAGGTAGAGGAATAAGGCTCCATTGTTCCAAATGGCTAATTCAGATCTTGATGGATGCTTGAAACATAGTGGTGCAGAAGGCAATAATAACAAGACTTAGGAGAAAAAGAAGAGCTCAAATTGATATAGCACTTGATAGTTTCTAAAAATAAGTATTGTACCGTATGGAATACATACTGGAAATATCATTTCTATTTTGCAAGTGATAAGAGGGAGGCTTAAAGAAACAGTTGACTTGGTTTAGGCTACAGACTGGCAGAGCTGGGACATTTCTCCAGGCCTTCTGGCTCCAAGTCTAGTACAAAGACAATTTCTACTTAGCTTTGGAATATACTGCAGGACTTAAAACAACCAACAAAAAGCCCAAGTGCAGTGTGGATTTATCTTCCAATTGTTTGATTTAGATTAACATTAAAATGAGTTAATATTTCCTGGAGGGTGGCTGGGAAGCAAGGCTGGAAGTTAGCCTGGAGTTAAACATTTGTCATGAACAATCATGAAGTGGATAATTAACACATGAGGCCCTGGGAGAAGAGAAGGACCCCAGAATGTGAGAGGTGGAAGATCTTCTTGGAGATCACCTTGTCCAAGCTACTCATTTTATATATGGTAAGAATGAGGCCCAGGGAAAGGGGAAATAACTTGTTTGAGCCCACACAGCAGCTCAGGAATGAGAGGTGGAACCAAAACCTAAATTCTCTCTCCAGGCTCCACTGCTCTGTGTGCTTTCTTTACCCATGGTGTGCCTAGAAGAAGGTCTTTTGCACAACTATGGGTAAGGAGAAAATTCTTAACCAAACAAATGATAGATGTGATCACTGAAGACAAAACAGACCTTTATCTCCCATGATAATCAGTCCATAGTCTGCTTGGGGCCCCAGGGACTGTTTCTGATCTCTCCTTGTCCTAACTTCTCAGGGAAATGGGCAGTCTGACATAAGGCACAGCAGTTCTCAGACACCTACCCACAGCTGCCATGCTTCCTGCAGGGCACTTGGCATCTTTGATGCACTGGCCTCTCCAGTAGGCAGCAAGTACAGCCTCATTCTGGGTGAGGCAGCCATCAGCATAGCCACAGGCCACCTCACCCAAGGAGTGTCCAACGATGCCATCTGGCTTCAAGCCCATCGCCGTCAGCATGTCAATCTGAGCAATCTGAAGACAGAGTAGTAACAAGGGAAAAGTGAATCGGACCAAGGATCACTGACCCTCCAATTAATACTTTCCGTCGCCTTCAATCCGAAAGTGACTGTACAGGGCCACTCAGCCCTAGGCCATTTCTTTGATGGATCCTGAGATTGGTGGCATGGTGGAGGGAGCAGGGGTAGTATTCGAGCATTAAAAACTGTCCTTTCTCATTAAAGATGACAAGATTGACTCACCATAAGCGGATAAGCACTCTGGGTTTTTTCTAACAGGGTGAAAGTTAGTCACACCTGAATCCACTCCCCGCTAGACTAGTGATATATTAGATGTCTGGCCAAAATTAAGGTCCTACCTTTTGACCAATGAATAGAACCGTTCTTTGTGCGACACTTTCTGGTCCAAACTGGGGCTGAATCCATGACCTTGGTCTCATTAACAACAGGTTCTGCACTGAACCCACCAAGCTACTGGCCAGACCATTCCCTCATATAGTCTGGTTAAGAAGTATCGGAGTTAGGCAACTCATGAAAACGTCTCATTAGGCCATTCCCCTCCCCCTCCCATGAGGTTCCCAGGAAGAAATACAGAACTGCACAGGTCTCCTAGACCCTTTTCTTGAGTAAAGGATTGCTTGTTTTGTATGAGTGGGGGAGGAGGTGCGCATAGGAATGGGGAAGTATCTTCTTTCCTACCTGAATTGCAGTCAGGCTAACAAAGGCATGGACAATATCATCAAATGTGGTCTCCTCAGTACTCAGTAGTAGGTCAGACACCTTGAGGCCATACTCTTTCACTGCCTCATCAGAGCGCAAGATGGAGTTGCGAAAGATGTCCAGTCGCATGAGACTCAGGCCCATCCCCTGCCATTGCGTGCCCATACCTGTTGGAGGGGTGGGAGGATAAGGTTACTTAGTTTAAACCCTACCCTCCTTTTCCCCTCCCATTTGCATGGAAGGAGGTATTTACCTCACCCCCTGGCCCATTTCAGGGTAGCCACAGAGGAGGGAGACTGTCAGATGTGTAGGTGGGAGGATCCCTGGACTAGCCCTTGGCACTAAGTGGTGGATTACTGAGCCTGAGGAAGAGGACTCAGGATTGGGGCAGGAAGGAGAACACAAATGAACTCCTTATAATGAGGAATGCTGTCATTCTCACCCTTCCTCTCCCAGACATGATGAAATAAGACTTAATGAGGATTTAGAGCTTCTTAACATTAAGTGTTGGTACGGAATCAGTGACTGATGTAGGATGCAGCTGCATTTGGAAACAGGGATGGCCAGGTCCTGCTAAAACTCTACGGTTAGAGTAAAGCCCTGGCCCCAGGTGGAACTTCAGATGGGGTGCATGGGGTGAACAAAGGGGCTGGAAAACTTACCAGAGCAGATGAACCAGAGAGGTCGTTCACCTGAGGTTACCATCTGGACCTCCTTGGCACTGCTCTCACCCCCAAGCACAGTAAAACCTCGATAGGGCATGCTGGCAGTGGGTACCATGGCAATGTCATTGAGCATGCTCACAAAAGTCTCGTCCTGGGCCTGCAACTGGCCCTGTTCCAGCAGTGTCTCTACAGCCTCCTCTGTCCGCCCGCTGACCTGCAGCAGGTTCAGCAAGGATGGGGACCGTAGGGACCGGGCTCGTCTGGTGTTGGGCTTGAGAATGACATGGACGTTGGAGCCACCAAAACCAAATGAGTTGATGCCAACATTGCCACCTTTGACAGGGATTGGTTTGTCCACCACCAGAAGTGTCCCATCCAGGAGTGCAGGGATTTCAGGGTTGGGGTTCTTGAAGTGCAAGTTAGGAGCCCAGACCCCATGTTCCAGAGAAAGAAGCACCTGTGGATAAAAGCAAGATGAGGAAGGTGACCTCTGAAGTGTCTCAAAAACAATCAGAAAACCAGTTCCCTTTAGCTGGTTCTTCAGGGCTAGAAGAGGACCAGCCTCTTTCCTCCTCACACCTCAAATAAGAACTATTAAATGAATTTAAATTTCACCCACTCCTGCTACCACTAATGAAGTTTTAAAGGATGGCACCCTGGGAAATCTTCCCTGTTTTACAGATAGTAACATGGTGCCTGGGAGATGGCTTTAATGACTTTCTTCTAAGTCTAATGGGACTAACATTCTATAGTTCTATATCCCTGGGGAAGGTAGCTATTATCTGGCCAAATAGGAGCTCTAATTTGTCTGTGAACCAGCCTGGCTTTGGGCTGAGGGGCCCTATCTTCTAAATCTTAGAAGGATAGATCTGAAAGGCACTTTAGAAATCATTCCACCCCTTTGATTTAGAACTAAAGAAACTGACCCCAGAGTGTAGCAGTGACAGACTTGCTTGGTGGTGGTGGTTTTTATCCTTGTGGTTCCTTTTTTAAAAAAAAATGTAACATGGCCCAATAGTGGAGGGAGACAGAGGGGCTGATGGTGGAAGCAGAATTCAATGCTTCAACACGAGACTACCAACAATCCCATAACTGCCACGTTCAATGACCTTTTTGACCTTTCTGCAGGACTGGACACTGGTGACCCTTGAACATTCCTAGACTGAGTTTTGTGATACTTCTGTCTTTGCTCTCTTCCCACCTCTCTGACCACCACTGTTCTGTCTCCTTTGCTGGATCACCACCCATGTAGGAAACCAAGGTCCTGGTCCCCACACTCTCTCCCTTGGTGGCCTCATCAGCTCTTAGGAGTTCAATGATCCATACAGAAAACTATCAGATCTATATTTCTCCAGAGTTCCAGTCCCACACCTGTCTAATGAGCATTTCAACCTGGATGCTCTATAGGAGTTTCAAATGTAGTAAATACAAAGCAGAACTCATTATCTTTTCCCCAAAACCTTCCCATCTCCACATAGATGTCCTATAAGCCTCTCAGACTCAGGATAACCAAAAAGGAACTCATTCTTTCCCCTCCTGAACTTCATCTTCATCTCAGATGCCTCCAGTAACTCAGGCTCACCATCCTGGTGTTCTTTGCCTCCTCACTCTCCTTCTTCCTTCTCTCCCCTTTCACTTCCATCACACTTGTTCAGGCCCTGGTCACCTCATGCCTAGCTTACTGAAATATCCTAATTAGCCTCTCTGTCTTAAGTATTTCCTTACTCCCATCTATCCTCCACACATCTGACAAGGTAAAGATTCCTAAATCACAGGACAATGATATCACTGTCCTACTCAATGAATTCTAGTAGTGCCCTATGATCTCTGGAATAAACTGTGACCTGTACCTCTGACCTTGCCCTTTGCTTGGCATTTAAAGCTCTTCTGGGCCTGGTCCCATCTTACCTTCCTAGCCTTGCTACACATTAGCCCTCCAGCCATGCTGGCCTTCTCAGAGTTCCTGATATATATATAAGGGCTTTGTCTTCAGCCTGTGCATATGCACTGGCTGTCCCCATTCCTGGAGTGCCTTCTTATTTCACAACCAGGAATTCTTGGGTTTCTCCAAGATCCAGCTCCAGGGCTACCTTTCCTGGCCTCCCAACAGCTGCTACCGTGTATTGCCTTTGTATTCCTGCACATGGCACACTGTCTCCTCCATTAGAAGAGAAGCTTTCGAAGGGAAGGGATGTCAGTCTTGTTCTTTATGATTGTCATGATGCCTATCACATAGTAAGCTCCTAATAATTGCTCGTCTATTTGATTGAATTGATTTGATTCAGGGAATGTGGGTTTCTACCCCTGCCTCCCCCATCCTCCCTTTCATGACACCATCCACAAGAGTATAAGCAGTGACTGGTTTAGCCTCAGAAAAGTATCAGAATTCAGACTGGAGGTGGAAGGGCAGATAAGAAACAGCAACATAAGACTGGAGGAGGAGGGCTGAATTTGGGGGTTGTGGAGCAGAAGGCTTCAGGGAAGAGAAGGTACTTGTTCAGGATATCAACCTTCTACACAAGGCAGCAGGAGAGGAATCATCCAGTCAGCCGGTGGCTCCTCCGGCTGCCTCCTCCCCCAGAGTCAAGCCCAATCCATCAACCACACCCAGTCAAACCAGCCAAGCCAGGCAGAGGTAGCAACCCTACTCTGGGACCAAGCTGCCTGTTTCCCAACTCCCATGAGGCTCACCAACTAATCAAAGAACATTAGAGTTACAGGGATCTTGGAGGTTATCTTGTCCAACCCTTCCATGCTATAGAGGAGAAAATGGAAATGGACTGAATCTCAGAATTTTGTATCTGGAAAGAACTCCACAAGAACAAAGTACAGCTCTCCACTTTTAAGGCCCACAGGGAAATCAGGGCCTTTTGACTTTATTTAGTCTTCTGATTCAGAGCTTAGAGCTTCCCCCACTCTTGTTTCCACAATTCCTATTATATATTCTTTCCCATTCCTGCTTCCTGATTAAATCCAATTACTTCTAGCAGCAGTAAAGTGGAGAGACCACTATGCAGACTGAAATTGGGAAAGGGTAATTTCTACACTCACTGAGACATGTGGTTTGACCCCATGGAAGATACATACCTCCCCCTTAGGCCATGTGACCATTTTCCCCAGTAACTTTCCTAAGAAGGCTATATACTTAAGCACATAGAGAAGATCTATCTTGCATGAGTCAACTTCCTTAACCCCAACCCCACCCCATCCAAAACAAGGGGATATTATCCTAACAAGTTCATCTGGGGAGGACCATGCACCTTTCTCTATTGATTACCTTGGACAGGGCCGCCAGCCCTGAGGCAGGCTCTGGATGGCCCATATTTGATTTTGTAGATCCTACTAGCAGTGGCTCACGGCGAGATTGGCACAAAGCCCGGACGATGCCATTCAGTTCTTGAGGATCCCCAACCTGGGGGTACAGAAGAGAGACAGACTATGAGTCCCTTGGCCTAGCTCATCTTGAAGGCTACTTTCTAAAGGGCTAGGAAAACATCTTCATAATCCTGGCTGAGATGGGTGAGTAGGTATAGGGAGAAGGGGGGTGGGGTGTGAGGAAACCACGATCTCACCTTGGTGCCAGTACCATGGGTTTCAATGTATTCCAGTGATTCAGGGGAGACTCCAGAATTCTTGTACAAAGATCGCAATAGCTGTTCCTGGACCTCTCCAGAAGGAAAAGTCACACCTGCAAGAAAATGCCATTTTCAGGGCTCTGATGGCCATATGAACTTTGCCTACTAGTGGCTTCATCCCCACAAACCATCTTGACTCATTGTGTATTATTTCTCTTCACGCATACTATTCCTCAAACACAATATTCTATCTCTTAACCTCCATACCTGATCTGCATGAGCTATCCCTGATTCCTGGAGTGCATTCCCTCAGCACCTCTGCCTTTCAGAACCCTTACTTTCCCTGAAAGTTCAACTCAAATGGCACCTTCTATATGCAGTCTTTCCTGATTTCCAGAGCGGCCAGTGCAGACACACTGCCCCCCCCCTTCCCCTTCATAAATGATCATCTGTCTGTCTTGTAGATACCTACATTTCAGGGATTGTCTTTGTATCACGGGACCTTGGCACTATGCCATGTACATAATATGTGCTTAGTAAATACTTGGTGATCAGGTGACTGGTGTGGCTTCCCAAGAGATTTCAGTAGGAGGGCACCCAAAACGAGTTTCATCTGCTGTTGCTGCTAGCTCTCCCCCAGTGACCCTGGTAACCCAACTCTGACCTCCTGACCCACCTTGCTCCTTGTAGCCATCTGTGTTGGTGCTTGCACTCAATATTGTGGCATAGACCCTCTTGGCCATGGATTTCTTCATCATTAGGACAGCCACCACGGCTTCAGCCCGGCAATATCCATTCCCTGAGGGGAAATACAGATCCTTTCAGGACTTCACATTTGCCCTTCAACATAAACTGAGGCAAAGATTGAGTCTTAGGCTCCTACCCTACCTGCTCTCTTACAGACATGGCTCAGTGTCAGTTTCTGCATCTAAGACACAGATGTCACTCCTCAAACTGCCCCCACAGATGTCTTAGTGAAAACACAGCCTCTGAATAGCTGATCAGGCTAAGTGGTAGGAAGGAGTCAGGTGTCAGTTACAACATCCTGAACAATGGAGCAGAGCATTTGGTCCAACTCCCTCATCTTAAAGAATTGGGGAGACTAAGGCTCAGAGAGTCTGGTGGTAGCCCATGTTGACCTGCCCCTTCTGGGAAAATTCCCATGAAGCCAGATCATTAGCCAGTCTTTTACTGGCTCAGACTTATTGAAATCAATGATGGGAGAATCTTTCCAACTCCATGGGCCCTCCGAGACATCGTTATCCAATCTTCTCTTTTTGTAGATGAGGAAACTGAGGCCTAGAGAACAGTTTAATATATCACACAAAGTTGGTGGCAGATCAGGGCTCACACTGCCAGAGCCGATGACCCTGTGGTGCCTCAGAGTACTTTACATGTACTGCCTCATTTGACCTTCACCACAATACTCTGAGGTGGGTTTCTCACCAAGAGAAGTGACCTGACCTGGAGCACATAGCAAGTCAGGGGTAGAATCCGGTAGACTTTCCACTACCTACCATATCGCCTTTTCTGAATCTATGAGAAGGTGGGGCTAGCTGCAGTAAAGCAGAGACATATTTGTTCACTACTGCTCTTCTATCCTGCCCCCTCCCCTTCCCCCCATCCTTGTGGAAGGCTCCTGACACAAGGGTAAGGGTAAGCTCCCCCTCCCCCATTACCTGAAGCATCGTAGGCCTTGCAGGCACCCTCAGGACTGAGCATGCCCAGCTTCATGAATTGGACCGAGGTGTTCGGCTTGAGCAGGACATTGATGCCCCCCACGATGGCAGCACAACATTCCCCGGAACTGATGGCCTGGAAAGCACTCTGCATAGCCACAAGACTGGAGGAACATGCAGTGTCCAGGGCAATACTTGGTCCTACATACCAGAGCACAAGTGATGGGATCAGGCAGTGGGGAAGCAGAGAGGAGGAGAGAACTGGGAAATCTCTTTGTCTCCAGCGTGGCTGAGGAGACAGCTGAAGAGCATAAGGGTCGAGGGGATCTCCTCCATAAAGACATGTCTACAAAGAAGCAGGGGCTAGACTGTGGACAATCTCTAAGCAGCCCCAGCCCTGCCTGAGGCCTCCAGGGTCCATTATCAGTAGCATTGATCTACTTTTAACCCTAGAGAATCCTAGAATTTAAGACCTTAGAAGGACTGTAATGATCTCAGAAGAGACCCAGGGGCTCCCCAATAAGTCATTCATAGGATCATAGATGAAACTGGATGGGACCTTGGAAGTCCCCAGGCCCGAACATTTCCTTTCACATTTGAGCTGAGTGAGGCCTAGTCCAAAATGATACTGGCAATAAGGAACAGCACCAGGGTCTCTGACTCGAGTCCTATGCTCTATGACATCTCTCTCTCACTAACGTGCTTTTGTTCAGTCATTTTTCAGTCACGTGTGATTCTTTGTGACCCCATTTTGGATTTTTTTTGGCAAAGATTTTGGAGTGGTTTGCCATTTCCTTCTGTAGTTCATTTGACACATGAGGAAAATGAGGCAAAGGGGGCTAAGCGACTTGCGCAGGGTCACACAGCTTGTAACTGTTTGAGGTTGGATTTTAACTCAGGAAGATGAATCTTCCAGACTCCAGGCCCAAAGTTCGATCCACTGTGCCACCGACCTGCCCATTACCTTCTGTAGGAAAGGGGGAAAAGGAGAGAAGCATCTTTCTCTTCCCTACTATTGGGAAGACAGAGGGGGTGGGGTGTGTGTGTGTAGGGGGTGTGTGTATAGGGGGTGGTTGAAGACACAGAAATCTATATTTATCCCTTTTGGTCAGTCCTCCTGACCCCCTTACCCACCTTTTAGGTCAAAGAAGTAGGACAGTCTGTTAGCCATCATGGCCCGCTGGCAGCCAACCATGCTGTAGCCCAACAGTGTCTCTGGGTCTCTGCTTAGGGCCTCTGAGGTCTCTGATCCACTCACACCCACCCAAACACCAGTGTTGGTTCCTCGGAGGGTAGCTGGATTGATGCCTGCCAGGACAGCAAAACACTCAGTGTTTGGGGCTTGCATATTTGGAGACTGGCTCCTGTCCTAGCAGCCAGGTAGAGTTGCCCTGATTATCAGGGGTAGCTTTCTCTCCTCTGTCTTCGAGGACCTGTATTTTTGGCTGGACCCTCTCTAGTCCTATGGCAAAATTTTACTGAAATTGTGATTTTCAAAGCCCAGTTGAGGCTGGGGAAAAACCACAGGGGCAAGAAAGCATTCTTCCTAATAAGACAGCAGGGAGGGGTAGAGAGGAGGAAGAAAATGTGAAATATCTTGGAAAGAGTCTAGGGATTTTTTTTTCCTCTTCAGACACTCAGGAAGATTTTGAGAATTATCAGGCTATGAGAAGGAGAGCTGGAGGGAAGACAGGTTCACATTTCTCTATGTGCATAAGATCTAGCATTCAGGTCCACAGAGCTCAGGACTAAGGAAGGACAAAGAGCAAATTGTCAAATACGTTTCCAGCGCCAGACTTAAAGATGAATTTGAGCTGTAGGCACTGGGAGAACAGAGAGATGCACTGAGGTGAGGGATTGTCTCTCCCCAAGAATGCACTTGTCCCCAGGTATTCATCTGGAAGCAGGTTAAATGCATCAATGATCAAATGCTCACCTGAGTGTTAAGGGCCTGGTTGGATAAGATAAGACAGCCCAAGGAGACAAAAGCCAAGTGTTTAGGGCTGCAAGGAAGAGATGGACACTAACCCCTTCTTGGGATCTCAAGGGCAGGGGCAGAGAAGCAACAAGTAAAACCCCTTGGGAAGTTATCTCTTCTTCACCAGGTGCAACTCACCAGCGAACTGCGAACTAGCTAGCATATCTCCTCCCCATTCCACCCCCAAAACTGCTGTGACATATATGCAAATGATCCAGGTGACAGCCTGGTTAGCATTCACTGAAAACACCCCAATTAAGGCACAACCTGTACCACTGTGTCAGATTAAATGCCTGCATCTGCCCTGAATGACAGTTCACACATAAATGAAGATTCCTATGTTTTGACTTACACTGCATATGGCCTTTTGAGTGAGTCCAAACTTCACAGTTCTACATCAAAGGTTTGCACTTAAGGACCTAGAGGGCCACATGTGGCCTCAAGGTCACAGGTTTCCCACCCCCTGACTAGCCCATCAAGTGACCATTGGACATCAGTCCAACCTATGTATGGATACAAAGCAGCAGCCCTCCCTTTGCGCTGTGACTACTTCCTCCATGTCAAAGATTGGCTAAGAGTATCCCAGGGTCTCCCACCCATAGAGAGTAAGAAGGGCTTCTGTGGGCACTTAGGTCCCATGCCTTCATTTTTCAGATGAGGAAACTGAGTCAGAGAGGTCAGGTAAGCCACTTGGGGTTACTCAGTAAACAAATATCTATGGCAAGATCTGAACTCAGGTCTTTCTGATTCTAGGCCTGGAACTATTCAACCCATCAACCCCTTCCCAAAGAAGGGAGCAATGCCAAATGGCATAGCTTTTGGAACTAGATTACAGACTCAAGGCTAAAAAGGTACTCAGAATACATTTTATCCAATCCTTGAATTTTACAGAGGAAGAAACTTGAGACCCCAGCAATTTAAATGACTTGACCTAGGTAACACGGGTGGTAAGTGGCAAAGGTAGGATTTGAACCTGGTCCCAATTCCAAATTAGAAGCCACATGCAATCACTGGCTTGTGGGAGTCTAAGACTAGGAAATAGGGAGTGATTTCAAATCAAAACAAGGAATATATATAGTATTCCACCCACCAGAAAAGTCCTGCATTTGGGTGGTATGAAGCCCTTGGGCTACTCAAGAGAGACAAGGCCCACAAAAGAAGAACTCAGGCACAGAGAGAAATGGACCAACCCAGCTTTCTGGTATTTATTCTGTCCACAGAGGACCTACCCATCTCCCTTAACAAAGGAGCAGCTTTTTTTTGGATGTTCAGATTCTAGGGGTTTGGCAGGGCCAAAAGGAAGGTAGGAGGGGAAAGAGTATTAGGCATAAACTGAAACAGGAGAGACAGTATGAAATTAAAAGATAGGAAGGGTTAGAATTGCCAAAGGGAGAGCTGGAAGAGGGAGGGTGAGAGTGAGGAGCAGAAAAGGAAAAGGCAGAGAAGACAGGGGAAAGGAAGGGAAGAGAGCAGAGCCAGGAGGGGTGGCGAAGAAGAGGTGAGGTAGGCAGGGAAGGGGGAAGAAAAGTACCTGCAGCAATGCCAGGCTGCCAGAAGAATGGGCTTGGGAGCTGTGGCCACAAGGGGTAGGTTGGCAAGAAGAAGCATTATCAGAAAGGCCAGACACTGACAGAGGAATAAGGTGGAACTTTCCCAACAGGAATGTGTGGAATGAGGGCCATGCTAGACTGGAGGAGTGGGAGGAAGTGGGCTCATCAGACAAGTGAGCAGCAGGGAGCCTCGGGGTGGCTGCAGTTGTGTGGGCCTCTACACCTTCAGTTCCTGAAGGTTTACATCTGTTCTCCTTATGGCTTGGCTCTAGGAGTCAGAGTTGAAGAGAGTGGGAGCTGAAAGCCTCGGGAAGGGGAGAGGGATGGGAGACTGGGGAAAATGGGGGCAGGGTCTGGTCTACTTTAGCTGGGAAAAATGTTAGTCATTGATTTGCTCTGTGAAATACACCCAGCCCACCCCCTCAATAGCCAGCTCTGTGCTTTGAATGTTCAACTTGGGATAGAGACTGGGTGACTGACTGTTTTTTCTCACAGAAAACATCCCTAGGCTATTTGGGGGGAGTGCCAGCCCTAGTTCAGCTTCCATCTTAGAGAGGAAATCTGAGAGCCTCAGTCCATTATTTCCCAACCTAGTGACATCTTTTGTCCCACTGAGGAATTTTTTTCTTTCCCCACCTCCTTCTTACATCCCAGATCAAATCCTGGTTGATAAGAGCAAGCAAACAATGGAATTTATCAGATATCAAGGACATCTCAGTGACAGAGTGGTTAAAAAACAGCAACCATATCCTATCACATCCCTCCCAAATTCCCCAGCCCCTGTCCACCCACTAGCTTTAAGCCAAGGCTAAGGGAGACTCAAGCACAAATCAGCCATTCTTCCCTAGGAACCTCCAGAAGAGACTGTGTCTATCCCTTCCCACCCACTTCTCACTACTCATGACACTATGCCCCACCTCCCCTGGAGCTCCATTCTGAACTATTTGGGACAACTAAGAGACCCTGTTCCTGAACAGAGCTGAGTTATCCCCTCCCCCTACAAGCCTAACTGACAAGGGTAGTTACTCACCTCCATCCACGATGGCTTCATAGGTCACTTCTAGTAGCAAACGGAGTTGGGGGTCCATTGTGTGAGCTTGTTTGGGGTGGACCCCAAAGAAGGAAGCATCAAACTTGGATAGGTCCTTTAGTTTGCCTGATCTCTTAGGTAGTCCATAGAGCCCTGTAAGGAAACAGTCAGACTCCCAGGGGTCTGGTCCCAATGCAGATGGAAATCTCTCCTCTCTGGGTAGTTAGTCTTCTTCTCTACAGCCAAGAATTACTGATTAACCACCCTGAGACCCATGACACTGTTCACCCTCAAAGAGGTTAGAGTAGATGTGTGTATTAAAAAGGCACAACTTCAAGAGGTGGCTCAGCTGAGCTAAGAGGAATTCAAATTAGTCAGTGATCATAGAGAAAGGATAAAACTTCTTGGGGGAGAAGGAGTTAGCCAGGATGAAGAGGCAGAGAACCAGGGAAAAAAGACTGAGTGGTCTAGGCAGTAGTGAGTCTTCTATGTAGTCAGCCTGGTTCCCCTCACTTCCTCTCACTATCCCAAAAGAGTCCAGCCCATTAGGACTTCTGGTTTTGGACAACGACATTACAGTGGGCTAGGTTGGGGGGAACACAGGCCACATCAGCATTCTGCACCTCCACCCCTAGCTGGGAAGCCCCTCGGCCCAATCTGGCCTGGCTCGGTCTGGTCCAGACTGATGTTGGCAGAGCCCTGTGGACTGGTTCTGGGTGAGTCATATCCTGCCTGTCAGGTAGGACAGCTCCAGAGAACCAAGCTGGGTGTGAAGGGGGTTCAGAGTGAGTGCTTATCTAACAGGTTGTGTGACTGAGGGGAGGGAAGCAGCCTCCACGAACTCTGCCAAGAAGAGAAGGCCTGGAGACATCCTCCAAATACACTTCATTAACTTTGCCCCCCTAGACTCCAACAGGAGTTTTTCTTTCCTGGTACCACATCCTAGAAACAGGTTTTCAAGACCAACCCAGAGGAATTAACCCACCTTGAGGTCCTAATTTAAACACAGCACTTCCTCCTTCTCCAAAGGGAGGCAAGTTGGACAGAGGAGGTTGGCATAGCAGCAAAACAATGAGGATATATAGCCAGCACATTTGAGAAGAAACGCTAATGAAGCTATTGTCAATTCAGCCCTTCAGGACTAGTTCTGGAGTGGGCTTAGGGGAAGGAGAGGACATTCTCGGAAGTTACTAAGAAAACTCTACTAGGAGATAAGCATCTCAATAGAGTTGATGGGGGTGGGAGGCGGAAGAGGAAAAGGAAGATGAAATCCCCTCCAGGGAATTCTGAGGAACCTGGGGTGGGGGAACAATCACAGAAGTAGAGAGCTGGAATGGGCTCTAAACCCCTCATTCTACAGGAGGGGAAGCAGAATGACCAAAAAAAGTCTTTGGGAAAAGGACCAAGACTGTTAGAAAATGTTGTTGGGAAGAAGGAGAACAGACCAACAACCCTAAGGGTAAAAAAGATTCCAGCTCAAGAGAGATCACTTCACAGCAGAAAGGAAAGAGGGAGTGGGAGTGGAGGGAGACACCAGAGATCATCTAGTTCAGTTAACATTTTTTGTTCCATGGACTCCTCTAGCAGTCTGCTCAAGCCTATTGACCCCTTCTCGGAATGTTTTTATTTTATTTTCTAATTTAATAGTATTTCATTTTTTTCCAGTTATATGTAAAGACAATTTTTCAGAATGCTTTTAATCGCATAGGATAAAATATAGGATAACAAAGGAAGTCAATTATATTGACGTAGTTATTGATATTAAAGATATTATTAAATATTATAGTAAAGACAGTATTATAAATATTAAAAAACAAACTAAACCTCCCCTAAATTCACCGAGTTCAGGTTAAGAACTCCTGTTCTAGTCCAACCACTACATTTTACAGATGAAGAAAGATAGCCCCAGAGAGGGGAGAAGTGACTGGCCTAAAGTCCCATGGCTAATTCGAGGGAGATGGGCATGGAAGTTGGCCAGAATGCAGGTATTCCTATTTCCAGCTCAAAGCCTCTCTCTCACTAGCCTGTCACTTTCTCCCCCTTGATTACAAGGCCCAGGCTCCTCACAAGCTCACCTGCTTTCCACCGTCTGTCATCATCTGTGACCATGTCCACACCTCTGATCAAGTTATCCCAGAACTCCTGCAGATTCTCTGACTCGGGTAACTTGCCCGCCATTCCTGCAATCACCACTTCCTCCATTTTTCAGCTCTTCTCTGTAGGGTAAGGAGGGGGAAGTAAGAAGCAGAAAACTAGGGATGGAGTCCCAGCATATGAAGGGAAAAAGCAAGTTGAAGAACTGGTTATATAGAGTTCCCGCCCATCACCTCTCCTATCTTTTACTGGCTGATCCAAGGGAGACCTCTCTGAAGACACCAAGAGGGCGCTCATCTCTCCTGGAGAAACCAGTCATCACCTCTGCCTCTGGACTTCATGGGATCCTACTGCATTACCTAGGGGTAGAGGGCTGAATAACTAAGTACAGAAATGGGCTGAATCAAAGAGAGGAAGAGGTCATTGTGATAAGAGACTCTTCTAACCAAGAGAAAGGAAATAAAATTACTCCAGACTGCCCTAAACTTCCTCTAAAACTCATGTATATATAGAGTTGTCTGCCTATCAAGAACCTTGAACCTTAACAAAAAAATAAGTTTTTTGATCCTTCAGGATCAAAAATGAAAGACTCTGGTTTTAAAAGCATGGTCCTTCCTACCTTCCCAGTCTTCTTATAATTTACTCTCCTCCACGTGTGTAGCAATCTAGTGACACTCGCCTCTTTGCTGCTCCTGTTCCTCAAACTAAACACTCAATCTCCAGTTTCTGGACATTTTCAGTGACTGTCCCCCAGGCCCGGAACCCTTTCCCTCCTCATCTTCAGAGTCCTTAGCTTCAAGTCTCAACTAAAGCCCCACCTTTTGCAAAAAATCTTTCCCAGTCGTCTTTAATCTTAGGGCCTTTCCTCTGAGCTTATCTTCCATTTATCCTACCTTACACTTTGTATATCCCATGAACTCTTTGAGAACAGGCATGTTTTTTTCATTCTTTGTGTCCCTAGTGCTTAGCAATGGTACCTTGTCAGGTGGGCTGGCTGACTTTGAAAAATTTTTTTTTTACAAAGAGTAAAACTTGATCCATGCAAAAATGAGAGGTGGGTTGGAGATGGAAGGGTATGAGGGATGTCGGAAATGTGCGGAGAGTGAAGGAATCCAAACCATGGTGGGAATATGGGGGAAGGAGAGAAAGCTGTGGAGAGGGGGATATAGAAGTCAAATAATGAAGAGAAATTGAGACCTGGAGACAAGGTAGTGAGTGAGTTGGGAGAAAATCTGAATAGATAAAGAACAGAAGAAGGGTATGTTGGCAAAAAGCCAGAACAAAGGGGCAGGGAGACCTTGGGAAATCGACAGAGATAGAGGCTCAAGTCAAATCTCTTTGCTTCTGGAGGAGGAGCTGAGCTGAGTAAGGCCCTGGGGAAGGAGGCACAAAGACTGACTGACTTTCTGGACTCCCCCAGGGCTCCAGCATACCAGAGAAACAACAGTATTGCTTGTGGCCTCCCTTTTCCTTAGCCCTGGTTGTGAGGAAGGATGAGGAATCATCCCTAACATTGGTCTTTTTCTGACTCTCCCCCTCAGGTCCCTAGCTGAGGGCCTGAAAGCTTAGGGGCTCCGTCTCCCCACTGGCTCCTGAGGACTCCAGGCCCAGATCACTGATGCAGAACTAGAATGTTACCTGGTCTAAACCCTTAGGTTTTAACAGATGAGGAAACTGATGATGGGGTCAACTGTCTGATTAAGTAACAGAGCAGGAAATCCAACCCAGGTCATAGGCTCCAAGGCTGCAAGGGGTCTTAGAAGGTCATTTAATCTAACCCCTTCATTTTACAGAAGAGGAAAACATTCGCCTGAGGTTGCACAGGTAGAATAAGTAGCCAAACTAAGGTGCTGACTCCAGAGTCAAGCTCATTGTACTAGGCCACATTCCAGTCTTCTGGAGGGAACCTGAGATTCCAGACAGTAAAGCATACCAACCCTTTCTTCTTCCTCCCACAGGAGGGTCAAGTGTAGGGCTTAGCCACTTTCCCTCAGGTGAACTCACTAGCTTTTAGTCAACTGCCAGGGCTCTGGAGAAAAAAGGTGGTTGACACTGACAACTGGGCAGTCATTAAGACCAGATGGCTCCCCACAACTGCCCCTGAGCCAGAGTGACCCTCAGTTCCGGTCTCCCCAGGCAGGTCAGAGGTGGGAGGTTCTTTCACTATCAACTGATTTATCAGTCAACAATGGAGGGCAGGGCACAGGCATGGGAAAGCAAGCATTAGGCCTGGGAGTCACTGGGCCTAGGTTTGAATTCCAGCCCCTTTCAAGATCAAATGAACTGTCTTAGGAAAAGTGGCTTGCTCCTTTCTCTTTGGGCCTCAATTTCTCCTCTGTAAAATGGAGGTGCTGAGATTACCTGGCCTCTCAAGGCCCTTCTGGTTCTCAAACCTGTGCTCCCACAATTTATTTATCTATGATATACAGGGCATTGTGGGAGATAAAGACATGAATCAAGGGGATTCCCCAAGGTCAGTTCCTCAAGGAATCGATAGTCTAATTGGACAAGATAGGGTAGAGACACATAAAAAAGATCAGTGGTGATAAACAGCCGCACTGGACATGCTGTGTGCGAGTGTTACAGGCAATAAATGCTAAAGAAGGTCTAAGGTGGTGGTGGGAGGTGGGGTTAATTTCTAGCTAAAGCATAACTTCAGCCCTTAGTACAGTGATGGACCTATAGCAGTCACTCAAAAAATGCTTGTGGACTGATGCCCCAGCCTCCAGGTCCTCAAGTTTGATATGTCTGAGGAACTACTCATTTCTTTTCATTCTAATATCTATCTTGCAGGGGGATGGAATGAGTATGTGGGTTTCCTTTATTATCCAAAGCAAACAGAAGGTCTATTGCTTAGTTCCTTATCTTTCTTTAAGTAGGTAATTTCAGCATTCTGTGACTGGTCCTAGAGCCTGAATGGTAAATTGTAACTACATTTCTAAGCCATGAAGGGAGAAATAGCCCTTAGGGGGCTTTCTCAAGGGAGCAAGAGCCACAGACCCACTTCTAATCTGCCCTATCATGGGCACACAAGCACCTCAGAAATTCAGGAAGGGATCATGTGTCTGTCCTGCTACAATTCCATTCTCTAGTCAAGTTTTCCTAGGGGGATCTATCTCTTTCACCAACTAGGGTGGAGTATGAGGTAGGGGGTCTGAAGGAGAGGAATAAGTATGGTTACCTTTCCACTGGCCAGGCTGCTCCTGATAGTCAGACTAAGCTTACCAAGACAGTAGAAAATACCTTCTGTCCCAGGTAATTTTTGTGGAGAGTTCCAGCAACTCTCTAGGGCAGGGGTGCATGACTTTTTCAGCTGTCACAGATCCCTTTAGCCATCAGCTCAAGTCTATGGATCCCTTCCCAGAATGATTTTTTTCAATGTATAAAACAAGACATAGGATTACAAAGGCGATCGATTACATAGAAATACAGTTATCAAAATTTTTTTAAAGCCAGATCATGGATCCTAAGTTAAGAACCCTTGGTCTAGGAAATAGAGATAATAGGGGGCATGGGATCAGAAGTCTGGGTAGCAAGGATAAGACCAGGGGAGGCTATGTTCTCACAATGTGAGCAACTTGATGGTACAGGTGAATTGTTTTCCACCAGTCCTCTGGAGCCTGGCAGAGCTAATGATTAGATAGCATGGAGTCCCTTTCCTGTAAAAGGAATCCGTCCTCTGGCTTCTCTAAGTAAGAAAAGCCTCTGGTTTCCTCAGATCTCTTACACAAAGTAGGCTTCAGTTCTCTCTCCTTATGACAGGGGCAGGTAGGGATCTACTGGCGGGGCAGTTTTTCCTCCTGCTCAAAGCTCTCTCTCTTGTGGAATAAGGAGCCTTTCATCCATTCCATATGACTGGTGTGGAACTCCCAGGCACCAGTTTGCCTTGTTCCAGAAATCAGTTCTTCTGTTCTCTACCTACTTGCTATGCACATAGAGTTCTGGTTGGGAGGAAATGCTTGGCTGAGTTGGCTGGGCCCCTCCAAGGCCGAGCTTCCCAGGAACAGACTTCCAAGGCTATGGGTCCATGTTTCTGCACACAATACATTCTCTGCGCCTCCTGACTGGGTGATCTGTTTTACCCTATCCCGTGTTGTAGAGGTGACTATCTGCACTTAGCCCAGGCTGGGGCTCCTGAAGGAAAGGGGGCTCCAGAGGCAGCCTTGCTTACTTTTGTACTCTGTAAGCTTCAGTGGCCTCAATTTTAACCCAGTGTTGAAATCCTCAGCAAACACACTCAAAGATACACAAAAGGCCCTCCAAGGTCCTGTAGTTGCAATTCTCGTGCCCTTCTCCATGCAGCCCACATCCCTTGGCACTTCCTGTTCTGTTCTCTATTTGTTTTCTCTCCTAGAGGACCTTAGTGGGGGTACTACAGGCAGCTTGTCAGCATAGCCACTCCCCAAGATGAGGTGAAAAGTCATTTCCTCCCCTTGCCAGGTCTGACTGTCAGAGGTAGAAAGAACCTTGGAGGATCTGTAGGAATGTGACACCTGCAGAGGTGAAATGACTTGTGCAAAGTTATCCATCTATCTATTGGCAGTCAGGACTGGAACCCAGGTCATCAGCCTTCCAGTCCAATGCTCTGACCACTGTAATCACCACCTCCCTGGGGAGAGCACCTCCAAAGGCCAGGCTGAGTGAGACTCTATAGGTGAGGGGAGCACAAAGCTCCCAGATATGGAGAATATTTTTCCCCCACAGCAACCAATGTCTCCAACAAGACTAGTTAGTCTGGGTGGCTAGCTTGTCCTAGTTTCTGCTTCATACAAAAAGGAGACAGAGCTGAGAACTTGGTTTCCAGTGGCATTATTCACAGCAAAGGGATTGTCCCCCTCCTCCTGAGTTCCCATACACACACAGAGGCTGCATTATGTGGAGACTGAAGGAAGAGAGAGGAACGGGGTATTTTTTTTTTTTAATCTCCAGGTCTGTTTGTAGCTGTGGCCCTGGCCAAGCCTGTGTGTAACTCCATCTCCAAGGGCTGAGATCAAAATGGCTGTTTGCAGAACCTGCACAATGCAGCAAGCACCCTCCATTTCCATCTCTCCTTCTCTCTCCTCTGCTATTACCTCACCTACTCGTTGCCTTTCCCCATCCCCCATTCTAGCTCATCTGCTCCCCTCCTCCCCTCCCCCCACCTTCCTGAGCAGGAAGGATTCCCTGCCACTGAGGTGGTTTTTCAAACCAGATTCCCTTCTGTTCCTTGGTCAGGCCCCTGATCCGAAGAAACCTTCTCTAGGAAGGAGGTTTAGAGTCAGCTCAGGAATGTGATGCCTAACTGCTCTTTCCATAGCAAAGGTTAAAGTGCGGCTAAGGGTGGGGGAAGCAGGCAGAAAAGTGGCATTTAAATAAAAGAGGCTAAATTGAGTCCAGTTGCTTTGGCAAGGTATAAACTACTTGATGAAAGGCTAAGCACACATCCGGTCTCCCCCTGACTTTACAGGCTCCCCAAATTGTCTAACAGAAGCAGAGGGAGCCCTGCCTGGGCACAAGCTCCAGAGGCAGGTAAGCTCCTCCTTCAGCATCCACACGGTAGTAGTTTCTGGGCCAAGAGCACCGCATGAGCTTTAACGAGGAAGCGCACACCCGGTTATTACGGCACCCCCCCCCTTCCTCTCCCGGGCAGGGCCTGAACTCGGCCCACGTTGCTCTGCCCCTGGTGGGGCCCAGGGGGCTTGGATCCAAGTCCTGGATGGAGGGACGGGGGAAGGCAGGGCTGGCAAGGCCAAGCCCGGTGGGGGAGGGGGCGGGTTGGTTCACACACCCCCCCCCCGGCCCCCCCGCCCCGGAGCACGAGGGGCTCCAGCGCCCCGCGCTCTTCTCGCCGGCGGCCTGGCCCTCATTCCGAGGGCCCCCCTACATCCCAGCTCCCCAGCCCTCGGGCGCCAGGGGCGGAGGGGAAGCACGCGGTCGGGTTTTCTTTCTTTCTTTCTTTCTGTCTGTCGGTTACCTGGGCCAGCCGCGGGCTGCGTGACGGGAGGGCGGTGTGGGCCGGCTCGGTCAGGCCGCGGGGATGCTGCGGATGCTGGCGGCGGCGGCGAGCGAGGGATGCCGGCCGAGGGATCCCGGGGCGGGAGGCGGAGTGGAGCTGGGGCTGCTGCTGCTCGGGCTGCGGCCGCCGCTTCCTTTCTCTCTGTCTCCCTCTAGCTCCAGCTCCCGACTCTATTTAAACAGCTGCCATCCTCCCGTGGCCACGCCACATGGGCTGACAGTTTGGCCCTTTCACGCAGGCCAATGAGCGGCCGGGCCCGGCTCCCGGAGCCGGCCGTGGGGTGATCCCAGTGCGCGGGGCTGGCGCGAGTCCCACCGAGGGGACCCTGGACGGAGGAGGGGGAGGGGCGCGGGGAGGGGCGGAGGAGCGCCCCCAGGGCGGGGGCCGGCGCGGGAGGCGGGGCCGGGCAGCTCCTCCTCCTCCCCGCCCCCTCGCCCCCTCCGGGCATCCCCATTTTCCTGCTCTACCCCACCCCCACGCCCCCGGCGGCTCTCTGGCTGGTAGCTGAATTGTCGCGGGTGGCCCAAACCCTCCTCCCGGCCCGAGGCGAGGTGGAGGTGGGGTGGTCTGCGCTCGCCCTCGACCCAGTCTCCGGTCCGGGTCGTTCTCCCCACCCTCACCCCCCACCCCCATCCCCACTTCCACATCAAAGCCGGGACTCCCGCGCGCGTGATTTCGGGTGTGTGTGTGTGTCGGGGGCGGGGGTGAGGAAAGGGGGCCATGTGTGCAGATTGCGCCGGAAGGTCCCAGAGCGCCATGTGTACGAATAGCCCCCGGAGGGAGCGGGGAATGGGAAAGAGGGGGTGCTTGTGTGGGGCAGAAAGCGGGGCACAGGGGGCGTGGGGCCGCCTCGGCCTAGCCTCGCCGCGCGCGGCCGTTCCCACGCCGCCGCTGAGGGAAGAAACGGAGAGGTTGGGGGGCCCTCGGCTCATTCACTCCGCCTAGGCCAATCTGGAGGGTAGGGGCGTGCTTGCCCGGGCCAGGCCGGGCCAATGGCGGGGCCTGTGTAGGTGTTGCTAGGCGATAGGGTGAGGTGATGGCTGCGTGGGTGGGGGCGTCGGGCGCGAGCCCGCGGGGCTGCTCGCGAGCTGGGCGCCGGCCCGCGTCCGGAGGTGGACGCGCATGGAAGCTGCTGTGGCTTATGTGCGGTCGTTCACCCAGGCCGGGGTTACTGCAGTTCACGGGCAGCGACCCAGCCGGCCCCGCGCTTCCCTCGCCCTCGGCCCCCGGGCGGGGCGCGCCCCCCCCCCAGTCATGCTCCCCGGACCCCCGGGAGAGGGCACGCGGCCTCCTGGAGCCCATCTCTTCCTCTTCGCCCTCGGGCATCGTGCCACTTTCTCCTGCCCGAGACCCTTCCGGGCCCCATTTTGCTGCGAAAGATCTGTCTGGCTTTCGTTAGGCCCGACCCCACTTGTCAGCAGGGCTTCGGCCGAGGCCGGAGGGAGTTCGTGCGCCCCACGCCTGCGGGGCTGGCTCGGACACCCCGTGCGCCCTCTTCTCCCTCCACCCTGTAGGACGCCGGGTCAATGCAGACCCTCCGAAGCGGTTGCTTTGGCCCCGTCCGCTCTCTGAGAACGTTCCGTTTGCCGTTGTCCATGTTAGCAGCTATCTCTGCGAGAGGGAACCCGACTTGAGGAACATTTTTTAACTCCTTCGCTAGCCGGGGGACCTTACATTTGTGAAAAGATGTACTGAGGTCTGTTTATAAAACTGTGCTCTAGGAACTTAGGGTCTGGAAAGGAGACCGAATGTTTACAAAGTAACCGTGGCACACGATCGGGGAAAGGAATAGGGCACGTGTGCTTGGGAGAGGGGAGACACTACTGCTGAACGAGAAGGAAGGGGAGGTGACGGCGGAGTTAACCTAGTCTTGAAGAAGGGAGAGGATTTGGACGATGACTCTGGGCTTAGGGGCATTCCAGGAAAAAGGAGTTGCTTCATAGAAAAACACTTGGAGGGGAAAGTATGCATTTAGGTGCAGGAAGAAATGAATAGTGGCATGAGCTCAATTAAACCAGGTCTTTTTCTTTGACGCTATTAGGATTTCTTCCTAATCCCTCGTTCAGAGTTCTTTGTTCTACCAGCCTCCAAGTCCTCAAAAACTTGGTTAGAGGAAATAGGACTTTACTGTTCTGGTTTCCCCTCCTCCTCCCCTTCCTTTGTAGATGAATTTGAAAACTCCATCGGAAGAGAAGAGGAACTTAACAAATGCCCAAAAGGTGGATCATAACTGATTCCTGAAGAGGAAAGGTTGACCTGTGGTACTTCGGGCATTTCTTTGTTTCCTCTCTCCAGTCTCTTGAATGGCCTTTGTTCTGTCTCCTCTCAATTTCAAGAAATTCTCATTTTCTATCTGGAGCTCACTAGAAATCTGAAGTTGTTAAATCAGGTCTCCCTCTTTCTCTGTTGATTTTAGAAGTAATTGCAGCTTCTCTCAGTAGACGACATTGTTTTTGGTAAGCTTTGCTACCCTTTGGAGCAAAACTTGACTTTGTGGGTTCAATATACTCTCTTAACTTCTTGAAGATAAACGTTAAGTAGTGAACTCCATAGTTCCCTGAAGTGCAACGTTCTGTATTTTCCTGACTAAAAGGACTCTTTGAAATGACCAGACATAAAGCCAAGTAGGTAAATTCTAAACCTATTCTCCCTTTTCCTGCTAGTGAATACAAATTTAGCCGAATTAAACTACTGAAGGCAAAGATGTTTTCAAATCTCTCTAAAGTTCTCTCTCTGATTATATAGCAGGCACTTATGTGGACAGGTAACACTGATGGTATTTATAGCACCTTGCAGCAGTAGACTGAGGCTCCTATAAATCCTGGGAAGGTTAGGGAGCTGCTTGTTTAGTGTGTGAGCTACATTTTCTAGAAAAGGAAACTGACAGGAAAATGATAAATGTTAACTCAAAACCCTGAGGAAAATCTAGCTGCTTAAGTCAAATTCAATAACCCACTTAATGTATACTCTGTAGACGGCAGATTGTAGTAATACAACAATGAAACCACAGTCTCTGCTCTTATAATCTAGTGGGCAAGATAACAATTTTAGTAGTACAAATGCAGAGGAGGGGCAAAACAGTGTTTTGAGAGATCCTGGAAGGAGGAATCACTTAGAGTTGGGAGGTGGGGGAAAGTATGAAATCTGGGAAAGTTTTATCTAGAAGGTAGATCCTAAATTGTATCTTGAAACAAAGGGAGGGTTGATTCAGCAGGAAGACATGTGGGAGGAAGCCATTTGAAATCACAGCACCATGTATAGAACTAGTGTGGGTGGTACAATGTGTACCTTTGCATTGACTAAACTAAGTGTTCCGTTTGGGATAGGGAAAGGTAGAGAGTTCTGGAAAAAGACAAAATAGAAATGGGGGAAGGAGGAGGGGCATTCGAGTATAGGGCAGGGCCAGTGCTGACCTCTAGTACTGGCTGTTTTTCTAACAAGGGCATTGCATGTGAGTTCCATGTGGGTAAATGGCAGGACCCTTGTAACAGATACGTGGTTGGTGAAAGGAACCTTTCAGTTGTATGCAAAAAAGCAGGAAACATGCTTTTGTAGCTGAATAGACTTTAAATGTTTTCTTTTTATTATGAACTTAGCAATCATCAACACAAACATTTCAACATACAAAGAACAAAAAGGGACTATTGCATAAATGTAAATTTATAAGGTAGTGACAAACTTGACCTAGCATCCCCTTCTCAACTTTCTTCTGTGCATTTTAAGTATTTTCTTGATGTTATTTTTTTTGCATCTCTATCACTACTAAGTTATACCCTTCCTTCCTCCCTTCCCTTCCTTCCCTCCCTTCCCTTCTCTTTTATCCCCAAACAGATAAGTATAGTAAGCAAAAAAAACAAAAACAAAAAACCAAATCAACACACTGGCTTTGTCTGAAAGAGTCTCACTCTGTACCTCAAGTTTATCACCTTTTTGCCAATAGGAAGAAGGCAATGTTTAGGTCTCTCATTCTGTCTCAGAATCCCAAGGCTACTCATATTAGTTCTGGTTGGGAAAAACACTTAGGTTATTGACAAAAAGTGGATAAGAGGCTATTGAGAATGACACAGGGGCCTGGCCACATAGGATTCTTGCTTTACAAGGGGAATGCTAATGAGATTTAAGGTAGGCCTTTGGAAAGTCAAAACTCATAGTAGGGTGTGCCACAGAAAGAAAGAAATAGCTATGGCCACAGCCTGCAGCACACTGAAATGATCCTGACTATTTAGAAATAACTCTATCATGACCCATTTCTAGATGTTGGCAGTAAGGCTGAGCTCATGCCTTGGGGTAGAAATGCTTGTTCCAGCCTCTTGGAATGTAGGACCTCAAAGCATGAAAGGACTCAACCTTCTGCAACGAGGGATTCAGTTTGAATTAATGACACTGGATGTCCTCACTGAAGAGGAAGAATCTGTGGGGCTAACAAAAGAGTGGCAGGGGATAATTTAGGATTAGTATGAAGATGTTTGCTTTCCTAGTGTCACATCACTCTGTAGGTCTCCTTATCAAAGTGTCCCAAGAGAGGATGGAAGACCTCTGGAAGTATAAGGTCCAAAGGATATGGCCCTCTTCCTCTTGCAAGGTTGGCACTGAGAAGCTCTATCACAATAATAGTTAAACATTGTGAGGGAAAAATACATGAGAAACACTTCTACTATAGAGGATGTCCTCTTCCTGCTCTCTTACCAGGTTTTCTAAAAAAAAGAAAGAATGCCCATCACACATGGAATTCAGGCAGAACTGGGCACTGTCCATATATCCTAGAAACAGAACATTAGTCACTGGATGGGTCTGATTAACAGAGAACCAAGCCTCAGTGTAACAGAAGGTCATTTTTGCTACTGTTACCTGGGAAGTAAGAGATTTTCATGACATTCTTTAGTTTTGATTCATAATATAAGTATTTATGCCACATAGGACAGCTAATAACCTACCATCAAGACTAATATAAAAGCTAAGATGCTAGTTAATTTTAATTAACTCTGTAGGCAACACCAATAAAGCCATCTCCAACAGAATGTATAACATTGGAGTTTCTATTCTGAATCTAGGAACCTACTTTCCTGTCTTGCTCCTCTATCCCAATTACACTGGGCACTGTCATATTAAAGTTAGTCTTTCACATTATAGTTCCTGATTTTTGATGATTTCTGAGTAATTTTTGGTTTTGCAGGATGAAGCTTAGAGGGCTTAGTGGATTTTGGTCTTGACTGGACCTCCAACTTCATCCCTTCAATGGTAAAAGCTTTGGGAGTCCCTCCTGTATCACGGTTCAGTTCTTGGAGGCTGTCAGCTGCCTGGGCTGCTGGAAGCTCCACTGTGTAAAGAGAAAGAGAAAAAAGCTTTGTCAAGACTATTAAATATTAAAAGATTAAATTAAAATTTTAAAAAATCTTAAAAATTAAGATTAAAAAGGGCATGTGATTATTGTATAAGTACAGACAAGAAAATGAAGCTCTGGATGTGATAAGGAACTGGCTGTTGGTTTAAAATTATTTTCCTCTTCCCTTCATCAGTAGGATCTCTTGAATCTCCTGAGTTTAACTAGAGCCAGGACAAACTGGAGAGCCTACAGAAGCAGCTGTTGCAACTGTCTTGCACAACAACTTTAGCTACTGTGTCCTGTTCTCAGTGTCCTAGGGGACAGGAGGTCCTTGTGAACATGTGCTCTTTAAATGCTTCCATGATCCAGCCTTAGCCCTGCACTCTCCACTGGGGCACTCAGGACACTTGGACCTAGAGAAATACAAGTTCTTATGAAATAAACACCTCAGATTTTGGTCCCATTTTAAGCCAAAAGAAAGAGAAATGTGCACCTTTGTGGTTAATAGTTTACTTGAAGTTTCACCTCTCAGGTACCTTTTCACTAGCTCTTAACAGTTAGCAAGTAAGCATTTGTTAAACACCTATTGTGTGTCAGGTATTATCCCAAAGATACACAGTTAAGACAGTCCTTGCTGTCAAGGAGCTCATAATCTACTGACATCATCTGGTGTGCATGTTGTCAAAATGAAATCTAGTACCCCATAGTAGCCATTAACCTCCTATTGGCTGAATACCAGCTAAGTCAATAATAACAAGAATGAAAAATGTCTGAGCCAACTGTCTGCTTTTCTATGAGTAAGTTCAAACATTGCACCACGAGAAGTTGGCTGCTTTAGTCAGTCCTACTTCACATGGCCTAACTCAAGCAGAAGAGCTGAAAAAAAGCAAATGTTAGAAAATTATAATTGGCTAGTTCTTCAACCACTTCACCTTTTTCTCTGTCATTTATATGCAAGTAAGAGTATCCCTTGGTGATTGAGAAAATAAAGTCCCTGGGCTAGTTGAAGCCTTGCAAAACTAATCCATCCCTGTGTTTTGAGATAGGACTATACTCAGATCACTCCAGAGAAACAGCTTTTTTTCTCTCAGAAATTTTCAATAGTCTCTATTACCTTTCTAAACATCATGTTAGCCTTTTTCTATGAAGATGATACTTCCAATCCAGGATTACTATATGCATTACAAGTATTTTAATTTTTCATATGTTTACATATTTATATATAATTTTAAATATATCCTTCTACTGCTCTTTACTGGTGATATGCATTCAAGACAATGGACTGTGTTTGGAAGTGAAGTCTGTGGCCATTACTCAAAGCAAAATTTAACTAAACCATGTGGAACTTGAGCTTATTACCTCTACCTCTCATGACTCCTTTTAAAAACTGACCTAACTAGACATAAAGTAACAACAGCCAACCAGAAAAGACATAGGGCACAGTCTGAGCAAGTTGGCTGACTAGTTAGTTGCTTTCTCTAAATTGCTCCAGTCCCCAAAACTCAAAAGAAATGCATCAATTACATAGTAATTATAACTTTAATCCATAGGAAAATAAAGTTCTTCCCCTCTACTATACACACATTAGATAAAAATCTCATGAATTAACCTCTAGAAAATCTTTATACTTGGTGCTCTTGTTCAGTATTCCTACTTCCAACCAAACCCATATATTCACTGTAATGTACACAAGTGAGTAGGACAGTCTTGAGACTTAGGGTCTAGGTATAGGGCTTCCTCATGACAGTGACTCTACCCAAACAACGACTTTGAACAAGAAGATACTGATTCTGCCTAGCCATTTAAAAGAAAAGAGAATGTAAAAATCAGATAAAGTATAAACTTTTGGGGGGAAAACAGACTCTTAATGAAATAGAGGACTTTCCAGTATTTTTGGTGGAAAAAATCAGAGCTGAGTAGGAATTCTGAAATGTTTGCGACAAGAGTCTAGAAAAATCTAGAAAGGTAAATTTATTTGAGGAAATGGAAGGGTAGCTCTATGAGAAAATGCTAAAATTCTAAGGGGGAGAAGAAACAGTATCCTTTCAGAACTTTAATGTCTTTAAAAGGTATGAATGGAATTAAGTAAGAGAAAGAGAAGACTTGGGGGTGGATTGGTTCTATTTTGAGGGTTTTAAGAAGGGAAAGAAAGTGAGGCTAAAAGGAATATATTAATGTAGAAAGGAGGAAGAAGGGAAGGGATTTTCTATTTTTCAACAACTGAAGTGTGTGAGAAAAAGTATACAAACATAAAAGATACAGGAGGAGTGGGTTTTGGATGAATTTCATTCTCTGAATCAGACAAAGAAGGGTTAAGTAAATACACACATATGTTTGGTGCAGAAATACATGAATCTCAACAGAGAAACATATGGGGATGGGGAGGGATGTTAAGAGGGAAGATAATGCCAAAGAAGGAATATTTGAAAGCATAACTAACTTATTGATATTAAAGAGGGAGTGAAAGGAAAAAACAAAAACAAAAAAAGGAAAGAAAGACTTGGAAATTAAAGGATGATCATCAATCAGAGAATGGCTGAACAAATCTAATGGAATATTATTACACAGGAAGAAATGGCAAAAGAGATGATTTCAGAGAGTCATGATTAACGTTAAATAATACAAAGTGAAATGAGCAGAAACAGGACAATTTATATAATGACAACAATATTATAAACAAAAAATTCCTGAAAAGTCTTAAGAACTCTAGTTAAAGCATCTCTGAAAGGCCTACATGAAACACGTTTCTCATCTGACAGAGAGGTGATGGACTCATGGTGTGGAAGGGGCCAAATGTTTTTGGATATGGCCACTATATGGATGTTTTGCTTGATTATGTTTATATGTTACTAGGATTCTTTTCTCCTCCTCTGTTTTTAATTGGGAAAAGGAGGAGGGAAGGAGAGAAGGATAACAATGATGCCAAAAAGGGGGGAAAATATGAGAATCATAGAAACATTTAAAAATATGCAGAAAGAAGCAAACGGTAGTTTTGAAAGTAAAATGTTGGATTTATTATACAATATACTTTTTAAAAAGGAAGTGTTAGGGAAAATAAATTCACTATTACATACACAACTCCCTTTCTACTTTGTATATGGACACACTTTTTTGCATTTTTAAGTTCAGGATTAAAAAAAACCAATTATAGTCAATTAAAAAATTTAAAGGGGTTGGATAAAAAAAGAAAGAAAACCGTTTCAGGACAGCTGTGGTAAACAGTCACAGGTTAAAGGAGTTACTGAGACTGAGCGAGCGGGGACCCCTAGATTTCCTAACATGAGAAGACTGAGGGAACTTAGTAGTTAAGCTTTAAGGGTTTGGACAATAGTGGAAAGGGGAAGACTTCAGTGGGTGAGGAGGACTCCCAAAAGGGAGTAATAGGGAATATGAGAGAAAATCTCAAATACCAAAAGAGAGAAAACCTGAAAGAAAACCTAGCCCACAAACAGATAAACCAACAGAGAGAGTAATAAGGACAGAAGGAAACTTAATGACTGAATCCAAGGGCATATTATTGTAGAGAAATGTAAATTGTGATTTTCTTTATGGTTATTTCAGTGTCTCAGAATGCTTACAGTCTGAAAGTCCTTCCAAATGTCTTACAGCTTCAGCCTATTTAATCATTTTATCTCCCTTCATTAATTGAAGAATGCTATTTAGTCCCTCTCCAACTTTTTCTAGAGTAAATAGATTCAGTTGTTTTGGCCTTCTTTCAATGGATTTATGAAATGAACATTTCAAATCAGCTTTTTCTTTCTTCTTGCAGCCTTCCAAGTTCCCTCATGCTTCTATTGAATGCCCCTAGCATTCCGGTAGCAAAGAACTGATCAATGTTGATAAGAAGGATAAGATTATTGGACGGTTCTTAAGTATACTACTATTTGTTTTTGGAGCAACTCTGCTGCCATGCTCATAAAAAGATAGTTCTACTCAAAATTATACTGCTGTAATGCTATTTATTTCTCTCCCACAAAACAGGCTATTCTCTATTTACCGCTGTTCAACTTCATCTTCACCTATAATGCTAGCTGACCACTTCACTCTCTGATTGGATAGAGCAAAATAAATAGGGGAAGCAAAGTTTTCTAGTGGGAAAGAATCAAATGGGGAATCAGGAGCCCTAAGTTCTAGCCTTAGTTTTGGCAATGATTTATGTGATATTTTATGAATTACTTAAAACTATTATTTAATTATAAATTATTATAAATTTAAATATAAACTATTATAAATTATTTAATTCCTATCTGCAAAAAAGGAAGGCTGTATATGAGAAGTACTAATTTTCTGCTTGACAGAAGGAAGAAGAGTTACAATGAAAGATCTTATATTGAGACAAAGCCATCTCAGGTATTACAACACTTCATCCCATTTCCTTCTATGCTGTCTCATTTCTAACCAGAAGCCCAAGAGTGTAGTAAGGGATCTTGCTCAAAACAGCTTATAATATAAGCCCACATCACAGATTAGAAAAGTGAGTTCTGTCTTAAAACTCATAAAGATGAAGGAAAGTTATTTCTAATTCCCCCTACAAAAGAAGATTTGATTGTAATAACTCAGGAAAGGAAGGAGAGAGGAAGGGAATAAACATTTATATAGTGCCTATGTGCCAGGTAGTGTGCTAAGTCTTCTTTTGTTTTTTTAAACAAATATCATCTCATTGATCTCAGATATCTCAAATCTTCATCTCCTAGTCTGAGGAGATACAGATCATTAAAAAAAAAGTGTATCAGAGTGAGACTGGGGTTGGTTGATCAAGGGGACCCTGATCCACCAATCCATTTGATGGAATTTCAGGCTCTCCTGATCAATAACCCCCTTCTATCAGCTCCTCCCAAAACCCCAAACAACCCAGTATATAAACAGGGGAAATGTGAAAGTGAGATTGCTTATCTGTTCTATTAACTTATCTCATTTGAAGTATAGTGGAGGCACAAGGAAGAAAGATGTATCCAGGGAAGAGAGAGTAGTAGTTGGATTGAGAGAATAGATAGCTGAAAGAGTAACATGAATTAAGACTAGAAGGTGAGATCATGCCATATTGTATAGGGTCTTGATGCTAGACAATAGAGTCTGAACTCTATTTGGAGAGCATTAGGCAACATGATGAATTATACATAAGGAAGATTAATCTGGCAGTAGGATAAATGATGAATTGGGCAAAGTAAGGGATGGGGAATGGAGACTGAGAAAACCTGTTGGATGGTTATTTCAGTATTCCAGGCAGATGTTTCTAGGCCTGTTCTAGAGTGGAAGTGGAAATAGGAGTATGGAACAAATGAAAGAGTTATTGCTAAGGAAGAATTGATAGGATGTATAATATCATTATAACACTGAGGAAGCCCAGTTGAGCCAGTTGTTCAGCTGGGACACTATAGTCTATGCCAGTCCAACCTAGCAGGAGAATGATTTGTCTATCATGGTTACTAATCGCCTGCCCCACAGTGAACTTCATCAGGGTTCTCTGGAGAAAGAAAGGACATAGAGAGCTTGCTATTCTGGATTTGTGAGTTGCCTTGCCCAAATATGTTTCCTACACATGTGACTAACTACTACTATACTCAGCCTCTTCATAACAGTCTGTTTTTATGGGAGAATATGCCTGGGGGAGGTTTATATCTACTTTTTTTTTTTTTTTTTTGCTGTACCAATTGAGTAAAGAACTTAATCTACTGGCTGATTGTTCATGAGAAACATAGTGGTGGGAGCTCATGAGCTACAGTGTTAGGAGAAAGCACCTATAGGATGATCTAGAATCTTAGGTAGCAGTTGCCCTCTCTGGGAATCCAACCTTCCAGTGTGAATTGAGTGAGATGGGGGCAGGGGAGGAGGAGGTATACATAGGATCAGAGGATGAGAGATTTAGAGCTGGAAGAGACCTTAGAAGTCACTGAGTCCAACTTTCATTTTATAGGTGAGAAAATTAAGGCACAGAGAAGTTGTTACTTATCTAACATCATAAAGCCTGTATCTGAGGGTGGGCTTCAATTTAGGTCTTTCTGATTCCATCTCAAATTTAATATTTCTAAAACAGGACTCATTATCTTTCCCTCCAAACTTTTCTATTACTTTTGAGGGTACTCTCATCTTCCCAGTCCCAGGCCTACAATCTATGTCATATTGGACTCTTTACTCTCACTCAGCCTATGTAACTAATCCATTGCTAAATCTTGTCATTTCTACCTTCACAACATCTCTTGCATATGCCCCTTTCTCTTAATTCACACAGATACAATTCTAGATCAGGTCCTCATTACCTCTTCTAAATGGGCTTCCTGCTTCAAGTCTCTCACTCCTCCACTCTGCTGCCAAGGTGATTTTTCTAAAAGGTAGGCCTGACAATATCACCTCCCTGGTCAACGAGCTCTGGAGCTCTTCACTTTCTCTAGGCAAATATAAAATCTTCTTGTATATAAAGCACTTCATAACCTGGTCACAGCCTCTTTTTCTGAACTTCTTACACTTTAATCCCCTCCAGGTACTCTTGATACTTCATCTCCTGTGTCAATGCTCTTGTACTGACTGCCTCTCATTCCTAAATGCTTTGCCTCTTCACCTCTGCCTCTTCACCTCTGCCTCTTAGTTTTCATGGTTTCCTTAAAATTCAGCTTAGGCCCCACTTTCTTTAGGGAGCCTTTCTTAGTTCCCCCAAACTGCTAAGATTATCTTTGATGGAATCCTAATAAAGCTCTCCCTAGCCCCAATATTTTAACTTCCTTATGGGTCCCACCGAACAGCAGGCATGTCCTGAATTAACCACACAATCTGACCCCTAGACTCAATCCAGCCATTGCCCCTAGGCCAATTCACATATTTGAAATCTGAGTTCTTAAACTCAAACACAATCACATCATCTGTTTAGCCCAAGACAGGACTACAATAATTAGCCAAACAGAGGGCAGCATGATTAGAATGTTTAGCCACTGAACCATAGAAGGGACATCTCACCCTTACCTAATCCCTTAACAAATCCTTCCTGCCCCTTTGATAGTCATAATTTCTGTTGTATAATCAGCATCATTACACTCTAAGTTTGCCTGTGTGGTCTTACTAAGTTGCTGGTTCTTTGTGGAACTTAGACCACTTCATGAGAGGCATCAATCTCAATAAATGCCTATATTTGGATTAGAGATGATCTGACTGAATTCTCTGAGATGGTGCTGCCACAATATACCATGAAACTGCAACAGTTTTTTACATTCCTGGGTGGGCAGAGTCTCTGACTCTGATCCCACCTCCACGTGGAGCAGTCTCTGATTTGGATCCCCTCTAATCCAAAGGTAGGTCTATCTTTTTCCCTTCTCTCAGCTGAGAGGTCCTTCAAGTACCTAGGAAGGCTTGAATGGATCATATGGGCTGCCCAGGGCCCTTGTAGGCTGGCAAATTCCTTCAAGACAGAGGATGCTCTATTTGGGAATTTGGAGGGGAGTTCTTTCTGAACTCATTTTTCCCCCTCATCCTTCTGGTGGGATGCCACCGAAGAGATGAAAGTAGAGGATTTACTTAGGCTCACTGGCATTCAGTCCCAACTGCCATCACATGGAACTACTAAGCTGTAACAGAGCTGGGTCTCAGTAAAATGTAGAGGAGCAATAAAAGTTTTCACCAGCTGTGCTTTCTGTTTCTATTTATCTGCTTTGTGTCTGTATAAAAATCTCTGAGTCTGCCCCCTGTAAGATTCTTTTCTAGCCAGAAAAGAAAAAACTGTACCTGGATTGGAATGATTGATGGTATCTTAAAGAAAGGTTGTTGGCAAAAAAAAAAAAAATCTCTCTGTCTGTCTCTCCTTGGACTCTAGCCAAGTTCTAGAGGTGGAAGGACAGATGGGAAAAAAACAGGATGGGGGAAACTTCTTCCTTCAGATTCATCTAAGAGAAAAAGGGTTACTTCATTGATCAAAGAGAGGCAGGTTTCAAGACTGCACTTTGGAATAAGACTAGCACTTAATCTTTTCCTGAGTGACAGAAAGAGAAAAGATTTATGTGAGTAAGGATACAACCAAAGATAATTCAATCTGATTGGAATATCTCACTAGAACTTAGGGAGCCTTACAAAATAAAATTATGTACTAGTTAATTTTAAAATAACTTTTAATTCCATATGTGTGTTAAAAGTGGAAGCTTGACTGTATGGGACTCTTACTCATTAAAAAAAATCAGAGCTATAGGTAAATTAATAAACTATGGGTTTCTTACTGTGGAACCCAGACTTGAACTACATTAAACATGCTGTTAAGTGTGATAATTGGAGTATATTTGTGTTAGCATTAAAATAATAACCCCAGAGTCTGTGTAATATCATTTGGAATATAGATCCAGGTAACTGAATTTATTCTGGTTATATTTTAAGTGAAATGTTGTCTCTCCTAATTTGATGTTTAAGATAACTCAGCATTTACTATACTATTTGACATTAAGATAAATAGGGAAAATGCATATGTCTGAAAAAAGAAAAGCCTCAGAGATGAAGATTCCCCAGTATAGTTAAGAGGGCATGAGGCACCACTGGATCTTTTCCAGAGTCCCACTTGTCTTGACTTTTGAACCTTTGGCAGGTTCAAAGCTCCCATTTTCATAGAAGTTTTTAAGGAGTGGACACAGAAGTGAAGTTTACTTAAGTAAAAGTTAAAAAAAAAAGACCCACTAAAACTCTTAAGATTCTTCTCCCTGTGATCCCAGCTGTGACCAGGCTAAGGTTATAGTAAAAAGTTTGAACAGCTAAAAACGTTTTAGCAGACTTTGTTAATTCCCCTTATCCCAGATCAGATTAAGGAAAGAGAACACTGAAGAATGATAGGGAATTTGCGTTACCCTCCCCCACCTGGCAAAAAGAAGGAGTGAGGAGGCACAGCAGCTATGGAGGCCCTACTGGCAATGGCCCTGGGTTCCTGGGTACCCTGAAGCCCACCCCTCTAGGCAAGCAGACAAACCTCTCTTCTCAAACCACTGAATCCTTGCTCCCACACCACTGGAACTTGGACTTTCAGCTAAATTCCCTGAAACTGAGCAACCCCTATCAGAAAACTTGTAGGTTCCTCAGACACCCTCTTCCTTATCCACCAAATTCCCCTCCTCAATTCCTCCCCCGCCCCTTTAATTCAGGTGCTGGACTGTACAGTCTCCTAGTACAACTTGTTCCTTAGTCCTTCCCACACAAGGTTCAGTGACTTCTTTCTCCCTCATTCCCAAGCCTCTGACTCAACTACCCCTAGAGGACAAAAGAGATGGGCCAGGACAGTATGAGGTAAGAAGTCAGTCAGCCTCTGTACACATGGTAAGCCTAAATTTCTGTCAATAATTTTTATATGTAATGATTTGGAAATGCAATTAATGTCATCTGAAATTTACTGTTTGTGTTATTATTGTATTGCTAAATTTTACTGTAGTAAAATTCTCTTATGTTGTAAAATTTGGGTGACCACCATGGGCCAGAAATAGTGTTAGACAAAGCAATTTTTAATCTGAATTTTGTTGAGACTAAAAGACCATGGGAAAAGTTGTTTAAAAGGGGTTATGTAATTTTTATTAAGCCTTGCTAACCCTGTCTTACAGCTAAAGTAATTTGACTCTGACTTATGAAAACTGTAAAATTGTTAACTAAGTTACTTGGGATTATTGTTATAATGTTAAAATCTAAAATTGATCCCACAGCAGCTCTAAGGATAGAAAGGGTAGACATTCCCTACTCCCCTCCTTTAGGAAGATGACCAGGGTTGCCTCCAATGTAGGGCTATAGGGTGAGACCGGAGGCCACATGTGCCAGCTACCATATACTGGGATCCTAAAAATAAAATATAGGAACCCCAAAAGACATCCTGGCAAGGGAAAAGAAAAACCAGTTGGGGCAAAACAAATTAAATTAAGACTGAAAATAGGGGACTTGCCATGAAGAAAGTATGTGGTTTTCATCAGTCCAGAGGAATAACATCACAGGGTGGGCAGGTAGTCCCTTGTTTAGGGTCCTTGTTGATTTCTCTTATTTGTAAACATGCCAGATCCCTGGAAAATCAGAAGTCCCCAGGGAAAAATAAAAGCTTGCTTGGGTTACAAAATTCCTAAAGAATGAACTTTGTTCACTGAGAAATTTCAAGTTTATGTATAATATAGAAATGATTTCTAATTATTTGTCTTTACATCAGGATAAATTTAAACTTGAAAGAAGAAAAAACAAGTGAAAGATATTAAGTGAAATTTCTTATACATGTAGGTTATGGTAAATTTTTATTGCTTATTGCAACTCCATAAAAGTAAAAATAATTGTATCTAGTTCTAAGCTGTGATTGGTAAGACTTGTCATTTTAGGTAAAAAGCCCTTGGTATGCACTGACTTTATTTTGAATTTGAATTTAGATTTATTTGTCTGCATTAAATCAGTATCTGGGAGAAATGCCACAAACTACTCAGAGGGAATGTGATCCTGCTTCAGGTGGAGGTTTGCTTCTGAGAAAAACTAAGAGGACAGTTTTAGCCTCAGTCTAAGATGGGACCCTCCTGCCTCATTTTCCCCATTATCTTCCTTTGAAAATGAACATTTCCCCCCCTGGCTATTCTTGAGTCTGGCTATGAGGTGAAATTGATAACTGTGACTCTTATCTGAATTCAAACAGGGCTAAGGATATTTTATCCTGTCATATCTGGCATGTCCCAGCTTTTTCCTTTTATAGCAAATTTCTATAGTCAGAGCAAAAGACATGAATATGAAATAAGGTCAAAGTGATGTAAAGTCTACTCTAATTGGAGTAAAGTTAGACTCTTATAAGCAAATTCATTTGGATAACTATTGTATATATGTAGAGGGTTGGGTCCTCAAGAGCATCTGATCCTCCTAAAGGAATTGGAATCAGAGTGGAAATTTTTGGGAAAGTAACAAGATCAGATAATTCTGTATGTCAGAAGTAAATAATCGCATCATGGGTCCCTTGGTTTCTTTTCTCCTTATATTTGGGCTCTGCATATTGAACTTGCCTGTCAGATTTGTGTCTTCCAGACTATATGTCATTCACCTACAGTTGGCAGCCCACACCCACCCATCATCCCCTGGATATGGCCTATGGTCAATTCCAGTCAACCTCCTCCTCAGGACCTATTGAGGCAGGGACAGCTCTACATCCCCCGACAGCCTGAAAAAGCTACAGAAGCAGAGACCTTGATCCTTTTTCCCAAATTAATTTGGGTCCCAGCTCTTTGAGGGGAGAATAATGGAATCCTAAGAAAGCTGCCTTCAGCAATATTCTGACTTCCTTATGAGTCCCACTGAACAGTAGGCATATCCTGATTTAACCACTGAATCTGGCTTTAACCATACTATAGGTCCCCAGATTCAATATAGCCACCTCCCCTAGCTAGTCACTGCCCCCGGATCCAATTCATATATTTGAACAGGTGTGCTCTTATACTCAACCACAATCACATCATCCATTTAGCCCAAGATAGGACCACAACACCTAACTATCCATCTTGATCAGACAGGATCACAATAGCTAACCAATCAGAGGATAGCATGACCAGGATATTTGACCAATGAACCACAGAAGGGACCTCTCCCCATTACCTAATCCCTTAAAAAATCCTTCCTGCCCTTTCATAATTTATGTTGTATAATCAGCATCATTATACTCTAAGTTTGCATGTATTGTCTTACTAAGTTGCTGGTTCCTCTTGGAACTTAGCCCACTTCATGAGAGGCATCAATCTCAATAAATGCCTACACTTGGATTAGAGGTGATCTGACTGAATTCTCTGACATAGTGCTGCCACAATACACCATGAAACCATAACAACTTTGTCTACTCTATGGTATCCATCATATGTCTTGTATATACCTAATTAGTTACAGATTTTTCTCCCCCCATTAGAATGTGAGCTCCTTGAGGGCAGGGTCTGTCTTGCCCTTCTTTGTATTCTTAGTGCCTAGCACACAGCAGACACTTAGTAAATATTTTCTGATTATCCACCATACCACCTAGAAACAATGCTTTAATACAAAGGAATAAATCTTGTGTGATAGGATTTCTGACACTGAAAGTTGGTGGAAGGTTGCTTGTTTGCTGCTACTGTTTAGTTGTTTCAGTCATGTCTGACTCTTCCTGACCCCATTTGGGGTTTTCTTGGCAAAGATACTGGAGTGGTTTGACATTTCTTTCTCCAGCTCATGTTACAGATGAGGAAACTGAGACAAACAATGTTAAGTGACTTGCCCAGAGTCACACAGCTAGTAAATATCTGAGGCTGGATTTGAACTCAGGTTTTCTTGACTCCAGGCCTGATTCCACCTAGCTTCCCCTATGGGAGGTTGCTTAGGGATATATATTTAGGTCAAGGAGTCCTTCTGAGGCATCCTACTCACTCTCGGTCCTGCTTGCATTTGTTTTTCTTCCTTTACAACGAAAGTGTACACTCCTGTCCTCCCATCAGAGTTCAACACTTAATTGTTACTCTAATTGTTTCATACACATTAATATTGTCTCTCTTGCTAGAAAGGAATCGAGTCTTACACTTTAAAAATGAATTTGTTAGCCAATCATTTAACAAACATTTGTTGTGCAAACTACTGTATTAGGCACAAGGTAACTAAGATATGACCCCTGTACACAGAGAGATTGACATGTAGTAGAGGAAATAAGGGTATCTGTATCTATATCTGTATTGGATATATCCCAATAGTTCTATGCACTAAAGAGAACAAAACTGGGGAAGGGCTGCTGTACTATACTAAGTGTACATGGAGGAGGTCCATGCTGGAGATGATGTGATTGTGAGGGCACTGAGAGATGGACTTTTAAAATATTTAAAGGAAGAGAATATAGCAAAAGCATGGGGAAAAACCTTGGTCCTCCTTTCTACCAAAAAAGCAACTAAAAAATCAGTAACTCCTGTTGAGTATGTCTTCTTTCCCACCTAAAAGTGAGAAATTTTTGTGAAAAAAATTTATTTCCCATTGAGGGCATCTTAGATTATAGTATTAGAGAGTAATAGGAAGGATTTGCCAAGTGATATTTCACAGTAGACCACATCTTTTCCATTATGAAACTGATTAAAAGATGTATAGAGAATGTAAGATTCCACTGTGTTGGATGACTGTAGAAAAAAATAAGTTTTTATTAGTTATAGCAAAATCCTGCCTTAATGGCCTTTTTATGATAAGGTGTTCCCCATGACTTATGTTAAAACATTATTTTTTTCTATTCTGTTATTTCGATTCTATTATTACTTTATCCTATTATTTATTAACCAAAGTCAATAATCATATGCAAAGCAGAATAGGAAGATAGGACTGTGCATGAAGCTGCAAATCTATATTAGAAGCAGCTTGCTTTTCTTTTTAAACATACACTATATTCAGCATCTTATCTCCAAAACTGTCCTGCTTGTCTGTTTTGTACTAAACTCTATTCTCTCTTTTCTATGCATTTAAAAAAATGCATTAATAACCTTCTTTTCTTTCTCTCTTTTTTAAAATTTCAATAACTTCATCGCTAGTCTTTCCCTTCCTTTCCAGTTTCCCATCCCTGAGCCTGAAGGAAAGAAAAATAAAACTCTTGTATTAGATATGCATAGTCAAGCAAAGCAAATCCTCATCTTGCTCATATCCAAAAATTTACGTCTGATTCTGAATTCTCTATCAGGAGGCAGGTAGAGTAATTCATTTTCAGTCCTCTGGTATCATACGTTGATCAGTCCTTAAATTGTCACCGTGGTGTTGTTACTACGTGAACGGTTCTCTGGGCTCTGCTCAGTTTACTTCTTTTCTTCCCTTAAATTATTTGTTTTCAGTTTTCTACAATCACTTCCATAAAAATCTTAGATTTTCTCCCCCCTCCCTCCTGGAAATGGCATGCAATCCATAGGCTCTACATGTACATTCTTATTAAATACATTTTCACCTTAGTCATGTTGCATAGAAGAATTAAAATGAATAGGAGAAATCATGAAAAAAATCAAAACAAAACTCTGGATGTGGAAAGAATTTTTCCTCAAGAGTGCATTGGGAATTTTTGAGGTCTTTGCACTGCTGTGCTCACTTTACTTGTACATCAGTTTATACAGGTTTCCCCTGGTGTGTCTGAAAACGTCCCTTGAATAACTTCTTACAACACAATAGTATGTAACCAACTCCTAACTTTGCAGTTATTTGCCATTAAAAATAAAGCACTGCCATAAATATTTTTCACATGGCACAGTTATCTTTTCCTTTAATCTCTTTGCAAGTACAGACTTAGTAGTGGTATTGCTAAGTTATAGAGATTATAAAGATTGTTAATGACTTTTTGAGTAGAGTTCCAAATTGTTTTCTAGAATTACACAACAAATTCACAGCTCTACCGACAGTATATTAATGTGTCTTTTTGCCCCCACAACTCCTCCAACAATTGTAATTTTCCTTTTTTTGTCATTTCTGCCAATCTAATGGATATGAGATAGAACTCAAGGTTGTTTAAATGTGCATTTTTCATAGTAATCTGGATACTTTCATATAATTGTTGAATTTCTTCCTTTGAGAACTACTTGTTCATAGCTTTTGATTGTTTATCTTTGGGGAACTGGATAGTGTTCTTGTATATTTGAACCAATTTCCTATATATGTTGAATATAAGGTCATTTTTGGAAGTTTGCTGTAAAGATATTTTCCCCCAGTGGTTTTCCTTTCCATTTTAATTGTGTTGGTTTTAATTGTGCAATAACTTTTTAATTTTATGTAATCAAAATTGTCAATTTTATTTTGTTTAATTGTCTATACTGATAGTTCTGTGCCTTAGTTCCCTAACCCAACACCAGTTGGGTAAGAGTTCAGACAGCTGTTGCACTGGTGCTATAGGGTTGTTTGTGCCAGAACTGATAGTTAAGAGCTTTGTAATGCTAGTGCTACAGGGTTAGAGCTCCCAGGGTAAACTTTTGCTTCTCAAGAGTCTGAAGGTCATGCTGACTGACTGTCATGGCCAGGCCAGACTTTAGTAGCCTGGAAACAGGGTCTCCATAGCACTGGACAGAATGAGAAATCTGGGTGTGGGAATGAGTTTTGTTGTAAGCCTGTGGGAAGGGTCCTTGGGTCTGCTAGTGTAGCTTTGTTACCGGTAGTGTGGGAGGTGGGGAAACAGTGCTGAGTGAGCATCAATTCTTGGTTTGTTTTTTTAACCTTTTGGATTCTAGGTTTTCTAGACTATCGAGACAGTTAAAGTTACTTTATCTTTTTTTTGGTGTACTGCTATTTTGGAGAGGTTTGAGCAGTTGTGGGGATCAGAGAAAATGTTTAATCTTCATCTTTGATGGAGTTGCTCACACAACAAAGAATTTCTGTATTTTTCACACAGTTGATGATAGCTTCAATTTCTTCTTTTGATAACTATGAGTATTTTTCTGCTGGAAAATATCTCTTGTTTTTGTTATTGCACAATACAATAGGGATAGGACTGAACTTCTGATATCATTAAAGTTCTCCTAGGTGAGGAAACTTCTCTCAATGTAGGTCAATATATTTTTTACCACTTAGAGTATTAGCTAGAGGACATTGAAAGGTTATGTGATTTTTTTGGAAGGCATAGCAAGATGACAGAGCATCAGGAAGAATCTTAGCCAGGTTTTATTCTCTTTCCCCAAACTCCTCCAGGAAGATCTAGAAAGCATACCAGATAAAATTCCAGTGGGGAAATACAAGAAAAAAAATCACAGTGAATGATTTTCCCAGCCACGGTTGGCATATGGAAACAAAGAGGTCTGCAGACCCTGGGACCTAGGTCTGGCCAGGAGTACACCATTTGTGAAGCACTCCATTTTGGGAAAGAACCTGTACACCAGGCAAGGGGAGATCCTAGACGGCATTGCATAGGAAGTGGTAACAGGTCCCAACTAGCTGCTGTTCCTACCCAGTTCCAGGTCACAGATCCAGGGCAGATTGAGAAGGGATCCTCTACCCAGGGGTGTTGTACCAGGTAAGGAGTGATATTACAAACACAAGTCCAGAAGCAAGTTGTAGGAGTATGACTCAGACCACAGGTGAAGAGCAGGATCTCAGTTCCAGCTTCTAAACTAATCTGAAGATTGCAAAAGAATAACTACAGCAGGTATAGTGCCCAGCACATAGTAGGTGCTTAACAAATGTTTATTGGATTCAAGAGGCTTATAATGACTGAGTCCTACATCAGTGTACTATTAGACCCAAAACCAAGTCAGGAGCACTGAAAACTGACAGGTCTCTATTCTGGGCTGTTCCCGAAATTCTAGAAAACATAACACCTAGACCTAATGAAGTCAGGAAAGAATGAGCAAACAGAAAAAGAATCTCACTATAGAAAGCTATTATGATGACAGAGACACTCAAGACACAAACCCAGAAAGAATGAATGACTCAAAAACACCTATAAGTAAAGTCTCAAAGGAAAACACAGGTGGCTAGATGGTACAGTAGCTAGAGTGCTGGTCCTGGAGTCAGGAAGACCTAAGTTAAACTTTAACCTCAGACACTTCCTATGTGACCTGCCTCTGTTTTCTCAATTGTAAAATGGAAATAATAATAGTACCTACCTCCTAGGATTTTTTTTTTATTTCTCATTTTTAACACAGTTCATATCGCATAACACAATTCAAACTTTTGGTCAGGTGATATTTCTTTTAAAGCATTTACAATATAGACCACAAATGGATTTTTTTTT
>CM053770.1:503477073-503500387 GCA_028658325.1 Potorous gilbertii
ATGACTGTTATGGAAGTGTTTTGCATGACTATGCATGTATAGCCCATATTGAATTGATTGCCTTCTCAATGAAGGTCAGTGGGGAGGGAGGAAGGAACGTGGAACTCAGAGTTTTAAAAATGAATGTTAAAAATTATTTTTACATGCAATACATGCAATAAGATATACAGGCAATGGGGCATAGAAATCTTATCTTACACTACAGGAAAATAGAAGGGAAGGGGATAAGAGAAAGGAGGCTGGTGATAGAAAGGAGGGCAGATTGGAGGAAGGGGTGATCATTCTGCCTTAGGGTGGGGGAGGGGAGAGATGGGGAGATAATTTATAATTCAAAATCTTGTGGAAGTGAATGTTGAAAATGAAAAATAAATAAATTAATGAAAAAAGAGAAGCTTGAACCAGAAATGCTCCTAAGATCCCTTTTCGTTCTAAGTGAGGGCCAAGAACTTTAGGATCATTTAGGTTGGTAAGGATAAGAATAGCTCAGATTTACAGGATCTTCTCTACAAAATGCCCATGAGTTAAGTGTTCCAGTTATTGTCATCCCTCTCACTGATGAGCAAGCTGAGACAGAGGACTACTCCAGGCCACACAGCCGCTGTGTACAGAGAAGCAATGCCAGGACTGGAGTACCCAACCTAGTGCCCTTCCCATAGCATCACGCTAGGGATCCGCTGCTTGGGACATAGACAGAGGACTGCTCCAGGCCACACAGCTGCTGTGTACAGAGAAGCAATGCCAGGACTGGAGTACCAAACCTACTGCCCTTTCCATAGCGTCATGCTAGGGATCCTCTGCTTGGGACATAGATAGAGGACTGCTGCAGGCCACACAGCCGCTGTGTACAGAGAAGCAACGCCAGGACTGGAGTACCCAACCTAGTGCCCTTCCCATAGCGTCATGCTAAGGGAGTCACTGCTCGGGACACAGAGTACCACAAAGGAGGCAATCACTTGATTCCTTTCCTCCAGATCAGTAAGTTTAGGTAAAATCAGATTGTTGAAATGTCTGCATTCATAGTGTAATCATCACCAAAAACATTTTTCATGCGTTTGAATGTATCATCTTCTGCCGACACCAAATAGTGAAACCACTGTCAGTGAAATAGAGCTATGGATAACTTGAAATGTAGTACTCATATAAATCTATAGACCTGGTAGAAAAATGCTAGAGAAATTTAGAAAGGCACACTGGAATTAATGTTTTCATTATAGAGCTCCATTCCAGCTTTCTCAAGTGAATTTGAATTTAAATGTCTCTAGCAAAATATACCATCTCTTGATTATTCATGGGTTCATCTTATAGTCTGAATTATGTAGGCTTTTTGTTTCTCTTCCTTCTCCTTCCTGTTGCCTACCTTTTAATCCTTTAAACTGCTGGTTAGTCACTCCTCCAGAGGGTATGTAAGGAAAACTCAAATTGGAGAAATTGTCAACAGTTGAATTGTTCAGGACCAGGAGTAACTCTAAAATAAAAACCTTGGTTGTCTACTTATCTGGTCCATGTTCTGCACTTGCTTCCTAGACTGACCATGATTGCCACCATGTCAGCAGCATTTTAGTAGCATCGATTACTACTGTATTATCCTGCATATGATGTTGGAATTGAGCAGAAGTAATGAAGGTGAATTGGACTAGAAGGCACATCAGACAGGTCCCAATTAGTACAAATAGTGAATTATGTAATATGGTTGTATCACTAAGATTTGCAATGCGTATTTCCATTGGTCTGGAACCAATGACCATATGTTAACATATTATAACTTTGAGTAGTACAAATTCAAGTAAGGTGATCACTTCATTGGATTTGTTATTCACACTAATTAGGACTTAGCTTTATATGCTCACTTCATGTGTCATATTTTAAGCCATCATTGCTTATAAACACTTACAGACACCACCACAGTGATGATATGATAAAAAAGCACAAGTTGTCACACAGTTAAAAAAAAAAAAGAGAGAGAACAATTCTTGGTGTAGGAGGTATATGTACAATCAAGACAACAGATGGGGCTGGTGTACAGTTGTGGCAATAGTGAACAACATATTAGTACATATCTATGTTAGTGATAAGTGGGTTAAAAGACAAGGAGCTAGGGTGTGGGAAGTGCTACTGGAAAACTGAACAGGGTGTCGCAAGTGAGCAGGGCCAGGACAAAAGAATATGTCCCAAGAACTTTGATTTCCAGATTCTACCTAAAATGGTCCAGATCCAAATGGGTAAAGGCCAGGTCAGTGGAGTGATATTAGGTTTCTTACATTTTCTACAATATAAACATGTAAACAATTTTTGCTAACAACTTTTGGTCACCTTGTATAAAGTTTGGTTAGGAGAAGGAAATTAGCACTACTAACTAAAATGAGTTTTTTGGATTATATATATTATGTATAGGTGAGGTAGCTAGGTGGCATGGTGGATAGAGTGCCAAACCTGAAGTCAAGAAGACCTGAATTCAAATCTAGCCTCAGATATTTACTAGCTGTGTGACCTGGGAAAGTCATGTAACCCTGTTTGCCTCAGTTTCCTCACCTATAAAATGAGCTGGAGAAGGAAATGGCAAACCACTCCAATATCTTTATAAGAAAACCCCAAAATGGGGTAGTGAAGAGTCAGACACAACTCAACAGCAACAATATGTGTCTTTGGAGTATAGGTTATTGAGATTGTAGATGATTGAACTGTATACTCTCATTACTTTGTGAAAAATAATCCATTCCATAAATATGTCACTTTTAGATAAAACTATTTTAGAAAATGGTTTTCATAAAATTATCTTAAATTCTATAATTTATAAGATTCTATAATTCCTATAAGGAAATTATGTCAGATATTATCCCCTCTTTACAGATGAAGCAACTGAAATCGCTAAAAGTTAAGTGACTTGTCCAAGATTACACAGCTAGTAAATGACAGAGCTAGAACTCAAACCCAGAATTTTTTACATCATTGAGTATTCTTTCTACTAAGCCATACAACCCATGAAATAATTGTGAATTCAGGAGCAGCACTAGAGACAACTCTATTAAAATGTAAAATATGAGAAAGACTGTCAAAGATAGTAAAATAAAAGGAAATAGAAGAGCCTAGCTCTCTCCCACAACTAAGCCAACAAAGGTCAGGAAAAAGTACCAGACCAAGTGGTAGTTGAGAAATTGCATAAGAAACTGCAGTGCATCATTTTTCTAATCCAGGTCAGCACAAGATTGACAGAGGCCTGCAGGCACTGGGGAAGGGGTCTAGCCAAGAAGGTTGATACAAAGGTTCAGGCAAAGGGCCTGTGATTAGATACAAGATGAAGAAGAAAAAGAAGAGTAAGCCAGTTGCTATATTTTTCTGACCAGAAAGAGAGGTCATGGATCCAGCTAGGATGGAGAATAGAACTTGTAGAGCAGGAAGTACAGAATAGGGTAAGCTCTGTCTCACTGATTACAAAGCAGGATTGTATATTAACTATACAGTTCTGAACTGAAGATGACAGTTGCATAATCAGGGCAGGGAGGGTTCACAAAGAGTGATCCCCACAATATAGAACCTGAAGAGCCTTCCAGCAAGCTTTTGCCAGCGCCACCAACTGGCTGTTGGCCACAAGGTCAACTAGAAATCCTGGGAGAAATGAAATGAGTTTTAAAAAGTTATAAATTAAATGAGAAATTTAGAGGAAAAGATTGAAAAAGAAATAGGAACTCTGGAGTAAAGAGTTAGAAGGATAATTAAGAGTTTAATACAGAAGTTGTAAACCTTACATTCTTGGAAATTAGAATAGACAAAATAAAGGTTAATGACTCCATGAGACAACAAGAAATATTAAAATGAAGTCCAAAAAAACTGAAAAAAAAAGAAAATGTGTCTTGTCAAAAACAAATGACTTGTAAAAGAGGTGGAAAATGCAAATATTACTGGATTATCTGAAAGCTATGATAAAAACAAAAAAAGGCTGTATGTCATAATACTAGAAATCATAAATGAAAACTGTTCAGACCTATTCAAATTTGTACAAATTATGGTAGCTGTAGTACACTGATGCCCAAGGATACACTGCTATCAAAGTAATTTTCCTTAAATATAGATCTGACAGTGTGACTGGTCTACTCAGTCAATTACTATGTATTCCTAATGCCTTTAAGATAAAATATATATTTCTCTGTTTAACTTTTAGAGCCTGACAACTTTGTCCTCACCTATCTTTCAAGCTTCAATGGATATTACTTCCCCTCTCATACTGTGGGTCTGTTCAAATTGTCCTCTCTTTTACTGTTACATGGTAGTGTGTCTCCATGCCTAGAATATACTCTCTCTTTTTCTCCACCTTATTGAGTTGCATTCTTCCTTTAGGACACAGCTCAAGCACCATCTTCTTCATAAAACCTTTTCTGATTCCTCCAACCATCAGGACTCCCCCTGACTCCAAGCTACCTTGAATTTACCAACTTTTCATATATTTGTATTAGCTTTATGATTATGCTGTATGTATATCTTATAGGTATTTGTCTTCCCCATTGCGATGGAGGTACCTTGTGAATAAATATTATTTCATTTTTGGACTTGTATCCTCTGTCTCAACAAATTATCTGGCACATAGTAAGTATTTAATAAATACTTAATTCATTTATTGATAAAAGAAAAGAAAAGCCAGTCATTTCCTCACAATCTCAAAAACCAAAATCCCAAGACTCCAGGTCAAAGAAAAAATTCTATAAGCAGCCAGAAAGAGAATAGTCAAGTACCACGGAGCCATACTTAGGATCACACAACATTTGGCAACTAACTGTAAAATGGAGAAGACAGGATACACTATTCCAAGAGACAAAAGATATAAGCTTATAACCCAGAATAACTTACCAGCAAAGCTAAATAAAAATATACTTATGGGGGGGGGAATAAACCTTTAATTAAATAGAAGATATATAAGCATTCCTGATAGTTAAAAGAAGCATAAAAGAATAAATATGGAAGAGTAATGAAAAGGAATTGATCAAGGATGAAATCTTTATATTCTAGTAGGTGGGGAAGAAGGCAACTAGGTGGTACAGTGGACAGAGTTCTAGGCCTGAAATCAGAAAACCTAAGGTCATATCTGGTTTCAGGCACTTACTAGCTGTGTAACCCTGAGCAAGTGACTTCATTGTGTTTGCCTCAGTTTCTTCATCGTAAGCTGGAGAAGGAAAAGGCAAACCACTCTAGTATCTGCTAAGAAAACCCCAAAAGAGATCATGGAGAGTTGGACATGACTGAAATGACTCAACAACAAGTTTATTGTCATATCCAAGATCATGATTGCTCTCACTGCTTTTGTGAGTTCAGCTGAAGTATATTTGCTTTTTCTTTATTTTAACTCTGTGTGAATCTTTGTTTCCAGTATATCCTTATGAACAACATATTGTTGGATTCTGCTTTCTAATCCATTCTGCTATTCTCTTTTGTGTTATTAGTGAATTATTCCCATTCAAATGCACAATAATATTTTCTTGGCAAAGATCCTGCAGTGGTTTGCCATTTCCTTTTACAACTCAGTTTACAGATGGGGAATTGAGGCGAACAAGAGTTAAGTCACTTGACCAAGGTCACATCGCTAGTTTCTGAGGCCATATTTGAACTCTGGTTTTCCTGACCCCAGACCTGGCATTCTATCCACATGCCACATAGCTTTCCTGACAGTAAAAGTAAACATGATTAAAACTATATAAACAAAATTAAATTCTGCTTAAGGCATTACAGATAACAAGTCATTGTACATAGTTAACATACAAGGTATTCCAAAAGTTCTGAGGCAGTTTTAAGCTATTAAAGCTTAACGGTATCAAGCATAATAGCATCATTATACTTAAAGGAAATATTAATGAAATTATAGGGAGAAGCCGAAAGAAAAACCACAATAGTTAGTGGAAGGGGTCTCAGTGTACTGTTTTCAGATCTAACAAGGTAAACAAGAAAGAATAAATTGAAATTTTTTAAAAATTAGATTTGATAAATCTCTGGCGGTTGTGGAATGAGAATAAAAAGCATATTCTCAGATGCATATGACTGCTTTACAACAGTTTATTGTATGCTAAGGCATAAAACCTCAAAAACAAATGCTGAAAAGCAGAAATATTAATCACATACTTCACTTACAACAATGCAATAAAGTTATATTCAATGAAGGGCCTCTGATGAAATGATTAAAATGAGAAAAACAACAGGGTGGAAATAGGATGAAAAGAAAGACACAGTACTCATAACTGTGAACAGGAATGGGATGAACTCTTCCATAAAGCACAAGTGGATAGCAGAGTGGATTAAAAAACATAATTCCACAATATATTGTTTACAAGAAACACATTCAAAGCAGAGAAATACACACAGAATAAAGGTAAAAGGCTGGAGAAGACTATATTATGCTTCAGCTGAAGTAAAAAAAAAAAAAGGGGGGTAGCACTCCTGATCTCAGACAAAGCAAAAGCAAAAATAGATGTAATTAAAAGGGATATGGAGGGAAACTACATCCTGCTAAAAGGTGCCATAGACAATGAAGTAATATCACAACAAAACATATGTTAACCAAATGATATAGCCTCCAGATTTTTAGAGAAGCTAAATGGGTTACAGGAAGAAATAGACACCAGAATTATACTAGTAGGAGACTTCAACCTATTCCTCTCAGAACTAGATAAATCACAAAAAAACCAAAAAACAAAACAAAACAAAACAAAAAACCAAGAAATAAATTAAGGCAGTAAATAGAATCTTAGAAAAGTTGGATATGGTAGACCTCTGAAGAAAACTGAATGGGAATAGAAAGGAATGTACCTTTTTCTCAGCAGTGCATGGCACTTGCACAAAAATTGACCGTGTACTAGGGCATGAAAACCTCTGAATTCATCCTTTTCAGACTATGATGCAATAAAAATTACATGTAATGAAAGGCTATGGAAAAATAGACAAAAAATTAATTGGAAATTTAATAATCTAATCCTAAAGAATGAGTGGGTCAAACAGCAAATCATGGCCATAATGAGACAACTTACCAAAACTTAAAGGATGGAGCCAATGCATTTCTTAGAGGAAATATTGTGTCTCTCAGTGGTTTCAGGAATAAAATAGACAAAGAGGAGATCAATGAATTGGGCATGCAACTAAAAAAGTTAGAAAAAGAACAAATTAAAACTTCCCAGTTAAATACCAAATTAGAAATTCTGAAAACCAAAGGAGAGATTAAGAAAATTGCAATTAAGAAAACTATTGAACTAATAAGTAAAACTAAGAGCTGGTTTTATAAAAAGAAACCAAAAACAGATAAACCTTTGGTTAATTTAATTTAAAAAAAGAAAACTAAATTACCAGTATCAAAAATGAAAAGGGTGAATTCACCACCAATGAAGAAGAAATTAAAACTGTAATTAGGACCTATTTTACCCAACTGTATGTCAATAAATTTAACAATCTTACAGAAATGGATGAATATTTACAAAAGTATAAATTGCCCAAATTAATAGAAGAGGAAATAAAATTCTTAAATAATCCCATTTCAAAAAAAGAAATTGAACAAGTCATCAATGAACTCCCTAAGAAAAAATTCCAGGACCATATGGATTTTCAAGTAAATTCTATCAAATATTTAAAGAACAGTTAATTCTAAAACTATATAAACTATTTGGGAAAATAGATGGAGTCCTACCAAATTCTTTTAATAATACAAATATGGTGCTAATACCAAAACCAAGAATAGCCAAAACAGAAAAAGAAAATTATAGACCAATTTTCCTAATGAATATAAATGCCAAAATTTTAAATAGAATATTAGCAAAGAGATTACAGCAACTTCTCTCAGGGATAATACCCTATGACCAAGTTGGATTTATACCAGGAATGCAGGGCTAGTTCAATATTAGGAAAACTATCAGCATAATTGACCATATCAACAACAAAACTAATAGAAGTCATATGATTATCTCAATAGATGTAGAAAAAGCTTTTAACAAGATACATAGCCCATTCCTTTAAAAAGTACTAGAGAGCATAGGAATAAATGGATTCTTCCTTAAAATTATAGGCACCATTTATCGAAAACTATCAGCAAGTATTATATATAATGGGGATAAGCTCGAAGCATTTCCAATAAGATCAGGGGTAAAACAAGGATGTCCATTATCACCACTATTATTCAATAAGGTACCAGCAGCATTAGTTTTAGCAATAAGAGAAGAAAAAGAAATTGAAGTAATTAGAATAGGCAAATAAGAAACAAAGCTATCACTCTTTGCAGATGATATGATGGTATACTTAGAGAGTCCTAGAGAATCTACTAAAAAGCTACTTGAAATAATAAACAACTTTAGCATAGTTGCAGGATATAAGATAAACCCCCATAAATCATCAGCATTTCTATATATTACTAACAAAGCCCAATAGCAAGAAACAGAGAAGCTCCATTTAAAGTTATTGTAGATAATATAAAATATTTGGGAGTCTACCTGCCAAGACAAATCCAGGAGCTATATGAACACAGTTACAAAATGCTTTTCACACAAAATCCAATCTAAATAATTGAAAAAAATATTAGTTGGTAATGGATAGGCTGAGCTAATAGTATAAAAATAACAATTCTGCCTAAATTAATTTATTTATTCAGTGCTATACCAATCAAGCTACCAAAAATACTTTATAGAGCTAGAAAAAAATAATAACAGAATTCACCTGGAGGAACAAGAGTCCAGAATGTCAAGGAAATTAATGAAAAAAGTGCAAGGGAAGGGGATCTAGCCATACCAGGTCTTAAATTATATTATAAAGCAGCAATCATCAGTAGTACTACTTGGTATTGGCTAAGAAATATAGTGGTGGATCAGTGGAATAGGTGAGGTAAAAAAGATAGTAGTCAATGACTGTAGTAATCTACTGTTTGATAAACCCAAAGACTCAACTTCTGGGATAAGAAATCACTATTTAACAAAAACTGCTGGGAAAACTGGAAAACAGTGTGACAGAAAGTAGTCAGAGACCAACATCTTACACCATACACCAAAATAAAGTCAAAATGGGTACACAATTTAGATATAAAGGCTGATACTGTTAGGAAATTAAGAGAGCAAGGAATAGTTTGTCAATCAGATTTGTGGAGAACAGAAGAATTTATGACCAAACAAGAGACAGAGGACATTATGAAATGCAAAATGGAAGATTTGGATTACATTAAATTGAAAAGTTTTTGCACAAAGCCAATACAACCAAGATCAGAGGGGAAGCAGAAAGCTGGGAAATAACTTTTACAACCAATGTCTTTGACAAAGGTCCCATTTCTCATATATAGAGAGAACTGAGCAAATTTATAAGAGCCCAAGTCATGCCCCAGTTGATAAATGGTCAAAAGATTTGAACAATCAGTTTTCAAAAGAAGAAATTAAAGCTATCTATAGTCATGGAAAAAATGCTCTACATCACTATTGATTAGAGAAATGCAAATCAAAACATCTCTGAGGTACCACATCATAGTTATCAGATTGGCTAACATAACAGAACAAGGAAATGATAAATACTGGTGATGTGGGAAAATTGGAACACTAATGCTTTATTGGTGGGGTCATGAATTGATGCAACCATTCTGGAGAGCAATTTGGAACTATACCCAAAGAGCTATAAAACTGTGCATACTCTTTGACCTAGTAATACCACTTCTAGGTCTATACCCCAAAGAGATCATAAAAAAGTGAAAAGGACCCACATGTACAAAAATATTTGAATAAGCCCTTTTTGTGGTAGCCAACAATTGGAAATTTGAGGGGGTGCCCATCAATTGGGGAATGACTGAGCGGTATATGAATATAATGGAATACTATTGTACCATTAAGAAATGATGAGCAGACAGATTTCAGAAAAACCTGGACTTAGATGAACTGATGCTAGTGAAGTGAGCAGAACCAGGAGAACATTGTACACAGTTCTTAGCAATGCAAAAATCTGTAACAACTCCATGATGGAAAATGTTATCCACATCCAGAAAAAGAACTATGGAGTCTGAATGTACATTGAAGCATATTATTTGTTCTCTTTTTTGTTTTTTGTTTCTTCTTTCTTGTGGTTTCTCCCCTTGGTTTTAATTCTTACTTACAACATGACTAATGTGAAAATATGTTTACTATGAATGTATATGTATAATCTGTCAGATTGCATGCAATCTCAGGGGAGGAGGAAGAGAGAGGAAAAGAAAATTTACAATTCAAAATGTTATGGAATGAATGTTGAAAACTAAAAATAAATATTTTTTTTAAAAGTTAAAACTAAAAAGACATTAACAGAATTCAGTAATGCAGTCAAAAATTGCAGCAAAGTTATTCTGACACATCTAATGTCATATATGGAATGAAAAAAATTCTATGATAGGAAAGACTTTATCCTCCTGAAGAATTTAGATATTTTGATATTATAAATTGTTTTTAGAATGATTCATATTATATTTATGCTAAGGTCTTTGAATACTGTTATTTATTCTTTACTCCTCCAAAATGATTTCTAGAAATTATTCAAGGGGAGAAGGTTTATGTAAATACTCTGGCCATCACAAAACCTGCATCATGAAGTGCACTTCAGCACTTCACTTTCCACTTTCAAGGAAAAAAGAAAAAAAAAGTAAAAGACTTTATTATGAGATAAATAGGATTCTGTCAACTTCATTGAAGATTGGATTCAAGATGTAAAACTAAAAAGATAAATGGCAATGACACTGCTACTGCATTGGACTGGATTACAAACTTGTATTATAAGACAAGCAATACATTTAAGAGATGATACTGAAAAATACAGAATATCTGTAGATTTCAGGCCATGAATGCAGTCTGGGATTCTGTGAAGCCTCTCCTGCTTGTGACATTGTCAAAGTCTTTCTATAACAGTTCTTAATTCCTCTTCTTTTTTTGTCTGCTTTATGTTTATCTATTTCTACATTCTGAAATGTTGGCGAGAAACTCAGTTACTGTTCCTGGAAATCAAGAAACAAATTAACACATGAAAGAAGGGAGATTTTCAGAAGTCCTCATAAAGTCATTAGTTTCCATTTGTTCCATTCTAATTTTTAATGAATTTTTTTTCAGTCAGCCTTTGGACCTCCTTTTCCATTTGGCCAATTCTTCTTTTTAAGGCATTCTTTTTCTCATTGGCTTTTTAGACCTCTTTTACCATTTGGCCTAGTCTGTTGGTTTGGGGGTTTTTTTCAGTATTTTTTTATGTGTCCTTTTAGCAAGCTGTTGACTCATTTTTCATGATTTTCTTGCATCATTCTCATTTCTTTTCCCAATTTTTCCTCTATCTCTCTTACTTGATTTTTCAAAATCCTTTTTGAGTTCTTCCATGGCCTGAAATCTTTCATATTTTTCTTGGAGGCTTGGGATGTAGAAGCTTTGACTTTGTAGTCTTCTTCTGAGTATGTGTTTTGATCTTCTTTGTCACCATAGTAATTTTCAATAGTTTTTTTTTCCTCAGCTGTTCTCATTTCCCCAGCCTATTACTTGATTTTTAATTCTTTGTTAAAGTGTGGCTCTGTTCCTGGGTGGAGGGCATCCCTGTCCCAAGCTTCAGGAGTTTTGTGCAACTGTTTTCAGAGGTACTTATTAGGGACCTGTATGTTTTCAGTTCTTCCAAGATAGTACAATATAAAGAGGTTACTACTTTCCTGCCCTGTGCTCTGTTCGATGAGTGACCACAAGCACTTTTCTGTCCTGGAATTGTGAGGAGGGTCCCCCTCCACTGTGGCTGCAAGCTCTGCGATGCTAATGCTTCTTTCTCTTTACCCTGAAAGTGCTACCCAGGACTGCAACCCACACTTGAGCATGGGCAAAGCAACAGAGTCTTGCCTGAGGGCTAATAAAAAGACCCCTATGATCCCCTTCTGACCAGTTGTTCAACTCTCTTACTCTTTGTGGACTGAGAGCTCTCGAAGTAGTCCCAGTTGCTGCCACTGCCATCGTTGATTCAGTGACTCCCAAGGTCTGCTCCTGATCTGTTGGGGCCTGGGCTGTGGTGGCACACCCTGCATTGGACTCCACTCTCACCCAGGCAGTTGCCCTGATGAATATCATGCCACTGGACCCAAATTGCTCAGGAGAAGAAGGTTAGATTGGTGACCTTGTATAGCCCTCCCTCACTCAAATCAAAGTCAACTGCAAGTCATGTCATCAGCTTGATGTCATGGTCCTCTTTGAGAAGGAAAGGCAAACACAAGACGTGAGTGAGTAGTAGCTCCCCTCCCCTCCCCTTCTCTTTTCTTCCCTGCCCTCCCCTTGCCTCTGGTGTTCTGCCCATGGGAAGATAAATTCCATGGCCAAAAGCTGCCTTTTTTCCTCTGGGTTTACTGGCTACATTTCTTGTTCAAAGATCAAGCCTTAAATCCAATTCAATCTGGAGCTCATAGACTGGACAAGCCCCCACCCACCTAGCACAGAGTGGATGTAATAACCAAATACTAATTGTTTCTCTTTTACCCAGGAACTCTGAGGGTCTTTCCCCTCCCAGTTTGATTTTTTTTTTTTTACTAAAGGGGCCATCCCTTGAGTAACTTAAATAAGCCTATTCATTGGATGGATGTATCTCAAAGTAATATTGTGGTAAGACCTAAACTTAAAAGGGCCAGGGTCTCACATTTCATCCTGGGCCATTTCCAGTCATCCTGATGAATATCATGCCACTGGATCCAGATGGCTCAGGAGAAGAAGGTGAGGTTGGTGACCTTGCACAGCCTCCATCACTCAAATCAAAATCAACTGCAAGTCATGTCATCATCTTGATGTCATGATCTTCTTCAAGAAAAAAGGACAAACACAAAACTCTCAGGTAAGACAGACCTTTCCTCCTGACCTTCCAAGTTTTCTTTGGCATCTATGGGCTGAGAGTTCTGGAAACCACTGCCGCTGTCAGTGATACCTTTACCCCAAGACTTGCTCCGGGCTTGCTGATGTCCAGTCTGCGCTGATGCAGCCTCAGCTGGACTATACGCTGCTATAACTCTGGTGCAACAGATCTTTCCTGCTGACCTTCTAAGTTTCTTGGGAATTTTTTATCACTCTGCCTTTGTGTGGGTTCTGCTGCTCTAGAATTTATTTAGAGTTATTTTTTAAAGGTATTTAGAGAGGTTTGGAAGAGAGCTCAGGCAAGTCCATGCCTTTACTCCACCATGTTGGCTCTGCCTCCCTTCAGAAGTCCTTAAAGATGATAAGTGATATAGTATAATGAAGAGAGTGCTGGGTTTTGAAGTCAAGAAAAATCTTGCTTTAAATTCCATTCCTAACAGTTTCTAATTGTATTACTATGAACATATCACAAACTCTCTGAACTTCAGAAAACTCTTAAGATTATAAATTTTATAGGGATTTGGTCTGTGTTGCTGGATGGAATACCCAAGCTAGTCAATCTCACATCAACAAAATTAAAAGTTCTTTTTCCTTACATATAAGGATGATTTTAAAATGAAACATCTACAGAAGCACAAACTGTTGATAGTAATAGCTCTGAAGGAAAAAGATGGATTAGACAACTGGCAAAATCTGTATTCAGTAAGTGGTCTTCTAATTTTTTCCTCAGTTTCATTTTCTGAAAATGAGTGTGTTCTGTAACTTCCTGACTATAGATCCAGAGAACATAAAAGTATTCTTTGATTTGCTATAATGGTGATGATTCTTTCTGTTCTCAAATTTTTGCCTGTTTCTCATAAACTATCAAAAACAAGGAGATATTAAATCTCTTAAATTTGGGCATCTTATAGCTCCAATAAAAAAATTCAAAGTAAATTCAAATACTATAGTAAAGGAATAGTTGTCTGAATAAATCATACCTTGAAATGTCATGATACTTTTATTAGCAAACTAAGTTATATGTGATTCCAAAACTATAATGAGTAGGGGGAAATAATTACCTATAGAATTTATTCTTTTTCCTCCAAAAAATTTTCATTTGTTTCTACCAAAAAAAATTGTTTTGAGGGGTGGGGGGAGGGTCCACTGAAGCTTTAGATTGTTCAGAAAGTTTATTATCTCTATCCCTAGCGTAACCTGCTTTCACTGTCAATAAAAGGCAGTCTTCACAAAAGTATAGGCAAGCCACTTTGGGGGATTTAAATGACAGTCACAGCATAACTCATTTAGGAGAATTGCCAGTCATACATATCTTCTAGGCCTGATCACATATATCTCATCCCTGTATGCATGGAATAGCAATCAGAAGTGATTTTATTCATTCAGAAACATTTATTGAGTACTTACAAAATACAAGGTAATATGAAGGTGGATAAGATACATTTCCTGCCATCACAGAGCTTATAATTTAGTAGAAAAGAGATATATAAAAGCATATATATATAGTGTACGTATGTATGTATGTATATATATATATATATATGTATATGCATACACACACATACATATATGAGATATATAAAAGTAATTTTACTACCGGGTGGATAAATACTTCTTGGATTTCTCTTCCCTGTATCTAACATATTCATTCAAGATGATTTCCAACCTCAGTAAGGGAAAGAATTTATTTCATGATACCACAGTAGTACTGATTCTAACAGAGAATTTTTTTGGAATGATAATCAAATTTACCCATAGGACTTTGGTCATGTACATTAACCCGCCAAACCACATCCTAATATTGTTATGTTGAAAAGCATCAATATACTTACAATCACAGATTAATATAGACTTTTGGAATTGAAAAGGACTTTAGAGACCAAGACTTTAGAGACCACATAACCCAACTTCATCTCCCTTGTAGGAACTCTTTCTATAATATCCATGACAAATGACCATCGATTTTCTTCCTGAATTTCTGGTTTAATTTGAAACACAGACCTTGAGCAGTTGAAAATGCCATAGCAGGATTTTCTGCCAAGATGACAGAGTACAAAACAGCCCAGTTTCTCTTTTCCCTCAGCCCCAAACATCCATGACCACTCCACAAACACCTATAAAATGTACCAGACTGATTCTTAATTAGAAAATCCAAGAAAAATTACATTGACTCATTTTTCTGGCCTAAGTGAATATAGGGAGATAGATCATTAGTGCAGGATCTACTAAAAGGATGCTGCATCAAACTTTCGAATACCAAGACTAAAAAGGAGCCTGATTGTGCACTAGAACAAAAAGAGGTTAAAAATCCAGCACAGAAGGGCCTGAAGCCATGCAGAAATCAGGACCAAGTACTAACTGGCAGTTCTGTTGCTCATACTTCAAAGTTAGGAGGAGGGGTCTTGTACCTAGAGATGATTGATTAGACTAAAGAACTATTTTAGGCCTAAGACAGCGTACTGGACAAGGAGCATGAACTGATCAACTCTATGATTCTGAACCCAAAAATTGAATAGGGTCTCAGATGCAGGTACCAGTTCAGTATGAAGTCTCTAATAAAATAACCCAGGGCAAGGAGCTCACAGTAAATGGGAGGCTATAGTTCTGTTGCTTTAAACCTGTAGAGCCTTTCAGCTAGTAAACATTTGTTGGATCCAGCAGCAATCTATTGGAGCTCTAACAAGGGTAAGTCCACAGTTGTATTGCCCAGACACAAACATAGATCAGGACCTTGAAAAACAGCCCAGCAATCAAACTTTGCCATGGTTGAGGCTCCTTTGTATATATTAAAGGATTCCAGGTCCCCAAACCGTTCTGCTCCTGTTGAAGAATACCAGGAGAAAGAAGAAACCTCACCCTAGAGATTAGAAAACAGATCCAAATATGGCCTAGACATTCCCTCCAGAAATACACAGAGGAAAAAGAAAAACTCCAAAGTATCTTCAAACAAGAAAAACACTACTTGGACAAAAGGATAACTGTAACTGCTAGAAATAATAAGCTGTAGCTTTTTTTCAAGTTAAATAAACTTTTTTTCCCACCATGATTTTAAAAAGTAAATATGAGTGTTTGAGGGAAGAATTGGAAAAGAAATTAGAGCTATGAAGGAAAGACTTGGAAAGAGAATTAAGAGCATAGCAAAAAACTAAATCTAAGCAATAGACTTCTTGAAAATTAGAAAATCAACTTATTGAAAATTAGAAAATCAACTCACACAAAAAGAAATGAAAAAGAGATGAATAATTCAAGAATCATTGAACTATTTGGAAATATGCTTAAAGGGCTATAACTGATCATATCTCTTGTTCTAGCAATACAACTGCAAGATCTATATCTCAAAGATAATAAGAAAGGAAAGGGACTTATTTGTACAGAAATATTTATGGCAGCTCTTTTTGTGGTGGCTAAAAATTGGATCCCCCATCAGTTGGGGAATGGCTAAACAAGTATATGAGTGTGATGGAATATTATTGTGCTATAAGAAATGACAAGCAGGATGATTTCAGAAAAACCTGGAAAGACATATGTGAACTGATAGGAAAGTGAAGTGAACAGAACCAGGAGAATGTTATACCTAGTAACTGCAGTATTGTATGATGAATGACTTAACTATGCTCAGCAATACAGTGATCCAAGACAATCCCAAAGGACCCACAATGAAATGCTATCTTCCTCCAGAGAAAGAACTGATATTGCCTGAATACAGACTGAAGCATTACTATTTTTCACTTTCTTCCTTTTTTTAGATTGAGTCTTCTTGCACAAAACGACTAATATGGAAATGTTTTTCATGATTGCACATGTATAACCTATATCAGATGGCTTACCATCTTGGAGAGGAGGGGAAGGAAGGAGAGATAGAATTTGAAATTCAAAACTTTTTTTGAAAATGTTTAAAATATTGTTTTAATGTGTAATTGGGGGAAAAAATAAAATATCATTTTAAAAAATCATTGAACTAGCTGAAAGTCATAACCCACCCAAAAGAAAAGCCCCAGTATCATAACATTTCAAGAAATCATAGATGAAAACTACCATGATCTCTTAGAAAACCAGTTACTCCCTCAAAGACATTCCAGAATAAAAACTCCTAGTAACTTTCATACCAAAATCCAGATCAATGAAAAAAATATACCGCAAACAAACTAGAAGAAAAAAAATCCAAGTACCCAGGAAGCCCAATCAGAATGACACAAAATTTAGAAGCCACAACTGTGAAAGAGTGGAGACCTTGGAATATGATATTCCAAAAGACAAAAGATATAGATTTAGAAGGGGCAGAGAGAGGGGAGAGAGAGGAAACAAGTATTTACTAATTGCATATGATGTGCCAGGCTTACAATAAAGAAAGCATACCCAGGAAAACTGAGTATAATTCTGCAAGGGAGAAAATGAACCTTTAAGTAAAGGATTTCTAAGCATTCCTGATTTTCAAAAACAACAACAGAAACTGGGGTCTTTGGATTTATCAGGGGGTGGGCTACTGTGCTCTTCTTTTGTATATTGATTCTGTTCCTCTAATCAATCTAGATCTTAATGAATACCAAATAGTTCTGATAATTACTACTACGTAATGTAGAGATCTAATCCTGATGACCAGTCCCCCTTCCTTCCATTTATTTTTATTTCATTATTTCCCTTGAGAAATAATAACTTCGACCTTTTTCCAAAGGATTTTTTTTGAGCCAAAGGCTCAAACCATTAAAAATTAAGCAACTCTCCTATATTTTATGTGGCAATCATCTGTAAACCAAACAGAGTCTTCCTACACCTTTCTTACTTGAGGAGCTCCTTTTCATTATTTTTAAAATGTCCCTCTTTTTTATTAGTCTACAGGATAAATTTCTCTGGACCCATTAGGTTAAATGCCATTTTTTCTTCTTTTTTCCATTTATTTTTAACATTTTTTTTAAATTGTGAGTTCCAAATTCTCTCCCTTTTTCCCATATCCTCCCCTTTCCACTGAGTATGCAAGCAATATGATATCAGTTATACATGTGAAATCATGCAAAACATTTCCATATTAGCCATTTCAAAAAAAAGTAAGAAAAATAAAGGAAGAAAATTATACTTTAGTTTGCACTCCAGGTTCATCGGTTCTGTCTCTATGGAAGTACATAGCATTTTTTCATCATGACTCCTTTGGAATTATCTTGGATCATTGTATTGATAAGAATAGTCAAGTCATTCACAGTTAATCATCATTGCAACATTGCTATTACCTTGCTCAATGATCTCATGGTTCTTTTTGCTTCACTTTGTATCAGTTCATGTAGGTCTTGCCATGCTTTTCTTAAACCACTCCCTCATCATTTCCCATAGCATAGTAGTATTCCATCACAGTCATATGCCACAACTTGTTCATCCACTCCCCAATTGTTGAGCATCTCTTTCATTTCCAATTCTTTGACACCACAAAAAGAGCTACTATAAATATTTTTGTAAATATAGGGGTTTTTTTTATTTTTTTATCTCTTTGGGATGCAAAGCTAGTTAGTATTTGTTGTTGTTGTGTTTGTCCTTCATTTTCTAAGAGGACCATGACATCAGGGAAATGATGACATGACTTGCAGTTGACTTTGATTTGAGTGAGGAAGGGCTATGCAAGGTCACCAGCCTCACTTTCTCCTCCAGAGTCATCTGGATCCAGTGACCAGATATTCATCAGGATGACTGGAGATGGCCCAGGATGCAATGAGAGACCCTGATCCTTTGAAGCTAAAGCCTTTTCAGGTACTCACTAAGAGTGAGGTAATGTCCATTCAGTGAATAGACCTTTTTTATGAAGTAGACAAGGGATGACCCCTTTAATTAGAAAAAGAAAAAAAAATCAAGGTGGGAGGGCAAGACCCTCAAGGTTGCTGTTCCAAAGAGAAACAGTTACCACTGACATTCACTCTAAGCCAAGAGGATCTAAAAGCAGCCATTAAGTGGAGTTTGGGCAGGGACCTATTGTCTTCTGTTTGAATGTCAAATTATCTCTTCACTCTGGTCTTTTTATCAGGAATGCTTGAAAGTTCTCCATTTCATTCAATATGCCTTTGATTGTAATCCCACCTCCTTTGCCTTCTGAGTTATCATATTCCAAGCCATCCACTTCTTGAAAGTGGAAATCACTAAATCTTGTGCGATCTTGACTGGCTGATCTCTTCTTGTCAAGATGGCACAAAAGAAGGTCAGATCTGCTACTGTAACTCTCCCCCCATAGCCCATAAAATATCTGTTAAAAATGGCTCTAAACAAATTCTAGAGCAGTAGAAGCCACAAAACAACAGAGTGAAAGACATTTACAATCCAAGACAGCCTCAAAGGCCAACAGGAAAAGTCTGTTGCACTGGGCTTGGAGCAAAGCGCAACCCAACCTTGGCCACACCACACAGAAAGGACTAGAGCTGACTTCAGGGCACGGAATCACAGGTAATAGGTTTGGTTCCCACATTTTTAACCCACAAATGCCAAAAACAGCTTCACAGATTAGTAAGAAATCTCTTTTACCTGGGTGAGTAAAGAGCAGGGTCCAGCCTTAGCCTTAATCCCAGGGTGGTGGCAGCCACTGCAGCAGTAGAGTCCTCAGCCTAAAGACCCTGGAGGGATTGAACCACTGAACTGGATCTCAGTCCTGGGTGGTGATCTTGGGGTGAGGAGGAGTGCTGACCTGATAGAGCTGGTGGTGACTGTGGAGAAGGAGCCCTACTCACAGATCCTGGGCAGTGATTGCTTCCAGACCAGAGCACAGGCCAGGAGAGGAGTAAACTCCTCTCCCTTGATTGTGCCACCTTGGAGGAACTGAGAACTTACAGGTCGCTAGAGTATACCCTCCACTTGACAAAGGACTCAAAAGTCAAGTAACAGGCCGGGAAAATGCCCAAAAAAGGGGGGGAAAATAAGACTATTGAAGGTTACTTTCTTAATGAGCAGGTATTTTCTTCCATCCTTTTGGATGAGGAAGAACAAAGCATACCATCAGAGGAAGACATAAAAGTCAAGGCTTTTGCATCCAAAACAAATATGCAATGGCTTCAGGCCATGGAAGGGCTCAAAAAGGATTTTGAAAAATCAAGTAAGAGAGGTGGAGGAAAAATTGGGAAGAGAAATGAGAGAGATTCAAGAAAATCATGAAAAACAAGTCAACATCTTGCTAAAGGAGACCCCCAAAAAATGCTGAGGAAAATAACACTTTTAAAAATAGACTAACCAAGATGACAAAAGGAGGTCCAAAAGCCATTGAGGAGAAGAATGCTTTAAAAAGCAGAATTAGCCAAATGGAAAAGGAGGTTCAAAAGATCTTGACTGGCTCCACAATATTTGAATTGTTTCTTTCTTTCTGCTTAAAGTATTTTCTCTTTAATCTAGAATATGGTTATAATATTCTTTGGAGTTTTCATTTTAAGATCTCTTTTAGGAGGTGATTGATGAATTCTTTCAATTTCTATTTTACCCTCTGGATCTACGGTCAGTTTTCCTTCATAATTTGTTGAAATATGTTGTCTAGGCCCTTTCTTTGATTGTGGCTTTTAGGTAGTTCAGTAACTCTTAAATTATTTCTCTTTGATCTATTTTCCAGGTCAGTTTTTTTCGGTGAGATATTTCATATTTTATTCCATTTTTTCCCCATTCTTTGTTTTATTGTTTATTGATGTCTCATGGATCATTAGCTTTCACTTGCCCAGTTCTAATTTTTAAGGAGTTCTTTTCTTCAGTGAATTTTTATGATGCTTTTACCATTAGGCCACTTCTGTTTGGTAATTTTTGATGCCTCTTTTACCAAACTGTTAATTCTCTTTTCAGAATATTCTTGCATCATTTTAATTTCTTTCCCCAATTTTTCCTCTCCCACTCTTTTATCTTATTCTTTAACTCTTCCAGGAATTCTTATTGGGTTTGGGTCTAATTAACATTTTTCTTTAAGGTTTTTTTGGTAGCTGTTTTCACATTGTTGTCTTCTCCTAAATTCGTCATGATCTTCCCAAACACTATAGTAGCTTTTTATGGTCATATTCTTTTTTTTATGGTGGGAATACTCTCTATTTATTTTTAATTAATTATATAATATCAAAAAGTTAGATAAAGAGAAATAAATGCCTGATTATTCAATTAGAAAAAAAAATCTAGCTCTATACAAAGGTATCACAGAAATAGTTCACAGTGTGGATAAAATACCTAAAATCCGCCTACTGACCTTTTACAGCTGATAAATGTTGTTTGGACAGTAAATCATATGTTCCATTTTGATGAAAGTAGTCAAATTGTAAACTAAGCTGCATTAATTAAGGCCCAAACATGCCATGTGATGATAACTACCAATGCTTCTATCCAGCCCTCCCTCCCTCTTCCAGAGGAGATCTGGGTAGTCATATGAAACATTTATAATAACAACTGGCCAAGAGTCATCCCTCACTTTCACTGCTAATGGACATTTAAGGCAATTGAAGTTAGGACTGCAAACAGTATCTTGACAATAGTAAAAAATGACAAGAATGCACCAATGCACACATCACTCAGATAGTCAAGAAGAGAAGTTACTGCACAGAACTGGGGAGAAGAGACACAAAGCATATATTATGACTAGGGCACCAGAGGACACCAAACAATTTCCCTGGATGACATTTTTGAGCAACTACCTTCCTTGGGGGTCTTCACCCTTGCAATCCTTTATTTCTTTCAAATGAACATTTGATACTTTTGAAAAGGAGATGGAAACACATTAAATAAATGAGAAATACTGGTCTCTACCTGGCACTGTTAAGAGACTTTATAGGCTTGCTGGAAAACATGGGGCTGTAGGAAAACTATGCTGAGCATTAGGATTCTGTGTTAGTTCTTTCTTCTGGCTGTGCGATCTAAGATAACTTATTAAAAGTAAACTGGTATCAACTCAGTCTTCCCTCCTGTGGTTACCACCTGGATAAGGCTTCCGGAGCGTGGCCTGTTTTTCCTGTGATCCAGTTGTGAAAGGTTTCAACAAGGAATTCTAGTGGAGTCCAGGCACCAAGGTCTGCGTCAGGCATTGATTTCCTGTTTATTGGCATATCCAGGGTAACCAGAAGCACAGCAAAGGTGGTGGAACTTGGTGGCATGCCACTGTTTTCCCCAGCCAGCCTCTGACACAGCTGATGGACCATTCCCTTGGCCATGCCATAGCCAATCATTCCTGGCATTCCATCTAAAGCAGCCTTAGCCCTAGCCAAGGTCAGAAGGCCTCCATCTTTGACATGTTTGGTTGCAAGGTGACTAGAGATGGTTGAGGTCCACATGCTCTGTTTCCACATCAAGTCACAGTTTTTATAGAGATTTAGCTGTGGCATTACCTCCTGCCCATCTTCCAGCCACACAAAGAATTGCATCCACTTTGTCTCTCAAAAGCTTCCCCATATCAGTAGTCACCTTGTCGGCTTGCTTAGTGAAGGAATCAGTGATTTTAACCACCACATTAGCTCTGGCTTCTTCATTTTCTACCACATTAATACTGGTACCCCACCAATTTTGAGCACAGAAAGCCTGCATGCATTTGGTGCCCAGCACTCCTCTGCCTCTGAACACCAGCACCATAGGCACATCCCCCCCATAGCTATCATCATCCCCTTGCTATGAGCAGCTCGGTCATATTTTTTTTGTTGTTGTTGGCTAATTTTTCTAGCATACTTCTTGACTTTGAATTTTATGTTAAAGTTGGACTCTGCTCACCTGAGGTTAGGGAGACTGTCCCAAACTTCAGGTTTTTCTCATACTGCTATTTTCAGAACTGGTTCTGGGGATCTGCCACTTTTTGGTGCTTCCAAAGTGGTATGATCCTAGGAAACGTATGGTGACTACTCTCCTGGTCTGCACTGTAGTTTACTAAGGCAGGGTCCTTAGTTCCCTGCAGCTACAAGCACTAGTGCTCTCTTACTCTTGGAACTTTGACCAAGGTCCCAGCTCCCTTGTGACACTCCCCTAGTGTTCCTCTCCACACAGGAACTTCAACCTAAAACTACATATGCTAGTCAGTGCCAACTCTACCTGTTGGTCAGCAAAAGATCCCCTGAAATCTCTTTCTGACTAGTTTCCTTATTATCTCTGGGCTGAGAACTTGTAAAACTGCTACTGCTGCTGCCATCATGTGCATGGATTCAAGACAGGCTTGTATCCTGGTATCACAGACTTCTGCCCACTTCCTGAGTATTCTTAGGCTGGAAAAATGGCTCACCCTGCACTATTTTTTGTTTTTTCCCTTTTCTGGGCATTTTCCCAGCCAGTTACTTGACTTCTGAGAGTCCTCTCCACCCCCTGGCCTAGATCCACCCAGCTAGTGCTTGGGGTCTGAGATTCAAATGCTCCCAGACAGTTACTTGATTTCTGAGAGTCCTCTCCACCCCTGGCCTAGGTCCGCCCAGCTAGTGCTTGGGGTCTGAGATTCAAATGCTGCTCCCCAGCCTCAGGGCTTTTGGCAGCAGGCCTGACTGCTCTTCAATGGGACCTTATCTGCTGGTGCTCAGGTTGGGGCAGGGTGGCCTCTCAGG
>CM053770.1:503500887-503558387 GCA_028658325.1 Potorous gilbertii
CTCATTTCTCTTCCCAGTTTTTCCTCCACCTGTCTAACTTGATCTTCAAAATCCTTTTTGAGCTCTTCCATGGCCTGAGCCCATTGGATATCTATTTCAGATGTTTGGGATACAGAGGCCTTGACTCCTATGTCTTTACCTCATGGCAAGCATTGTTCCTCCTCCTCAGAAAGGAAGGAAGGAAACATCTGTTCACCAAGAAAGGGTAAGATCGATTTCCATATCCAATTAAATGTGTATGTTATTCCCTCCTTAAGAGGGAAAATTCACTTATTTTCTCTCACCTCTCTTCTCTTCCCCTCCACATTGTAAAAGCTTTTTCTTGCCTCCACAACATTCTCATTTTTCAGAGGAAGATACTAAGAAGCCTGGGAGGCTATATAATGAATCCAAGGCACAGATAGGATTTAAAGCCCAAGTCATAAGATCATAACATCAAAGATCATAGACTTAGACCAGGTCACTGATGTGTAGAAATCCACAAATCAGAGTAGACCCAGGTCTGTACTGGGAAAAAATACATGCAACTGTTACAGGGGGACCACAAACCAAGCAGGCCATGCTAGGACAGGCAGACAGGTGATAACAGTCACTGTAGGGCAGAGGTGTGATGGAGAACTTTTTTTATTTTGACTTTTTCTTCCACTTTAGATTCTCCTTCCATCTTCTGCCACTCACAGAGATATGGTTCCCCCTTGATGACACTGAATCCCTGGCATCTTTTCAGTACTATTTATACCTTTTCTCATATACTTCCAACATACAGGTTTTGGAAAGGAAATCAAAATACTCCCAATGCCATTTCCAGACTCTGCCCAACAGTGCTCAGCAGCCTCTTTTCTCTTTGAGGTTTGTTCTACACTTTTTGCCTAATGTATATCCTTGTGGCTGGAGCACATGCTCTCTTTCTCAATGAGTTCAATTCCTGACTCAATTATTTTCCTGTCCATCTTCTAAATGTTGTCTTTATACTCACATCCTCACATTCTAGTTCCTGAATCTATTTAATGTCTGTCTCCACTACTCTCCCTCAGCTACACATAGGTATATATCAAGAACTTTGAAAATTCTTTTTACTCAGCATAATCTGTCAGTTCCATCTGTTTATACTTTACCCTTTCTATGCTTATTTTTGCTATCACTATAACGTCCAAGTCTTCTATCTTCAGTACTTTCCCAAGTCACCGTCCCTACTCCTCCCTTCCCAATCTTGACCCTTTAATTAACTACTCTCAAATCCCTTACTTCTGTGTTTTATCACAACTCATACCCTGACAGCTACTAATTCTGGATTAATCTCACCATCTGCCTCCTCTGGTCCTACTCATGTGCTCCTGTACAGAGCTGGAAGAAGTTACACAATTGTACTAACTGGATCCACTATAAGTTTGTTATTTTATTCATGCATTACTGCATCAAGACAATCCTGCTCTTTCTTCAATAATTATTCCACTCACCAAAGAGACTGCTCCAAACCTTTTCTTCTTTCCACAAGCTTCCCACAGCACTCCACTCCTACTCTCTCAGCTTAGAACCTGTCCTCTTACTTTATCAATAAAATGGATATCATTTACCATGAGGTTCCTCTTCCCCTGTGCTCTATATTTTGTAACACCTTGGTATCAAACTACCTTTATTCCAGTAACTGAAGAAGAGGTGGCCCTTCTTGCCAAAGGCAACCTATCTACATGCATCTTTGTTCTCATTCCTTCCTTGTCTTCTCCAGAAGATTATACCTACTATCATTTCCTTGCAGATAATGTGCCTAAACCTCCACACCCTTACAAAACTCTCATTAAATATTCCTCTTTCCCAAACTCCTTGAAAAAGCCACCTATATCCATTTCCTCCATTTGTTCTCTCCTTGTATTTTTTTCAAAACCATTTGCCTCTGAGCTCATCAAGCAACTGAAATTTGTTGTCTCCAAAGTTAGCAATCATCACTTATATGCAGAATCTAATGGCCTTTTCTCAGAGTTCTTGAGCTCTCTTGAATAGGTTAACTCCTGTTCCTGTTAACTCCTCCTCTTGGATATTTGCTTTCTCTGGATTTCTGTAATACTGCTCTCTCTTGGTTCTCCTTCCCACCTCTCTGACCATTGTTTCCCAGTCTTCCTGAGCTAAGACTTGCCACCTAACTGTAAGTATATTCCTAAGGCTTTGCCCTGGGCCCTCTTCTCTTTTCTGTCAGTCTAGTCAGACGTGGTAAACTCATGAATTCCCTTGGGTTCAATAAAAATGTCTATGCAGATAGCTTCCAGGGTTATATATCTAGTCCTTATCTCTCTCCTAAGCTACTATTTTATACCCAGTCCCAAATCACCAATTGCCTATGGTTTGTTTCAAACTGTATGTATGTTTCAAATTCAAAATGTCCAGAACATAATGTACATTATTTTTCTCCCCAAGTACATTTATATCTCAGTGAATAGCACCACCAAACTTCCAGTCAACTCAGATTTACAACCTCAGGGTCATCCTTGACTCTCTCCCCCTTGCTTTCCTTACATCTAATTACTCAATCTTGTAGTTTATACTTCCATTACATCTGTCACATCCATCACCTGTTCTTCATTCACAACCAGGGCAAAAGCACAGATGGAAAACCGAGTGTGGCTGTTGGCTCTCTTGCCAAGACCACTGCAACCATCTTGTTTTTTTCTTTTTAAACTCAGGTCTGTTTGTCTTTTTCCATTTTTTTCTTTTTAAAATTTATTTATTTTTAGTTTTCAACATTCATTTCCACAAAATTTTGAGTTCCAAATTTTTTCCCCATCTCTCCCTTTCCCCCACCCCAAGACATCGTGCATTCTGATTACCCCTCCCCTGAATCTGCCCTCCCTTCTATTATCACACCACTCACTTTCCTTATCCTCACCTCCTCTATTTTTTTGTAGTGTAAGATAAGATTTCTATATCCCATTACCTATGCTTCTTATTTCCCAGCTGTATGTAAAAACAATTTTTAACATTCGTTTTTAAAACTTTGAGTTCCAACTTCTCTCCCTTCCTCTCTTCCCACCCATCCCCACTGAGAAGGCAAGCAATTCAATATAGGTTATACATGTGTAGTTATGCAAAAGACTTCCATAAAAGTTATATTGTGAAAGACTAACTGTATTTCCCTCCATCCTATCCTGCCCCCCATTTATTCTATTCTCTCTTTTGTCTTTGTCCCTCCCAGAAAGTATTTACTTCTAATTACTCCCTCCTCCCATTTGCCCTCCCTTCTATCATCATTCCCCCATACGCCACTTATCCCCTTCTCCCTTCCTTCATATAGTGTTAGATTTTCATACCAAATTGAGTGTGCATGTTATTCCCTCCTTAAGTCAAATGTGATTAAAGTAAGCTTCACTTTTCCCCTCTTACCTTCCCCCTTTTCCCTTCCATTGAAAAAGCTTTTTCTTGCCTCTTTTATGAGATAATTTCCCCCATTTTATTTCTCCCTTTCTCCTCCCAATATATTCCTCTTACTCCTTAATTTTTTTTTTTTAGTTATCATCCCTTCCTATTCAACTCACCTTGTGCCCCCTGTTTATATGTATATAATCCCTCCAACTACTCAAATAGTGAGAAAAATCTCAAGGGTTACAAATATTATCTTTCCATGTAGGAATGTAAACAGTTCAACTTTAGTAAGTCTCTTGTGATTTCTCTTTCCTGTTCACCTTTTCATGCTTCTCTTGATTGTTGTGTTTGAAAGTCAAATTTTCTATTCAGCTCTAGTCTTTTTATCAAGAATGCTTGAAAGTTCTCTATTTCATTGAACGAACATTTTTTCCCCTGAAGTATTATACTCAGTTTTGCTGAGTAGGTGATTCTTGGTTTTTATCCTAGTTTCTTCAACTTTTGGAATATCATACTCCAAGCCCTTCGATACTTTAATGGAGAAGCTGCTAGATCTTCTGTTATCCTGACTGTATTTTCACAATGCTCAAATTGTTTCTTTTTGGCTGCCTGTAATATTTTCTTCTTGACCTGGGAACTCTGGAATTTGGCTACAATATTCCTAAAAGTTTTTCTTTTTGGATCTCTTTCAGGAGGTGATCACTCTTTCATATTTATTTTACCCTCTGGTTCTAGAATATCAGGGCAGTTTTCCTTGATAGTTTCATGAAAGATGATGTCCAGGCTCCTTTTTTGATCATGGCTTTCAGGTAGTCCTATAATTTTTAATGTTTCTCCTGGATCTATTTTCCAGATCAGTTGTTTTTCTAATGAGATATTTCACTCTGTCTGCTATTTTTTCATTCCTTTGGTTTTGTTTTTATAATTTATTGATTTTTCATAAAGTTATTAGCTTCCATCTGCTCCATTCTAATCTTTAAGGAATTATTTTCTTCAGTGAGCTTTTGGATCTCCTTTTCCATCTGGCCATTTCTGCCTTTTAGGGCATTCTTCTCCTCATTGGCTTTTTGGATTTCTTTTGCCATTTGGGCAAAAGTCTATTTTTTAAAAAGTATTATTTTTAATCCTTTCAGCATCCTTTTGGGTCTCCTTTAGCAAGCAGTTGACTTGTTTTTCATGATTTTCTTGTATCACTATCATTTCTCTTCCCAATTTTTGCTCTACTTCTCTTACTCAATTTTCAAAATTCTGTTTGAATTCCATAGCCTGAGACCAAGTCATATTTTTCTTGGAGGCTTTTGATGGAGGCGTTTTGTCCTTGTTTTCTTCTGTTTGCATATTTTGGTCTTCCTTGTCACCAAATTAAGATTTTATAGTCTGATTCTTTTTTCAATTTTTGCTCATTTCCCCAGTCATTTACTTGACTTTTGAACTCTTTGTCAAAGTAGATCTCTGCTTTCAGGGGGCGTGGGGGGTATACTGTCACCTGTTCAATTACCCCACAATCTGTGAGCCTAAAGCTCCAAAAACAGTGACTGCAGCTGCCTCTGCTACTGCTATAGGTTCCTCTGTCCCCTTCCCCCTCTGCCACCCTGGGGCTGATGCTGGACCACTCCACTCTTCCACACTGGTGCCACTGCCTTCTTTCATTGACCTCCCAATTTGTCCTTGGTGTTTTGGGCTCTTGAAGTCTGGAAACTGCCACAGGTGTGAGAGGTTCAGTCTCCCTAAGGCCTGTTCAGGTCCCCTCTGTGCATTCATGGACCACACAGGACTGAGCCCTGCCCTCTGCATGGCATAACCTTCCAGGCTGTTGTGAGTTGGAAATTTGCTTCACTCTGTCATTCTGTGGGTTCTGCAGCTCCACAATTTGTTTAGAGCCATTTTTACAGGTATTTGGCTGAGCTTGTGGGCAGAGCTCTAGAGAGTCTATGCTGTTACTCTGCCATCTTGACTCTCCCTGCAACAATCTCTTAATTGGGCTCTCTGCTTCAGGACCCTTCTTACTCCACTATAAAGCCATCACAGTCTGACCATGCTACTCTACTAACTCAATAAATTCTAGAGACTCTTCTTCAAGGATGAAATATATATTTTTTAAATTTAAAGTCCTTTACAGTTTAGTCTCACCCTACTTTCCAGTCTCTCCCCCAGTAACTCTACAGTAAAAACAAACTAGTCTTTTTGTTGTTCCTCATATGAGATACTCTCTGTCTTAATGCCTGTGTTCTGTTTCCTTCTCCCACCGTTCCCCTTACCCTGAAATATTGTCTCTTCTGATCCCCACTCTCAGTTTCTTAGAATCCCTGATTTCCTTTAAGATTCAGTTTGTGTTACCTTCAGCATAAGGTTTTTCCTAATCTGCTCAGCTAATAGTAACTTTTTTTCAAAGTTACTTTATTATCTGTTTGGTAGTGTAAAGGTGTGCCCTTTGCAGACTTTGGCAAATTTGCAGGACATAAATGGCAACTGATAAATTCTGTACCTCACATAGTACATAAAAAACTATTTTTGAATAGGCTTATTTATACCAGGTAAAAGAAGAGAAGTTGTGAAAAGCTTATTTGGATATAAAAAGGGGAGGCATATAACAGAGTTAATCTACAGAGATAGGGAACTTGCCTCCAAGGCATAGATTTCTTCCTACCAGTGTGTCTGGCCCTTCTCTCATTCCTGGCATTCACTTTTCTGGTGGGACCCCTTTTGCCTATGCACTTCTAGCTAATTTTTTGTGCAGTTCTGGGGTAATTTCTCACTAGATTTCTTGATTATTATTCAGTATGGTATATATTTTAGGTTTTTGCTGGAGTGGATGTGTGGGAATTGAGCTGAAGCCTTGTTTTTTTTCTCTTTTGTGTTTACATAGTATGTTCCTTTGGAAATTGGATATGTTTCTTTGAGACAACTTAAGCAAGATTCAATGTTTTAAGTATAAATATCTGCATCCATTACAAATATAGAGACTGACATGAGCAATATTCATTCTGCTTCTCTAGAACACTAATCCTAGCAATGTACCTGGAGTCACACAGAGGACTCTTAGTTAAAGGAATACCATGTAACTAAAGAGATAAGGATATCAAAAATGCAATTTTGCAAACTGCTATTGATACTTGGGAATATAAAGACATTAGGTGATATGAAAAGACAAAACACCTTTTCCTGTAAGTCATTTGAGAATATGATCCCTTCTGAAACTCCAGGTAAGATAGGAGAAAGTACTTGGAAACTGATTTATGACATCTCTCACAGAAGTTGAGAGAATACTGCATAAAGTTAAAATTCTAATGGAATGAGGAAGTATTGAGAAACAGATTATCAAAACTGATCTGAAATAGTCATTTGAAGCATCAAGTGCAGGGATAGATTTCAACAGCAGACAGTGTTGTACAACTGTGGAACCACAGGCCTACGTTAGGATTTTTAGAAGTTGGAACAAGTCCTTCTGTGGAAGAAACATGAGATGTCTGGTTCAGAAATATGACTGAAACATTACAGCACTGGCAGGTACCTAAGTAGAAAATAGAGATGAACTGCTACAAAGTTAATGGCACTGCTTTTGGAGTTGTACAAAATTCAAAGTATATAAAACCTGAAGTTACATGGCAAAGATGCTTTCAGAAGACCAGAAAGAAAGTTTGGTGGTGGTGGTAAAATGCAGTCTACCATAAAGTGGAAAGGGGAAGTCAGGTGTACAGTCAACTACAGAGAACTCATAGAAGAGTAATCAAATCTGAGGAAACAAATGAAGTTACATTGTGATCCAGGGTCCATGATTAGAGGAGTTACTAGAAACTTTCAAGCTTGGAGATATTGAATCTTAAATCTGTTCCACATTTTAATATCCAGGGTACAGAATACTCAAATTAGAATTCTCAAGTAAGTTCCACATTATTGGTTGCTATGAAAGTGCTGAATTTAGCACATAGAGGAGAGGACATGAAGTATAAGTTAATTCTTTAGTTTACAGGTACCCTGAAAGTGCCTGTACAAATTATAGAGGTGAAGATATTGAGCTGAATCTGAATTGAACTAAAATGTAAACCATTATTTGCCTCAAACCAATTATGAATTATTCCTTTGAAGAACCTAAATTGCGTTTAATGGAAGAATCAATTGTAAAAGAGATTTCAGAATAAGCTACTTTTCTTAGAATCAGGTAACAGAATCACGAAATGTCAGAGCTGGAAAGGACTTTAGAGGCCATCGTCATCAAATAATTTGTAGATCTGACAAAGGCCTTTGACACTGTTAGTCATGAGGGCTTATGGAAAATTATGTCAAAATTTGGTTGCCCAGAGAAGTTCATCAATATTGTACAACAATTTCATGATGACATGTTTGCCCAGTTTCTGAATAATGGACAATGCTCTCTTGCCTTCCGTCACCAATGAAGTGAAATAGGGTTGTGTGCTTGCTCCCACACTTTTAGCTGATGTTTCAGTCATGTTGACATGCTTTCAGTGAGGAAGAATGTGACATCAAGGTCAACTATTGTATTGATGGTAAGTTCTTCAGTTTGAAAAGGTTACAAACCAAGACCAAGACCAAAGAAGAGGGAATGCTGGTGCACGATTTTCTGTTTGCAGATGATTGTGCACTCAATGCAGCCTCTGAAGCTGAGATACAATAAAGTATGGATCAATTCTCTGCTGCCTGTGCTAATTTTGGCCAATAATTAACACCAGGAAAACACAGGTGCTCCATCAGACACTATCACACCATCTACACGTGGAACCATGAGTTACAATAAATGGAGAAGTTCTGAATGCTGTGGATAAGTTTACTTACCTTGATAGTGTACTCTCCAGGGATGTACACGTTGACAATGAAGTTGATGCACACATTGCCAGAGCTAGCTCAGTGTTTGGGAGGCTCCAAAGAAAAGTTTGGGAGAGAAGAGGTATTAGATTGACTATCAAACTGAAGGTTTACAGAGCTGTTGTGCTGACCTCATTGTTATATGCTTGTGAAACATGGACAGTCTACCAGTGCCATTCCAGGAAACTGAATTGCTTCCATTTGAGCTGTCTTAGGAAAATTCTGAGGATCACCTGGCAGGATAAGGTATCAAACATTGAAGTGCTTGCTTGAGCTGAACTGCCAAGTATTCAAACTATGCCTCAGAGAGTGCAACTTTGATCAGCTGACCACATTGTTTGAATGCAAAATGTACTCTTGCCAAAAAAGACTATTTTATGGAGAACTCACATGAGGCAGGCAATCACATGGTGGCCAGAAGAAGTGATATAAGGACACTCTCAAGGTCTCTCTCAAGAACTTTAGATTTGATTGTGTAACATGGGACACAATGGCACAGGACTGCTCAGCATGGCGTGCCCACATCAGAAAGGGTGCTGTGCTCTTTGAGCAAAGCAGAATTGAGACAGCACAAAGTAAACACAGGATGCACAAATTTGGGATATCTACCCCAAATATTCACACAGACTATCTGTGCCCAACTTGTGGTAGAATATTCTGAGCTCGTATTGGTCTGATTAGCCACAGTTGGACCCAGTGAAATTTCACTTTATCATGGTGATGACACTTGATCCTCTTCAAAGAGTAAGGACAACAACCAACCAACCTCTTGATTGCCCCACTTACTTCTCACCCAAGCCCTGCATTGTATGATACCTCCCAACTGCTTCCAGCTGTTTCCCATCCTGGATTACATCACTAGTTACCCCAGTCCCATCAAGACTTAGACCATCCTCCCAGACCACTAGAACACCTCTAGATCTTTCCCACAAACTTTCTGTATGTAAGTTCCATCCAGCCTCCATGAGGGCATTCAGGTTTAATCTAGCACAGACTCTGTCTGGCTGAGATTCCATCTGGTCTGCTTGTCAATGCGAGCGTTACAAATGGTTAGGCTTATTAAGAATTAACCCAAGGTGGCGAATTTTTAATTTTTCCTTTGGTTTAAAGAAGTCCTAAGTAGAATTCATTCGAGCAGGACCTGGTGTGTTGGTATTTTGCGATCACCCTGAACCTCAACCTTTTGATTCCCTGACCGAGAAGAACTGTTAATCACATGTTCTTCTGCCAAGACTGGAAGATATGTAAGCCTCCCTCTCTCCCCATCCCCTTCGTGCTCTCCAAGCACCTTGGAAGTGGTTTTTGGACCTGAACTCAGGTCCCAGCAGGTCAGACAGCTAGAAGGCTAGCTTCAGGTTTTTGGTCCAGTGGCTCTGCTTGAAGCCATGGACCTGAGTACACCCTCCAAAGCATAGACAAGGATGGATGTCCTATGGGGAAATGTGTACCCAACTCTCTGAATTCCCTTGGTGGTAGGGAATTAGGGAAATGTCAGTTACTTTTTTCTCTTATATTTTTTCAAGGCTTACTCCCACATCCTCCTTTACAGAGGGAGGGACTTCTAGCCCCATGCCTGCAATGGGGCAATCCTCTTCAGTTCCCAAAATTTCACCTTTGGGTTGTCTCTCACAAAACTGGAAAAAATTTTGCTTCTCTAAAGAACTTAAAAAGAAAAAGTTGGTATTCTTTTGCAACACAGTTTAACCTCAGTATCACCTGGAGGACCACAAAGTAAGGCCCATTTTTGGAATCTTGCAATGTAATACTCTTTTACAGTTAGAATTATATTGTTGCAAAAGGAAAAATGGATAGAAATAACTTACATAAGGGCCTCTGTCAAGCTCTCTGAGGACCGCATTCTTAGAAAAGACTATAAGATGCCTGCACTTAAAGCCACCCCACAAAAGGGCAATGGGGGTGAATTAGATGTTTTGGATGATCCCCTGTTTATGGCTCCCACCTCCTTCCCTACCTCCATTTCCGCCATCCTAACTCCTATTGCCTCCCCAATCTCCTCTGAGTCCTCCTCCTGCTCCCCAACCTCCTACTGCTCCCCTACCTCCCCTAAGCCCTCCTATTACCCTCCAACTTCCTTCAACCTACTTACCTCCCCCTCCTTGGCCACTCCTTCCTTCACTTGGTTTCCCTTCCCTTTTCCTCTGTCCCAACCCCCCTCAATTCCTATCTCATTTTCTTTCCATATCTCTTACCCTGTATCTCCTCCACTGACCCCTCAGCTCGAGGAAACCCCTACTCAGGCTCTGAATTCAGGCCCCACCCCCATAACAGTCTCTACAGTATCTCTGCCTGTAAACCCCTCCAGAGACTCTAGCCCAGGCCTCTCCCTACAGCCACACTCCCTGAGGCAACATCCAGTCTGACCGCAGACCCCACTCCCGTGGCACTCTCTGGGGAATCTCCCCCTTTAATCCCTACTCTTTCTCAGGTACGAGTGGATCTTTCCCCTTGCCAGCCAGATCCTTTGACCTCCAGCCAGATCCTCTGGCCTCAAAGCATAATTCAGTTCAGCAGGCATTCCTCAGTCCCTTCCTCACAAGAAGTGGGACTTCGTATGTTCCTCCACAAGCCCCTGTCCCCACTGAGCTTTTTCCCTTGAGGGAAGTGCCTGCCTCACCTAGCAGGGACAATCAGAACACATGTTCCATTCTCCATTTCAGATCTCACTCAGATTAAAGAGAAACTAGGGAGATACTTGGAAAACCCCACTAACCTTTACTAAGGCTTTTAGGGACATGTTCCTACAATTTGAACTTTTTTGGAATGATATACATATTCCTTTTTCTACTTGCTGTACAGCTGAAGAGAAGAGGAGGATCTGGGAGCAAGCCCAGAAGTGTGGAGATTGTTTGGCTAGTAATGACCCCACAAAATACCCTTCTAGAACAGCTGCTGTTCCCCTTAGTGACCCAGGATGGGATTATCAGAAAAGTGAGGATAGAGGAAAAAGAGATAATATGGTATTTTGTTTGTTAGACAGCCTAAAAACTGTGTTAAAAAAGCTGATAAATTTTCAAATGATTAAAGAAATTACTCAGGGAGAAAAGGAAAACCCCGCCCTTTTCCAAGACAGGCTAATAGAGGTTATTAAAAAATATGCAAATTTAGATCCTGACTCTATGGAAGGGGAAGCAATCCTTAGTACGTATTTCATTGATCAGTCTGCCCCAGATATTAGGAGGAAACTACAGAAAGTGGCATTGGGACTCCAAACACCTCAGGCTCAATTACTGGAGATAGCTTTTGGAGCTTTCAACAACAGACACTTAGTCAAAGTAGAGGAAAACAAACTTAGAGATAGAGAACATGCTCAGTTGTTGGCTGCTGCCATAGCCAAAAAAATACCTGAGGGTATTCCTGGTAACTTGGGTAATGGTGAGACCTGCTTTCGATGCCACAGGGAGGGCCACTGGTCCAAGGAATGCCCCTTCAGGGTTCCCTCCCCAGAACCAAAGCCTCCAGGATCATGCTCAATATGTGACCATGAGGGAAACTGGAGGAAGGATTGTCCCCGAGGTTCGAAGAATGGTGGAACCACCCCCAGTACACCATCCTCCAGTCTTCTCAGGTCTTGGAATGATGGGACAATTCAGGGTTTGGCAGTGCTCCCACTTTCTCCATTTCTCTTGCTGAGCCCTGGGCGAATACTGAAGTCGGAGGTAAGATTACCTGATTTATGATTGACACCGGGGCAATGTTCTCTGTTCTAACTAATTACTCTGGCCCTACTCGCCCCTCCACCTGTCAGGTTGTGGGCATAGAAGGGAAAATTAAGGGATATTGAGAGACATACTTCCTCCCCTGCCTGTTTGAGGATCTGTTGTTTGAACAGTGTTTCCTTATCATCTCCTCTTGTCCCACTCCTTTGCTGGGAAGGGACTTGATGGTGAAATTGGGAAGCCAGTTTTCTCTAGTCAAGTTTCCCATTTCCATTTTTCCTCTGGTTACCAGACCTCCCCATGTTCCCCTCGAAGTGTGGGAGACAGTTGAGCCAATTGTTTGGGATCAGGGAATTCCTGGGAGAGCTACTCATGCTACCCCAGCCACTGTTTGCTTTAAGAATCCTAATGTATTTCCCCATCCCCTGTCAATATCACAGTAAACTTGAGGCCTGGAAAGGACTACAACCTTTAACTGAAAAATTCCTTAAGTACAAAATTCTTGTCCCTTGTCAATCTCCATGCTATACTCCTATCCTTCCTGTAAATAAAATCTAATGGAGAAAATCAGATGGTCCAAGACCTCAGGGCCATTATTGAAGCTGTTATTCCAATATATCCCATAGTCCTCAACCCATATACTATATTCACTCAAATCTCCAATGGTTTTCCACTCTGGATCTCAAAGACACTTTTTTTTGTGTGCCTCTCCAAGGCAGATTCAGTTTATTTTTGCCTTTGCCTTCCTGGGGAATCAAGTCTATGCCAGTTAACATGGACAGTCTTGCCCCAATGGTTTCGAGATAGACCTCATCTATTTGGCCCGGCTTTAAGGGATTTAAGGGACCTGAAACTAACAGACAAGTAGCCTAATTCAGTATGTGGATGATATCCTTGTCTATAGCCCCACCCGGGAGGCTTCTTTGACTGTTGCCACAGAATTCCTTAATTTCTTGGGCACTTGAGGCTATAGGGTCTCTCTGAACAAAGCCCAAATAGCATGCCAACAGGTAAAGTATCTGGGCCATGAACTCACACCCACTTCTTGATCCTTAACCTCTGAGAGAAAAAGAACAATTCTGTCTATCCCTGTTCCAGCTAGTAAGAAACAACTTCAAGCGTTTCTAGGCATGGCTGGGTTTTGTAGTGATAATATTTAATATAAATTTTGGACTTTAATAAGGGCCAAAGCTTGAATTAAGAAGAGTCTAGGCCTAATAGTCTCTTTTGTTATCTTAAATAAACTTAGAGAAAGCCTTTTGGTATGTCAGCAAAGCAAATAGGGCTGACTTAGCAGTTCCCTTAGGAGACCCTTTTCCTGGCATCTTAATGATAAGGAAAAACACAGAAGTCCTGGGCTGTAATTTCAACTTTGTCAACTCTCTTAAGATACCCTTTCTTGTGTCAGCAACTTCTAGGACCTGTTTGTGGCAGGATGCCTGCCATCAGAATGATGTGATTTTCTCCTTATCGAATGTCCCAGAGACACATGCTACAGAGAAGTCTACACAGCTTGGAATCATAAAATCCAACTGAAGCTACTATGTTAATTGTCTTGTCTTACTAAATTTATTTGTTCAACTAAAAGAGTTCCTTTCTCATGGCAAAGTGTATTTAAACCAGAAGATTTCTGTACCGGGTAGTCAGATAATCTCTGGCTTCATAATATTATGTTACTGTTTCTTTAAAGGGAATTGTTTAATTAATTAAATCATAAAATGTATGCATTTGGCCTGTTGCCTTTTCTTTAACCAAGTTTTCAGGTTAACAGTAGACTCTGGATTCCTAATTTTGGTCTTATTGCTAAACCCCTTTATGACTCTACTCAAGGCCTGGACTTACTCCCTTTAGAATCGAGTCTAGATCAGGCTAAAGCTTTTGAGACTCGGAAAACTAAACTAACCACCACTCCAGGACTAGCCCTACCCAATCGAGAAAAACCTTTCAGTATGCTGATGAAAGGAGAGTTAGGGTTAGAATCGGAGGTTTGGGAGTTTTAACCCAGTCTTTGGGACCCTCCCAGGCCAGTTGCCTATTTTTCAAAACAATAGACCCAGTGGCTGCTGGATGGCCTGCATGCCTCCAGGCAGTGGCTGCTACAGTCATTCTAATTGAGGAAGCCTCTAAATTTACACTGGGATAGTCCTTAGAAGTTCTGATGCCCCACAGAATCTTTAATAAACTTGGTTTTTCATCAACACTATTTTTATATCTATATAATTATAGATATAGTTATATAGAGTCTAAATTTGTTCCTTTGCAAATTCTATTTACTACTACTGGTTTTACTATCTGGGGCCAAAAAGAGTAAGTCTAGTTCATTTTCCACAGGACAACCCTCCAAATATATGAAGACAAATATGAGACATCTGACACAAACATGAACTAGGATCCCTAAATGTACAATTCGGATTACTGGTCAGAATCAACTGGAAATAATGGAGTTATCTGTGATCTTTGTAATTTGTTTCTGGTCACAAATCTTGTTTTGACTCTTATGTGGTCATTATATTGCCAGATTTTAAAAAACCAAAAACAAAACACAACCAAAAACAAAGCATTAAGTAACCTTCATTAACAGCTGATGATATATTTCTTATTTCTTTCTTTTAATACATTCCAGGGTAGTCCTGACTCCAACTAGTTCCCTTGTAGTTTAGGTTTGAAAATGGAACAAAATGAGACTCTTATTAAGTGAAAAGTGTTGACCTGAATAGAAATGGATCCCTCTAGGCTCCATATTGACATAGAAAACCACTAATTAGTATTAGCTATGTTCTACTGTAGTATTATTATTTTGTTAAACATTTCCCAATTATATTTTAATCTGGTTTTGGGGCATTCCAGAGTTTTGCAGGCTGTTTGCTCAGTGAGTTTTGCACTTTTACTGTAGGTCATTCAACAGTTAACAAAGAGAGGTCGACTTAGTCATAAAAGAAAAAAATTCTACAAGGTTAAGAACTGATTCAGTTGAGGGAAGTTCCCTTACCTAAGTTACTTATCTTGATTTTCCAGTCAAGAGTTAGAGCATTCCTAAAATTCATTGTGGCTCTACTGTATTCAGGGGATAAAGAAATGACCTCAAGAATGGAAGCCTTTAGTCCCCTGAGCCAAACAACTCTTAAGGTATCAATACCTTTTAAGGAAAAATTAAACTAACTTTCATGGGGGAAGGAGAATGCTCCTTCTTTAAACAATACTGTATTGTTTAAAATATTACTGGACCTAAAAGACCACAAGTACTGAAATTTTAGAAGAGATTATTAGAGGGAAACCTTGATTTCTTACCAATTATTCTAGCTGATGGTGACACTCTCAGGGAAGTGTAATATAGGAAAAAATTCATTTTCAGTCATTTCGTTTTCTGGAGCCATGAATTCATTGGGCAGGGAATTCCTGGCAATGATACTACTTCTATCCATGCAAACAAGTTACCAACTTATAGTTTTAGAGTTGAGTTATAGGCGAGGTTAAATGACTTGCCAAGTGTAACAAAGCCAGTATGTGTCAAAGGCAAGATTTGAACTCTGATCTTCCTGACCTGGGTGCCAGTTCTCCATCCACTAAACCTAGCTCCTTCTCAGTCATAGGGGTTTTGTAACAATAAGATATTTGCTGTGAGCCACTGAGAAAGTCTGGTATATGACCCTTTGGTTGATTAAGTCTCACATTCCTAGCACCTTCTAGGGGCACAATTAAATTCTATAACTGCAGTCTCCTTTAAAATTCCTTTGTGATATTCTAGAAAAGTCTCAACCTTAGTTTAAAGAATACTGAGCCAGGCTAGATCTTCTGGAAATAAAGGAGAAATGTAGATCTGCGGAAGAAGAGAAGCTGTTACAGTGAGTGTCTCAGCATCTGCTAGGGACACTTTTTTTTTTTTCATATTTTAAAGATGCTGCATTTATTTGTTTCTAATTCAATTTTATTCTCAGTTCCAAATTCTCTCTCTCCCCAACCAGGCAAGAAGTATAAAACCCATTATAAATGTGAAGTCGTGAAAAAAAATTTCCACATTAGCCATGTTTTGAAAAAAAAAGAGAAAAAAATGCTTTAATCTGCACTCTGAGTTCATCAATTCTCTATCAGGAGGTATTCTAGTATTTTTCATTATGAGTCTTTTCAAGTTGTAGTTAGTCATTATATTGATCAGAGTTACTAAGTCTTTCATAGATGATTATTCTTACAATATTGCTGTTACTATGTAAATTGTTCTCCTGGTTCTGTCCACTTCAGTTTGTTTCAGTTCATATAAGCCTTCCCAGGTTTCTCTGAAACCATTCCCTTTATCATTTCTTACAGTATAACACTGTTCCATCATACTCATATACCATAACTTATTCAGCCATTCCCCAATTAATGGGCATCTCCCTCACTAGGGATATTACTTAAAGGTATTCCCAGAAGTTAGGGCTTTTCCATATTCTTCACTCTGGAGGTTCCCTTTAGAATTCAAGGTGGGGGGTTGTTCAAACAAATTGGGATTTGTTCTGTGAAGTTTGGATTTGGTCAAAGAGCTGCACTTGAGAATCTAGAAGGCCACATGTGGCCTTGAGGCCACAGGTTCCCCACTCCTGTGTCTAGATTTTGTCTAAAATTTCATGGAAATAATGAGGTTATTAAAATGAAATCTCAAGCACAAGCTATCCCCAGATTTCCAGTGATATATCTTGGAAATGGAATAGAGCTATTTACGTAAGGACATTTGCCAGTTGGATATCATAAGAATAAAATTAGAACTGAAAGAGGCCTTAGATGCCATCTAGCCCAACGTCCTAATTTTTCAGAGAGGGTAAGAGAATTGTTTAATGTCACACAAGCTGGGAGTTGAACTTAGATCTTCTCCTTCCACATCTACCTACCTTTTCAATGATCTACTCTGCCTCCTTAAGAAGTGACATTTGTTCACTATTAATTAGAGAAATGTAAATTAAAACAACTCTTAGGTACCACTTCACATCTATCAGATTGGCTAAAATGACAATAAGAAAATGATAAATGTTGGAAAGGATGGGGGAAAAGTAGACCACCAATACATTGTTGGTGGAGTTGTGAACTGATCTAACCATTCCAGAAAACAATTTAGAACTATGTCTAAAGGGCAATCAAACTATGCATACCCTTTCATTCAGCAATATCACTACTAGGTCTATATCTCATAGAGATCGTAAAAAAGGGAAAAGGGTCTACTTGCACAAAAATATATGTAGCAGCTCTTTTTGTGGTGGCAAATTGGAACTTGAGGGGATGATCATCAAGTGGGGAATTCATGTGGCACATGAATGTATGGAATATTATTGTGCTAAAAGAAATAGCAAGCAGGCAGATTTCAGAAAAATTTGGAAAGACTTATTTGAACAGATAAAAAATGAAATGAGCAGAACCAATGAGACCATTATTGCAACACTGTGCAATGATCAACTGGAAAATGCTATCCACATCCAGAGAAAGAGCTGATGGAGTGTGAATACAGATAGAAACATACTCTTTTCACTTTATTATTTTTATGTTCTTTTTCCTTTAGCAAACTGTAATTAATTCTTTTTGTAAGCTGGTTCTTTTTTCGCAATGTGAATAATATGGAAATATTTTTTACATGATTGCACATCTACAACCTATATCAAACTGCTTATCATCCTGGGAAGGGAGAAGAGGGAGGGAGAATATTTGCAATGCAAAATTTTATAAAAAGAGAATGTAAAAAATTGTCTTTACATGTAATTGGAAAAAAATACTATTTAAAAAAAAAGAAGTGACACCAGATGGTTTTAGCAGAAACACAATATAGGCCATTAGCCAGTTGCTGGCTCCATTAGCATTGCTGCAAAGACCTCAGAGATACCTACCCTTCTTACTTCTAGGATACTCCTAAAACTGGCAAGTATCATACCTAAGACCAAGGCCCCAGGAGCCAGAGCAAAAGAGCCCTTCCCTATGTGTATTTCCCTCCTCTTAGATTTTACAGGTTTCATACTCTTGTGATGCTTTCTCTATCACTGATTTCTGGTTTACTGTAAAAATTTGTAGCTAATGTCTCTAATGTGAATGGAAGTTACTGAGGATTAGGAAACTGTGTTCAAACCTTGCAGTACGGCTGACAGCTTGAAACAGTAACAGTATTGTCAGCTGACCTTCCATGGGCCCCTGACAGCCAATCACCACCTCTGCTTTTCAAGTCACTGACAATGCCTGGTCTAAATAAATACAAATTTAACTTACAGTCAGGAACTCAGGACAACACAGAATAACAGCCTGCCGTCCACACCTGCCAGATGAACTAAGGATAGGACATATGTAAATATTCAGTTTAAATATCAGACACCTCTTCAATTCAGGTACTGCTCTTATATTTCCATCTGACCTAAAAGAGCTTTCATGTCCCCCTCCTCTATCTTTCTGTCTTATCATTTGTACTTCTAACATATATCTCTCCTTCTCTTCTCAAGTTGGGTCCTTCACGAGGCTTTGCTCACATACTTTAACCCATCTACTGCTTATCTACCATTTGTGAGCTAAGATGTCAATTTATATGCTGTTTCCACCAAAAGCATGCTCTGGATGAGAGAAGAGAAAAAGTCTAACAAGAAAAAGCCCAGTGAAAACTGGAGCCTGACTGCATATCAAGTGTAAGGGCATGAGCTACTTATGCTATTCAGGGTAGATGAAATTTCATTGATTCAAGGATAGGAACTCACCTTTCACAAGGTGAAAGCATTGTACAAATTATAGCACATAACCTGATTATGGAGAAATGACTATTGTTTACAACTCAGTTATCAATGGACATTAATATTCATGTGCATGCCACAGTGATAGATAGCACTGCAGAAGAGAGAGAGCTTCATTGCTCTTTGGATTTTACTTCCTACTTGCTACTGCTAATATTCAGGCAATACAAGGGAGGTGCAGGGCTATGATTGAAAAAAACAAAAACCAAAACAAATCCTTATAAACAGAAGCATCGTGGTAGTGGAAAGAAAAATAGATTTGTGATTTGAATCCCAGTTCTCCTACTTATTCCTTGTCACCTTAGGCAAATCATTCAATCTTTCAGGGCCTCAGTTTTCTCATGTGTAAAATGAGGAGCTGAACTAGATGACCTCTTCCAACTCTAAATTCTATAATCCTATAAATAAGAGGAAAACATTACATTTATTTGTTTCTGTAATAGCTTCAGGTACAACAATATAATCTTCATTAACATCACCAGCACTATCATCTTTACCAACAAACTTTACTGAGTGCCCACCCTGTATAGATCACTGTTTTTTCTTACCTGGAATGGAGTCATCTTGAGAGGTGAAGCCAGAAGGACTAGATCCCAGATCCAATATTTGCCATATATCCTGAAGGGAGCTGCCAGTCTGAGATGATGATCTTTGGGTATGGTGCCTATTTTCCTCATGCAATTCTTGGGTCTCAACTGGCATTGGAGATCTGTTTTCTTTCTCCTGAGCCAATTTACTAATCCTCATAGGAGTATTAAGTTGGATCTATGAAAGTTAGAAAATACCTAATTATCCCAAAAGAACTCAAGAAAGTGACAAGGCTCCCAGATTCCAGGAACCTCTTGATAAAAGGAAAGGAAAATAGAAAAGAAGGAAAAACTAGAGATTTCAGTATTGAATTCTAGAAGGCTACTGAGGATAGGCATTTTTCTAGGACAGTGCCTTGTGTATGTATCAATACTTCAAGAATATGTGACTTCATTTTTATCTCCTCCATTTCTCTCTCCCCATTAGTTGTTGCTAGGGCTAAAAACATTACTTACTTAGTTGTTAACCCTTTAATGATACAATCCTATAAACAATGCTAGGATGATCTCCAGATGACAGGCGTATAATTCTGGTTATTCCAGGTCAGTAGGACTGGCTTAAGCTTTACTAGCATAGCTTTTGAAATTCTAAGGTAATTGTGGTCCCCACAATAGGCATCAGAATAGAATTTCAATAGTCTTGCACATAATAGTTATTTAATAAAAGATTAAGTTAATTGAATTGTGGATCTCTAATTCTTTGAGGAACATTTGGGCATTAGGAAGGGTTGAATCAGAGTATTTCCTGAAATCTTAGATCCAATAGCTTATTTAGATTTGATATATTCTGGAGGGAATGAAAAGATCTAGGGTAATTTTTCTGCTTGAATAAACACAGAGAAAAAGAGAAAGACTGTTGATTAGTAATAGTAAATTAGTAAAATAGTAAAAAATAGAAAATAGTAATTTTTGGGGTGTGCATGCATGTAGGCATCTGCACTAATAATTTCAACTCCTGATATAGAAATTTCTTCCACCAATGTAGAATGGAAATTCTTCTCTTATTTAGATAGTTTGGGGAAATCAATTTCTAAGCACTGTGGAGTTGGAGGAAGGCCCAATAATCCTTTCCGAATCACAAAGAAAGTCTTCATTTCAGCAAGCTTTTCAGGGCACAGCTACTTCTACTTAGCTTAGGTATACACTCAATACTTATTTCACAGAAATTCTGACACAGATGAAACAGATGCTGATTATTATTAACATCCATTTTTGACTACATAAAATGTGTTTATTGAGTAGAGTACATTTGTGGCTAGAATTGAAGCCATTTGAACAAATTCAATTCAATTCATATGTGCTAAGTACCTACAGTGTGGAAGTTATTATTTTTTCTTTTTTTCCAGTTGGCTGAAAAGTTGTTCTTTGTGGATTGGGATCTCCACATAGCATCTACCTCAAAAATAAGATCAAGCAGAAGAATTTTTCAAGACAGCTACAGTGTGTTGGTTTTTCAAGGTACACACTAGTGCAGGAAAAGATCTTGAAAAGATACCGGGTGAAGCAGCCCAATGATGGGTCTGAATTATCAGGGGCTGAGAGAAGTGATCTTATTCAGGTCTGGAGACCATGTCAAAAAGCTAAGAAAACTTTTTTATCTCACAGGAATGGGCTCAATTTGTCTGAATCATACTAAACCATGTCTACATTGACCTGTCAGAACACACCAAAACAAATCTATTTTAAATGATTCTTTATCCTGTATGGGGGGAAAAAAACGTGATTCTGTTTAGAAAGAAAAAGGACATCAATTTAAGAAAGGTCTCGTTGGATCCTGCTTTGTACTGAATAAAGTCTAATAATTTGGCTATTTTCTATATTCACAATGAAATGCAGTGTGGAGAGAGGATGATAGATATCTGCAGGTTCCTTATTACCGATCCACCAAAATCCAAGTTAATATTGGCTAAGGCTTTGTCTTTTAATCACTAAATTTTATTTTAGCCCAATTCTCTGCTGTTTTTTATACCTTTTGCTATTCCTTTTCTGGTCCTTTCTGAGAGAACACTGTTTTCTGGCTCTCTTTCCTCAGAGAAGACTTTCACCTTTTCTTTCTTTCTTCTTTCCTTCCTTCCTTCCTTCCTTTATCTGATTTTAAAACAATTTTTAAAAAATTGATAAGGGCCAAGATGGCAGAGAAAAGGCAACAACTTGCCTGACTTCTCCTTACCCCTCTGAACACCTTCAAATAATGCCATAAAACAATTCCTAGAGCACAACAGGGTGAAATAATTTTCCAATCAAAGACAACTTAGAAGATCAGCAGAAAAGGTCTATCAAAGACCCAGCCTCAGCAAATCAGGAGCAGGTCTTGAGAGTCACTGAATCAGAAGTGCAGTAACTGTTCCCAGAGCTCTATGTCCACAGAAGTGGTCAGAAGGAGATTATAGGGGTCTTTTTGCTAGCGCTGAGGCAGCAGTCTATTGCTTTGCCCACACTTGGAACTGGATTACAGTTCTAGGTGGCAGTCTCAGGGCAAGGAGGTATGCTAACCCACCAGAGTTTGTGGCCACAGTGGAGCAGGGAACTTCATCACAATTCCAGGACAGAAAAGAGTACTTGTGGTCACTCATAGACCAGAGCACTGTCAGGAGAGTAGTAAATACACCTCTTTTAAACCACAATAACTCTCTGAAAACAGCTGCACAAAACCCTTGAAGCTTTGGACAGTGTGCCCTCCACCCTGGAAGCAAAGCCCCACTTTACCAAAGAGTTAAAAGTCAAGAAATAGGCTGGGAAAATAAACAAACAACAGAAAACAAATTCTGACCACAGAAAGTTACTATGGTGACAAAGAAGATCAAAACACACATTCAGAAGATAACAAAGTTAAAGCTCCTACACCCAAAGCCTCCAAGAAAAATATGAATTAGTTTCAGGCCATGGAAGAGCTCAAAAAGGGTTTAGAAAATCAAATAAGAGAGGTAGAGAAAAAAATGGGAAGAGAAATAAGAGTGACACAAGAAAATCATTAAAAATAAGTCAACAGCTTGGTAGAGGAGACACACAAAAAACAGTAGAAAAAATAACATTTTAAAAAACAGACTAAGCCAGATGGTAAAAGAGGTCCAAAAAGTCAATGAGAAGAATGCTTTAAAAAGAAGAATTAGCCAAGTTGAAAAGGAGGCAGAAAAGTTCAATGAAGAAAAATACTCCTTAAAAAGTAGAATTGGACAAATGGAAAAGGAGGTACAAAAGTTCACTGAAGAAAATAGTTCCTTAAAAATTAAAATCGAGCAAGGGGAAGCTAAGGACTTTATGAGAAATCAAGACACAATAAAACAAAACAAAGAGAATGAAGAAAATAGAAAAATATCTCATCAGAAAAACAACTGACCTGAAAAATAGATCCAAGAGAAATAATTTTAAAATTGTTAAATTACCTGAAAGCTATGATCTAAAAAAGAACTTAGATATTATTTTTCAAGAAATTATCAAGGAAAACTGCCTTGATATTCTAGAACCACAGGGTAAAACAGACATAGAAAGAATTCACTGATCATCTCCTGAAAGAGATTACCAAAAGAAAACTCCCAGGAATATTATAGCCAAATTCTAGAGCTTTCAGGTTGAGGAGAAAATATTGTAAGCAGTCAGAAAGAAACAATTCAAGTATGGAGTGACAGTCAGAATTAACACAAGATTTTAGCAGCTTCTACATTAAAGGACTCAAGGGCTTGGCATATGATATTCTGAAAGGCAAAGGAACTAGGATTACAACCAAAAATCATCTACCAGGCAAAACTGAGTATAATCCATGAAGGGAAAATATTCACATTCAATGAAATAGAAGACTTTCAAGCATTCTTGATGGAAAAATGAGAACTGAATAGGAAATGTGACTTTTAAATACAAGACTCAAGTGAAGCATAAAAAGGTAAACAAGAAAGGGAAATCATAAGGGATTTAAAAAGGTTAAACTGTTTACATTTCTACATGAGAAGATGATACTTGTAACTTATAAGAGCTTTCTCATGATTAGGTTATATAGACAGATTATATAGATTATTAGATATTAGATAGATTATATAGATATTAGATTATATAGATAGAAGGCAAAGGTATAAGTTGAACATGATGGAATGATATCTAAAAATATAAAATTAAGGGGTGAGAGGAATTTACTAGGTGAATGGAAGAGGTAGAATGGGGTAAATTATCTCAAAAGAGGCAAGAGCTTTTACAGTGAAGGAGAAGAGGGGAGAGATGTGGAGGAGTGAGTAAACCTTACTCTCATCAGAAATGGCTTACAGAGAAAAGAACATGCACATTACATTGGGTATATAAATCTATCCTATCCTATAGGAAAGTAGGAAGGGAAGGAGATAAAAGAAGGGAGGAGTGATAGAAGAGAGGGAAAACTGGGGGAGGGGGTAGTCAGAGGCAAAACACTTTGGAGGAGGGACAGTGAAAGCAGAGAGAGAATAGAATAAAGAAGGGGAACTAGGATGGGGGTAATACAGTTAGGAATAGTAACTGTGAAAAAAATTTTGAAGCAAATTTCACTAATAAAGGCCTCATTTCTCAAAACATATTGAGAACCGAGGTAAATTTCTAAAAATAAAGGTCATTCCCCAGTTGACAAAATGATCAAAGAATATGATCAGTTTTCAGATGAAGTAATCAAAGCTATCTATAGCTATGAGAACATGCTCTAACAGCTACTTAGAAATGTAAATGAGGTAGTTGAGTCAAGATGGCAGAATAAAAACAGGGACTTCTCTGAGCTCTCCCCCTGAACCCTGCAAATACCTGTGGAAAATGACTCTAAACAAATTCTAGAGCTATATAAACCACAAAATGACAAAGTGAAACCAATCCTCAGCCCAAGACAACCTGGAAAATCAATAGGAAGGGTCTTTTGCACTGGGCAGGGAGCAGATTGCAGGCTGCTGTGGGCTGCACTGGCACAGATGAGTCAGAGCAGGCCACAGGGGACCAAATCATTGTTACTGTGGCTGTTTCCATACTTCTCAACCCACAAACACCAAAAAAGGTCAGTGGAAAACTCTGTGGGAACTGGGTGAAAGAGGAATGAGCAGCCTGGCCAGTGAAGTCCCAGTTCCAGGGTAGTGGGAGTGGTGGCAGTGGGAGCCAGCAGTAGGGGCAGTAGCAGTAGGAGCAGCAGCTACAGAGGCAGAGATTGTTTTTGGAGTTCTGGGCCCATATAGAGTGGGGGATCATAGGGCTAATACAAAATCTCTGAAACCTGTGACAGCACATCTACCTCCAGCCCTACCCTCATTGGAAGAAGAGTCTTATCTTGACAAAGAGTTAGAAAGTTAAGTGTTTGGCTGGAAAGAAGAGTAAACATCATAAAAGAACTCAGACTATAGAATCTTACTTTGGTGACAAAGAAGATCAGGACATACAACCAGAGGAGGACAGCAGAGTCAAAGTTCCTACATCAAAAGCTTCCAGGAGCAATATGAATTGATTGTAGGCCATGGAGGAGCTCAAAAAGAATTTTGAAAATCAATTAAGAGAAGCAAAGGAAAAATTGGGAAAAGAAATGAGTAAGATGCAAGAAAAGCATGGAAATTGAGTAAACAGCTTCCTAAAGGAGACCCCAAAAATACTGAAGAAAATAACACCTTAAAAAATAGACTGACCCAAACAGCAAAAGAAGTCCAAAAAGTCAACGAGAAGAAGCCTTAAATAGCAGAATTAGCCACATGGAAAAGGAGGTCCAGAAGCTCACTGAAGAAAATAATTCCTTCAAAATTAGAATGGAACAAATAGAAACTAATGACTTTATGAGAAATCAAGGAATTATAAAATAGAATCAAAAGAATGAGAAAATAGAAGACAATGTGAAATATCTCATTGGAAAAACCCCTGACCTGGAAAACAGATCCAAGAGAGATAATTTAAAAATTATTAGACTATCTGAAAGCCATGATCAGAAAAAGAGCCTAGACATCATCCTTCAAGAAATTAACAAGGAAAACTGCCCTGATATTCTAGAACCAGAGGATAAAATAAATATTGAAAGAATTCACCAATTACCTCCTAAAAGAGAACCCAAAAGGAAAATTCCTAGGAATATTGTAGCCAAATTCCAGAGTTCCCAGGTCAGAAGAAAATATTACAAGCAGCCAGAAAGAAACAATTTGAGTACTGTGGAAATATAATTGGATAACACAAGACCTAGCAGCTTCTACCTTAAGGGAATGGAGGGCTTGGAATATGATATTTCAGAAGTTGAAGGAGCTAGAATTAAAACCAAGAATCACCTACCCAGCAAAACTGAGTATAATACTTCAGGGGAAAAAATGGTGAATCAATGAGATAGAGGACTTTCAAGCATTCTTGATGAAAAGATCAGAGCTGAATAGAAAATCTGACTTTCAAACACAAGAATCAAGAGAAGCATGAAAAGGTAAACAGGAAGGAGAAATTATAAGGGACTTAATAAAATTGAACTGTTTACATTCCTACATGGAAAGATAATATTTGTAACCCATAAGACCTTTCTCAGTATTAGGGTAATTGGAGAAGATAGATAGATAGATAGATAGACAGACAGATAGATAGATAGACAGACAGACAGGGTACAAGGTGAGTTCAATATGAAGGGATGAGATCTAAAAAATAAAATTAAGGGGCGAGAGAGATATATAATGGAAGGAGAAAGGGAGAGACAGAATTGGGTCAATTACCTCACGCAAAAGAGGCAAGAAAAAGGTTTCACAATGGAGGAGATGAGAGGGAAGGTAAGAAAGAAATGAGTGAATCTTACTCTCATTGGATTTGGCTTAAGGAGGAAATAACATACACACTCAACTGGGTATTTTACCCTACAGGAAAGTAGTGGGGAAAGGGATAAGAGAGGGGATTGATAAGAGAGGGTAGATTTGGGGAGGGGTAGTCAGAAGAACAAAGAATAAAGAATCTTGAGGAAAAAAATGAGTTCAGCAAAACTAACCAATGCATCATATCTGACTTCATATGCAATGATGAACCTCTTGTCTTCTAAAGTTCTTGATGCGTTGAGCAGTCTAACTTAAATCATCTAGTCTCAGCTTCTTTCTGCCATTCTGGATGAAATTGTTTCTTATGTTTTTTTCTGCTCAGGACTTTTAATTCCTACTGCTAGCTGTCATTGGTTAGCTAACTGTACAAGTATCTTGTCACTAATTCTGTCTGATAAACACAACTCTGAATAAAGTGTTTTATCATTATAAGTCCTCAGCAACTCAAGAACAATGAATTACCAAACAACATCTATCATCTTTAAGGAAATGAACTTGTTGCAGTTTAATGTGATGTAGTAGAAAGAACATATCTGGACTATTTGGAATTGGGATCTGATATGAATCCCAGAGCTGTCACTTACTACTCTGCTGTAATTAGATGTGTCATATAAGCTCTCTGAGTCTCAGTTTGCTCATATGCAAAATGAGGGGACTGGAATAGATTAAGGTCTCTTCCATCTCCAAATCTTAAGTGTAGACTTTTTTTTGGAGGTAAGTAGCATGTTCACCAAATTTTCAATGTTAAACTACTATGACAGTAAATTGACAAACTGCTACTGTACCTGAGCAGGAGGCAAATTTGTTTCTTCCTTAAAGTTGCTTGGAGCATCATTTCTGGTTAAAGTTTCTGGGGCATTTTTGGATAATCTAGAAAAATAACTTTGTTGGGCATATTGTAGCTCCAGCCATAGAAAACAATCAATACAAAAGAAACTCAGGTACTCTATGTTTTATTCAACATGCAGAACTTTAAAGTCTTACTATTAGAAAAAAAGCTGTTTCCAAATTTCCATGATCAGTGAACTGTTTGATTTGGAGACTGCTAGATATCATTTCTTAAGTTTAACTCCTTGCTTGGTAATTTATCAAGCTTCACAAATCTTATTTCACTATTCTTTACAATACATTTAAGAGAGGAAAGAATAGAAAATACTAAGTACAACACACACACACACACACACACCATTGGAAAAGGATAGAACCGAGATTAAAATGTATTGACATTATGTATAGGGGGTACATGTGAGAGACTGGCTTACAGATATTTAGAATCACAACATTTGAAAGATGTCCTCTCAACAGGTTTGGAACTGATACAAGGGCATATCAGTGGAATGAATGTTTTAGGTTCAGCATGAAAAAATTAAGATGCCTAGTTATACAAGCAGCAAAAAATTTGGTCAAAAAAAAAACTGTCTGAAGGAGTTATCTGTAGATTATTACCAGCCTGAGTCCATTAAGAAGTTGGCTTAATTCAGAGACAACAGCATATATTTCTAGAAAAATTAAGTATAGTAGTCTATGTTATGTAGCAACAACACAGGATAGGTAGGTGGTGCAGTGGACAGAGCGCCAGGCCTGGAGTCAGGAAGACTCCTCTTCCTAAGTTAAAATCTGAGGTCAGACACTTAAAAACTGAGTGACCCTGAGCAAGTTGTAACCCTGTTTGCCTCAGTGTTCATCTGTAAAATGAACCGGAGAAGGAAATGGCAAACCACTCCAGTATATTTGCCAAGAAAATCCCAAATGGGGTCATAAAGAGTTAGAAACAACTCAGAAATAACTAAACAACAACAGGTTAGATAATTTAAGCACATCATTAAAAACAGGGTCAAGTTAGGAATCTAGTCCCACATATTTGTTAGGTTTACAGAGATATTTGGCTATGAATATCCTACCCTAAAATCACAGCAACATAAAGGAAGCCAGAGGATTTCTATTATAATTGCTACTTAATTACAAACCCATATACGTAAATCCCCCAACAGTACCCCTTTACCCTTTCCAAATTCATTTCAAAATAGCTAGAGAATACAAAAAGTCTGGTAGTCAATAAGAAATATACCTTTTCATTTCCAAGGCAAGGTCTTTCACCTGTGCCCTTAATCCCACCTATTCCCACTTCTTCCAGGATCATTTTCCATTAATTATTTCTGTTTATCTCCATATCTTGTCCTCTGCTAGGGTTCTCCTTATTTAATTTTTTTCTTATTCAATGTTTTACTCATAAACATTCTACCTTAAATCATTATCCTTTCCTTTCTTTTACCAATAAATTCTTCAAAGAAGATACTGCATTGCTTCTTCCATATCCATTCCTGTCTCAATCCCTAGGAATCTGTCTTTTGCCTCACCACTTTTTGAAACTACTCTTTAGAAAAGTCACCAAAGACTGTCTATTTAGTGTTTTTTTTTTTTAATTTTAACCATGGCTCTATTTCTCTGCAGCATTTGACTTATTGTTGTTCAGTCATTTCAATCATGGCTGATTTTTTATGATCCCATTTAGGGTTTTCTTGGCAAAGATACTGGAGTGGTTTGCCATTTACTTCTCCAGCTCATTTTACAGATGAGGAAACTGAGGTGAAAAGGGTCAAGTGATTTGTCCAGGTTCACACAGCTAGTGTCTGAGGCCAGATTTGAAACTCAGGAAGAAACGTCTTCCTGATTTCAGGCCTGGCACTCTATCCACTGTGCCACTTAGCTACCCTACAGGATGTGACACTATTCAACAAGAATTTATTAAGAGCTTACTATGTGCCAGATGTTGTGGTAGTTGCTAGAGGTACAAAATTGTCCCTGCCCTCAATGAACTTATATTCTATTAAGGGAATCAACATGTAAACATGTAAGTAAATATAAAATACATATTAAGTAAGTAAATGCTTTTCATGGGGGTTTGGAAAAGGTGTTATCAGTTGAAGGGAATCTGGAAAGGACTCCAATAAGAAAATGGCTCTTGAGCTGATGGAGCCTTGAAAGAAGCCAAAGATAAGAATGGAGTGTATTCTAAATACAGGGGGATAACGTATGCAAAATCACAGAGGTAGGAGATGGAATGTCATTTATGGGGAACAGCAGAAAGTTAGTCAGTTCAGCAAGAATGGACAGGACATGAGATTAAATAAGATATACTAAGCCTGGAAAGGAAGGATGAAACCTGATTGTAAAATGCTTTAAATAATAAACAGAGTAATTTCTATTTTGTCATAGGAATGACTGGAATTTTTTGAGCAGAAGAGTGACATGGTCAAGTTTATACTATGTTCTCCTATGGTCTTTCACTCTCCTTAACTAGATCCCTTCATTTTACCCTGGTCTGCCTCAAAGTTTCTACCTGTGTTCTTTTCTATTTCTTCTTTTATTATAAGGCTCAATTTTCTTTTGCATTGTCTTGGTGCTTATTACAAATTTTCCTTCTTGACTTTGAGATATCTATCACTCAGCTACTTTTTAGTTATAGCAGTTATTCCCATTATCCCAAAAAAGCTGGAGAAACAAGCAAGGAAAAGAAGAGAAAGGAAGCTAAAAGAAGAAAAGAACACAAAGTTAATTTGGATACCTTCTTCCTGAAACATTTAGTTTCCGTGACCCCATCCTATCCTAGTTCTCTTACTATTCTGGCCATTCCTTCTCTTTTGCTGTTTCCTGTTTTCCCTCTTGTCACATAAATAGTCTTTTAACAAGATTCTGACCTTGGCCCTCCTTCCTTCTCTCTCTAACTTTCCTCCTTGAGGATTTCATTCTTATCCATATCTTCAACTACTATCTCTATGTGGATAAATCTAAGATCTCTCTAGTTACAATTGCCCTCCTAACCTCCAGACCCTCATCCTAGCTGCCTGCTAGACATCTCTACTACATAGTAACTCAGATTTTACACATTCTAAACCTAATTCATCATCTTTCCCTGACCTCCAAAATCTATTCTACCTTTCTGATTTCCTTATTTCTGTTATGGTGTCATCATTCTCCTAGTGACATAAGTTTAACTGTTAATCATCTTGGATTCTTCCATTCCCTTCTCCCTTTCCCCAAATCTAGTCACCCAATTCTGAGTCAATGTTTTGCATTATCTCTTCGATCTGTCCTGTCATTTTCTATTTTTGTTTTCCTCCATTTTTATTCTCTGTCTTTTTATTTTGAGGGCTACAATTCAAACTAAAAGATTCTATCTTTTAGAGAATTTTTAAAAAAATAAACATTCCTTCCTTTTCATTCCCACTAACATACTGTAGTTATCTTCCTTATTTTTCACCTAGAATATTGCAAAAACATCCCAACTTGTTTCTTCCCTTCTAATTCTCTCCTAACTCTGATCTATCCTAAAAAACAGCTGCCATGTATATCTTATAAAACAGTTTCTTATCACATCATACATTCAAAAACCTTGAATGATTTCTTATTACCTAATGAATCATGTCTAAATTCTTTAATATGACATGTAAGGTCCTTCATAATCTGGTCCAACCATATCTTTTTATATTTATCTCCATCTACTCCTTTAATGCATCCTTTGCTTTGGCCTAAACATGTCCCGAGCTTTCTTGCCTGCATATCTTTGTTCACACATCTACTTCTCCCTCAATCTTCATCTGTCAAAATATTACACATTTTTTAAGACCTAGTTCAAATGAACTAGGTGTGTCCTCCATGAAGCCTGTCCTGATTCCTACTTCATAGAGTATGCTTTGAAAAAGGCATATAATATGCTCTATTAGTGATTTTCTAGTGGTAGAAAATAGAAATATTCATATTCTTCTAGTGATTTTTATTCAGGTTTCTTCTCTTCTACTAAGCTGTGATTTCCTTGAGAACTAAGACTATGTCTTACTCATCTCTAAACCCTTACAGATTCTAGCACAGTACTTTTATACATAATAGGGGCTCAATAAATATTTACTGAATTGATGAAGATATGCAGAAATGATGAAGATATGAAGAAAAACTTAATAAATATTGAGTATGAGTCTTCATAATTGACAAATATTATCACCAGTTACACAAATAAATACTATGCTTGATTTTTTAATTGTGCAGTAATTCAAAACATTTTAAATTAATGTCCACTAGATCTTTAAATTTCTGTTTTACTGTCTGTTGTGATAAATGTTTGATTACTCTTTTGTAGGAGGTAGCTAAGATGGCCAGAGATGAGCTAAACTTTATGTTCCCTTTAGTATGTCTAGAGAAAAGTAAGTTTTATTCTGAACCTCTAAAAGAACATCATAACCAGGAGTATACTATTCATATGGGAGAGTCAATTATTAAATTTAAATTATGAGTATTTATTCCTCAGAAATTGGCAAATACTACAGATCAGAGTTTGACTTATTGTTTTGTTAGTCATCTAGACTTAAGAAAGGGATAGAAAAAATATTAATAATAGAGACTAAACTTAAACATATGTTAGATGGCCATTTTTGTGTATAAGCTGATTGTTGAACATTTATTAACATAACAATTGATCAAAGTCCTTGACAGGAAATATTTGATACACAGAACATAAGATATAAGATATAATTCTCTCCCAATAGTTCTTTTGAAGAGGGCAGAACAGAAGGGTATGTGGCTAGCCAAGTCCTTTCTCTGGCTTTGCCCAAAAGTGGAAATCACAGATACTTAAGTTGTCCTTGAAAAGAGTGAAATGGCTTTCCAGATCTCAGATCTTATCCATCTAAATATATCATTGCTAAGAGGGCCATCTTGGGTCCCCATTGGTCAGGGTATATAAACCCTGTGACATGAGATATCTATATCTTATTTAATCAATCTAGGTCAATCTCTGAATGGTTAAGAAAAGAATCTGGGTCTAATAACATTTTCATTGGGCTGGAGAAAAAAGAAGTGTAAATGTATGATATAGAGATGGAAGAAACAGCCAAGATGAAACAATAGAGAAAGGGAGTTGATTATTCACTCAACAATGCCAGAAAGAGCTGGTACACGGATGAGACAAATCAATTTCTCACCCATGTCTCTGCTCATCTGCAAAAGGGCAAACAAAGATCTATTTTCTCCCTATTTCTAGATTTGTTATGAATAAAGTTATATAATAGGTAGCAGCTCCAAAGCTATAAGATGATGTCCAATATCCTTAGGCAAAGGCAAAGTCTGTGATAAATATAAAGGAATCTAAGTTTATTCTAGCCTTGCTTATTCAACATTAGAACATCTTGATCAAAAAGTCAATTCTTTAGATGAAATATGTTACCTGGGTTGTAAGCTTGCCTTGAAGCTGCTCCAAAGCTAAGAGATGATGCTCAGTGTCTCTGGTTAGTGTTTTTGGATACAAGACCCCAGAAACATTTTGAAAAGGATGCTGTGAGAAATTCATGGAATGACCTAGAAATAAGATGAAATAATGAGTTAAAAGATATGTTTTTCTAGCAAGCATCAGAATGTTACTAATGTTATAATCCGAATATCATTCTCCATTAATTGCTTTGAGATAATTCCTAGACATCCTACTGACTGCAGAAATAAACTTTCCCACATTCTCTCTAGAGGGTCCTAAAATGTATTTTCATCTTAACTGCTACCTGTTCCGATAATTTCTCAGATTCTAGTTTTTACCTCATTTCCTTTCACAATTACAGATTCCCTCTTACCCTTTTTCCTGATCCTGCTCTAACTACTCTTATTTACCTTTAGCAAGTCACTTCACCTTTCTAAGCCTCAATTTTCCCACTTGAAAAATGAAGGTGGTTGGAGTAGGTACCCTGTTATGTCCCATCTAGTTCTAAATACTAAAAGTCTATCCAAGAAAAAAAATTCCTCAATATTAATCAATATTAGTTGTCCTAGTTATAAGATATTAAGATTCAAAACTTTCAATATGACATTACTCTTCATTACTGTCATTATTATATTTCCATATATGTATATATATGGTATATATATATAAATATACATGTACTGTTATTATTAAAAACACATCTTTACTTTAAATACCAACCAGGGAATTCCAGAAGAGTCTAAATAGGTCTAAAACAACATCAATATACATTACTTGTTCTCCATTCTCATTCTCTTTCTTTTCATTTTAGGGACTGTAAGTCAAGTTAAAGGATTATCTTTTTTTCTATATCAAAGTCACAATCTATTTGTTTAATATTCTTGAGTTTGTCTAGGTCAGAACTGTTTAAGATCATATGTTACTCAAAGGGAAATACAATATTTGTTTAATACTTTGTTAAGGGTCTACTATGGAGCAATATACCTGGGATACTAGGCATTATCAAGGAAGTTATTAGAAATAAACTAGAAAACATTATTATATGTAATAGCTCATATATTTGCATAAAACTGTGAGACACTACCAGCCTGGAATATTGTGCATCTTGGTTGCTGGAAAGCTGGAAGGGATACTTTACTCTAACGCCAGGAGGCCTGGCTCTAGGCCTACTCCTAGCTCTGCTTGTGCAATCCTAGGCATATCACTTCTTCCCTCTTTGCCAAATGACTTTTCCAATCCAAACATTAATGATCTATGACCAATGTTTATCATGTCTTTATTGAGTATGCTCCTTAATCTACCATCAAAGACAATAATGGCCGAACATATCATGTATATAGATTTAATCCATTTGGCAATTAATACTCTATGTTTTTAATATTTTTAATGATAAAAATATTATCACATAGTAAATAATTTCTGATTACCTTAAGTTTATGACAGAAACCATAAGTATTCCTAGTAGTAAAAAATGCTGACAATTCTTTGTTATTGTGTCTTTCTGGGAGGAGTTAGGTGGGGAAATTTAGGCAATATAAAAACAAAAGTTATCAATAAAATACTATTTTAAAGTGCTGATATGGTAGTTTTGCCAAAAGCTACTGACTTTCAGGGTAAAAATATAAGTTAGGAAAATAGAAAACATGGTTGATTTTACTAACTACAGAATTCCTGGACTTAAGAAGGAAATATAGACTAGCATATTTCTTTTTAAATTTATAAGGCCAGAGGCTCACAATGACAAAGCTTTTATTTGAGATTAGCCACAGCTTGCCCAGAAATGAAGAGATGAATTATAATCAAAATCTGATTCTGGGTCTCCTTACTCAAACATATTTAAAAGTAATCATTAGTTTAAGAAAGAGTCATTAATAATATCCCTAGATATTGTTTGTCTGAAAAGTTTTTTTTGAAGTCAGAAGGTGGTACACTCACTGAAGAAAAGTCTTTGGTAGAGGAAAGGATAAAATAGAGCTTACTGGCTTTCATATCTGGGATCTCTACTAGCTGAAATACTACATGCACAGATGCCCTATCCACGGTGAAATCTGTGTCAGTATCCAGATTACTTTTAGTATAGGGAATATCACTATTTGTGGGGAAAGATTTTGCTTTCTTCTCCCTAGGCCACAAAAAAGCTTTTTTTTTTTTTGACCACTTGCTGCCAGATTGATTATCTTTCCTTTTGTTTCCCTTTCTCATATTTACAAATCTTTCTTCCCTCTTTGACATTTCCACCACATGAAAGTTATGTTAACTCCTTCAAGAACTAAGTATAGACAAAAAAAAGGGATACTACATATTATCTAAAACCTTTTAATACATTTTTAGCTTGAGGTAAACTAGAGATTTTTTGGAACAGTGCTCATTTCAAGAAAAGAAACTGTACTTTTAATGAGGTTTTGCAGTCTATGTCTCCTAAGTCCTAATTTAGAAAATATGTGTAGAGGAGAGTGGACTGGAGAGCCTCTTACAGATCTTTATATTTGGTGGTGCAGTGGATAGAGCACCAATGCAGGAGTCAGGAGGACCTGAGTTCAAATCTCAAGTCAGCCACTTGACACTCACTAGCTGCGTGACCTTGGGCAAGTCACTTAACCCCAATTGCCTCATCTTGAGTCATCTCCAGTCATCCTGATGAATATCTGGTCACTGGATTCAGATGGCTCTGGAGGAAAAGTGAGGCTGGTGACCTGCACAGCCCTCCCTCACTCAAAACAAAGTCAAGTGCAAGTCTTGTCATCATTTCTCTTGATGGCATGGTCTTCTTCGGCAACGAAGGATGAACACACACATATTTAACTGGCTCTAATACTTGTTGCTTACTTCTCAGAAATGGGAACAATTAAAGTCTGAAGAGGGAGCACTTTTGCATCTGATTATCACAACTGTAGGAGTTGAGTAATGAGGGTGAGAGTTAATTACAAGATGTTAAAAGCTCCTCCAAGATTGTGTTGCTGTGTGTTTATCCTTCATTCTCCAAGAGGACTATGATGTCAGGGAGATGATGAAGTGACTTGCAGTTGACTTTGATTTGAGTGAGTGAGTGAGTGAGGGCTGTGCAAGGTCACCAGCCTCACTTTCTCCTCCAGAGCCATCTGGATCCAGTGACCAGATATTCATCGGGATGATTGGAGATGGCCCATACTACAATGGGACACCCTGGCCCTTTTAGGCTAAGATCTTTTCAGATTCTCCAAGAAATGAAAAGCAGGAACAGTCAATAATGGTTAAAGGGACATATTTGTTTCCTCCAAAATATTAAAAGCAATAACAGATAATAATGGTTAAAGGGGAATAGCTGTGAAAGTCTTAAAGGAGTATATATACCCAGAACCAAGGAATTTATATGGGCATACTTCCAAGCTGATGTGATTGAGGTAGCTGTGAGGAAAGTAGTTTCAAATTTGAAATAGAGATTCTGGAGCTCGGATCCATATAGAAAAGGATCAAAAGTCTATAAAAGTGATAATTCAGCCTTGGATCTTGAGGTAGAAGAAAAGGGAAATAAGGAGGGAAATATAGGGAGCCTTGAGGCTGAAATCCAATATTAATTTGAGGCACTGAATGTCCTTAGTTCTCTTTTCCTACTTTAACAGAGATGGTTCTGAGATACACAGGTGTTATTTAGAAGCCAGGTAGTCTACAGAATTAGAAGGCGATTTGGCTATCATCCAAACTGGCTGAAGTTTTGAGAGTATATGAAATGATTAAGGGTGAGTGGAGAGAAAAAGAGAGAGGAAGGAGACAATGGAAAGAATGCTGTACTTGGAATGAGAGACTGGAATTAAAATATCAGCACCCCCACTTACTCCTTGTCAGATTGTGGATTAATCTCTTAAACCTCTCTGAGCCTTAGTTTTTAAACCTATAAAATGAGGGTATCAAACTAGATAGCCCCTAAGGTACCTTCTACCTCTAAATCTGTGATTCTAAGTACCTTGAGAAATGTCCACATGGGGCAGGAGAAGAGTTGGAACAATGACAATATTGTTACAAAAGCCAAGGGGAAAGTGAGTTTCAAAAAGGAAGGAGTGGTCAGTAGGGTTGAATGCTATAGAGACTCCAGGAAGATAGAGAAAAGTCTATCAGATTTAACAATAAGGAGGTTACTTATATTTGTGAGTACAGTCATGGGAGCAAACAACAGACTGTAAAAGGTTAAGTAAGAAGCACGTTGTAAGGAAGAGGAGGTAGCAAATACAGATTACTCTTTTGGGAAAGGCTGTTCATGAAAAGAAGAGAAAGCAACGATGAGAACTGGAGCATATAGTTTTATTTGTTTAGTACATTGGAGACTAGAGATACTGGCAGGCCAGGCAGTGGAGAAGGAAAGATTAAAAATGTAAGAAAACTGGAGAGTCATGATGAAGTAGGGTACTGGAAGAAAGGGAAAAGGATAGAATCAAAGATACAAGTATGGAAATGAGCTATTTGAAAAGCAATTCTCTTTGAAAAGAGAAGGGACATTTATTTTTAAGCAGGAGTAAAGAGAAAAGATGGATGGAAGATAAAATTTTGAGAAGTAGATAAGGAAAGATGAAGGAGCTCATGTCATATTTTCAATAAATTCAATTCAACAAATGTTTATTAAAGTGCTTACTCTGCACAAGGCACTGTGCAATTATGTCCACAAAGCACTGTGCAACGGGGATGCAAAAACAAAATGAAAATAGTTCCTTTCCTAAGTTCCTATTCTATTGGGGGAGGGGAACAGGATATAGCATATATAGTTAAGTAATCACAGTATAACTTGAGAGTTGTATGAGAGAAGGAAAGTGGAGGTGGTGGAACCTGAGGTAAGTCTTGGAGAGACAGAGGCAGGAAGGGGTGCACTGAAGATCAAAGGTAGAAGATGGAGTGTTAAGTTTGTGGAATAGCTATAAGGCCAGTTTGACTGGCAGAATTTTAAGCAGAGTAACATGAAATAAATCTGGAAAAATAAGCTGGAGTGAGACTGTGAAAGATTTTAAATATTAAGTTCAGAAGTTTGATTTTATTCCAAAGGCAAAAAGAAGACACCACAAATTCTTGGGCAGGGCCGTAAAAGGAAGGTTGAAATATTATTTTGATAGTTATGTGGAAGATGGGTTGGAAGGGAGTGACTAAAAGAAATGTGACCAATTAGAAGAAAATTGTAATAGTTCAGGTAAAAGGTAATGAGGGCTTAAAACTATGGTAGTGGCCATGTAAAAGAAAAGGGTAATGGATAGAAGAGATATTCTGGAGGTAGAAACAATAAAAAGTGGCAGCTGATTGGATATAGAGGGTAAGGGACAGGGAAAAACCAAAACTGTCAATCTCTGTGATTTGAAGGATGGTGGTATTCTCATTACAAATCAGCGAAGTTAGGATGAGAGGAGATTTTAAGGAAGAGACAGAGTTGTTTTAGACATAATGAGTTTGAGATATTAAGAACACAGTTTTGACTTAGGGTAGAAACTCAGGAAAGAAACTAGGACTAGATATATAGATTTGAGAGTCATATGTGAAGAGATGATAAATGGACCTATGGAAGCAGATGAGATCCCTAAGACTGAGGCAATGAGAATAGACTATTGTTGTTTTTAGTCATGTTACTATAAAAGGGAAGAGAGATATGATAGTAGCTTGCGGAGTGACAGGGTCAAGGGAAAGTTTTTTTTTAAAGAATATGTTAATATGTTTTTAAAGAATATGTTAGAATGGCACATTTGAGGGCTGGGAAGGAACCAGAAGATAAGAAGAGATGGAAGATGAAAAAAGCATGAGATGAGGAAGAATTCAGAGGAATTGAGACCCCTCTCTAGAATCAAGGGTACAAGAAGGGTTGACCTTGGTAGTTCTCCTTTTAATTAAGGACAAGAGCAAAAAAGGAGAGAATTAGGAATGATGTAAAAGGTTTGTGAGATGTGAAATAAAGAAGATGTTTAATTTTCTCAGGAAAATAGGAAGTGAAGTCTGTTGAATGGGTGAAGGTAGAGAGTATTTTTGGAAGTCTGCAATTTCACTCTGGGGAGTGCAACAGAAAGTTAAACAGGGAAGAATAAAAATATTGCCATGCATCGGTGAGAATCCAATTGAGGTTAGATGACATAAATTTGATTTAGATTCATTGAGAATCAGTTAAATGACTTCCTTCAGTCACACTCCATAACATATACATAAGAGCAGACAAAGCAGCAAGTATTAAGATTAGGGGTAGCACAGAGATGGAGTTTGGCAAAGAATGGGCAGCAGTAGTACAGGGGAGGGAAGTATAAAGAGTTAGGAGGATAACATTTAGAAGTGCAATCTTTCAAACATGGTTTCTTTTCTCATAACTGGGACTGTCTATGCAAATTTACACTAATAATGAGTGATGGGAATTTGGGAAGAGTAGATAACATCTGAATAAGCTGATGTAGGAAATACGATAAGGAGTCATTTAGAGATGAATGAAAGGATTTCCAAAATGCACTGAGGTCATATCTTAAGCTACATATGAATTTATAGTGAATCTTGAGAGAATGGTTTAATGACTTTCTCAAATAATGTTCAGAATCCAGGGAGCTTCTAGCTTAAGAGATAGGAAGGAATTTACCTAAAAGAGCACAACAAGAGAATGAGTCACTAGAACAGGATGGGAAAAAAATGTCCGAGGAAGGTGTAACTATAGGTAAAGTTACAACGAAGGGTCAGAGGATATCCACATACTAAAAATGTGGAATTGGACTTTCAGTGTTGTGTAGAAGTCAATCAAGCACCTACTATGTTCCAGGTACTGGAAAAGCAAAAATCAGTTCCAGTTCTCAAGAAGCTCAGTCTAATGGGGGAGATAACATGTAAACAATTATGTATGAACTATATATACAGGCTATCTATCTATCTATCTATCTATCTATCTATCTATGTCTGTCTGTCTATCTGTCTGTCTATCTATCTAAGATAAACTGGAGACAATTTCAGGCATTAAGATTAAAGAGAACTGGGAATAGAACGTGGGACTTGAGCTGAGTTTTGAGGGAAAACAGGGAAGTCAGGAGGTGAATATAAGGGGAGAGGGCAATCCAGGTATGGGAAACAGCTAATAAAAATACATGGAGTTGGGAGATGTTATGTTCTAAGAAGAGCAGGGAGGCCAGTGTCACTGCCTCATAGAATATGTATAAGAAGAATGGAAAAGTAAAAAGAGCATGGTTAGTGCCTTCTCTTTGAGACTGCCGTTCTTTGTATTCCCAGGGCTTAGTACAATGCATGGCACACAGTAAAAGCTTAACAAATACTTGTTGACTTGCCCTCTACACAACACTGGATGACTTGACTTGATTGGATATGGTGGCTGAGAATATAAAAATGACACCTAGGTCGTGAGCCTCAAAAAAAGAAAACTAAATTTCAAGGAGAAGGGAAGATTTAGGGGGAAAGATAAAGAGTTGGCTATGTTAACTTTAAGATGATGATAACGTATCCAGTTTGAGAAGTCCAACAGAGAGTTGGAGATGTGATACTAGAGGTCAAGAGAGTTTATAGCTGTACAAACTGGAGATGTGGAAATCATCTGCATGGAAATGAAAATTGAATTCATGGTAGCTGTACAGTGAAACAGTATAGAGGGAAAGGGGAGGAGGGTCCAGGACAGAACTTTGGGGGATACCTATGGTTACCAGGCATGGCCTAGATGAAAACCTAATCTGAATTAAAGCAAGTTAGGGCTGGCAGAGACCTTGGAGTACAATCCCCTTGTTTTGCAAACATGGAATATAAAATCCAGATTGGGGAGGTGATATGTCCAAAGTCATAGTTAATAAGTAGCACTGTAAAATTTTATTCCAGGTCTTCTGACTTCAAGTCTAATCATCTTTCAACTTCACTACTTAAACTTGCCTTTTCGACTGATGAGTTTCCCCTCCTATGTAAGGATGCAACTTTTTTTTTTTAATAGATGAGTGTTAAGTACAACTATAAGGATTTTGTGTATATATGAGGAGTAGCCCTTTTACATCTGTGTTAACTGATAAATTCTGATTTGATATTCATCTCCCTCATGTTTATTGTGGCATTTTATTTGAACATTCTCTCACTATACTTATGTAATCTGTACAACTTGGCTTTTTCTGTTTGGATTCAAGTAGCTCTTAACTTTCTCAGAAAATCAGTAACAGTTTCAGTATATACTGAGATCTAACTGGAGCCTAGCACACTGTAGTTTTGAATATCAATCTTAGTTAAAAGACAGTGTGGCCTTTATCCTATGAAAGACTGTAGGCTTTAATCAGTCTGGGAACATGGTAGCCTTTTATTAATGAGTATTACAAAGTTGTATAGAAAGGCTTTAGACTTTTTTGTACTTTCTGCGGTACTTTCCTCACAAACACTGCCAGGGAAATTGGTTTGTAGAACTCTGATCTCTAAAATAAAATTCTACTCTGTGCCAGTTACTTTTGACCTGAGTTTATTACACAATGAGGTTATTTTGCTTTCCTTCTGGTCTTCCTGAGAAATCAGAGGATAGATCACTTCCACCCACTCCTTGCCCCCTTTACATACACACTAAAGGCTTTTCATTTGTTACCCTATTTGGGGACCACATGGACTTGATTCTTTCCACCCCTGGTCTGGAGCAGTATCCAGTCTGAATAACACTTTGTTCCAGGAATGAGTGGATTGTTAGGGAATGGTTTAAAGAGGTAGACTTCAAATTCTATTCATTCAAATTCATTCTTTTCCTAGAGATTCATGCTCCAAGAGGAGAGAGAACCCAAATAGTCCTCAAAATGCATTTACCCTTTGTTTTACCCAGTTCAGCACGAAGTCTGTTCCCCATTTCAATGAGCTGCTGCTTCTCTTGGCTTAAGCTGGAGATTTTTCTTGCTGCTTCCTTCAGTTTCTTCTGCAACATTTGCATGGAGAAGGCCCCAAGAGGCTGGGCCTGAACCCCAGCCCCAATTTGGTCAGACTGATCCTTTTGATCTGTGGCTCCTTCTAGAGGCTTTTTGGTCATCAGACTCTGTAAATGAAAGCCCAAAAAGAGGGCTGCTAGTTTCACAGTCTAGCTACAAACAACACATACCAAAAACAGGCTGGCAAAGCAACAAAATCTTCATCTATGAAACAGAACAAAATGGGAAAGTGTACAGATCTGGGATTTACTGCTTAACATTTTTGTTGCCTAGCTCAATTGAGCTTTACCCCTCTAATATAAAACTTGAATTGTTTTTTTCTTTTTTCTAGCTTTTATTTAGTATTTTATTTTTTCCCAGTTACATGTAAAAACGGTTTTTAACATTTGTTTTTAAAATTCTGATTTCCAAATTCCCTTCCTCTCTCTCCACCTCCTCCCCACATTGAGAAGGCAAACAATTTGACATAGGTAGTGCATGTGTAGTTAGGTAAAACATATCCATAATAGTCAAGCTATGAAAGAAAACATAGTAAAAAAAAAACTCAAGAAAAATAAAGAGTTAAAAAAAAGAATGCTTCGATCTGGACTGAGACTTTTCTCTGGGGAATGGATAGCATTTTTCATTATAAGTCCTTTAGAACTGTCTTGGATCATTGTATTGCTGAGAATAGCTGAGTCATTCACAGCTGATAATTTTACAACATTGCTGTTACTTTGTACATAGTACATTTCACTTTGTATCAGCCCACGCAAGTCTTTCCAGGTTTTCCTGGGAGCATCCTGCTCATCTTTATAGTACAATAATATTCCATCATAATCATATACCACAACTTGTTTAGCTATTCCCCAGTTGATGAGCTTCCCCTCAACTTCTAATTCTTTACCCCCAGAATAGAGCTGCTATAAATATTTTTGTACATGTGAATTCTTTTCCTTTTTGTTTTTTATCTCTTTTGAGATACAGATCTAGTAGTGGTATTGCTAGGTCAAAGGGATGGTTTTATAGCCCTCTGGGCATAGTTACAAACTGCTCTGTAGAATGGTTAAATCAGTTCACAACTCCACCAACAATGCATTAAAATCTCATTCCTCCCATATCTCTTTAAATACTTGTCATTTACCTTTTCTGTCCTATCAGGCAATCTAATAGGTATGAAGTACTACCTCAGAATTGTTTTATTTTGTATTTCTCCACTCAATAGTGAGTAGAGTATTTTTTCATACGGCTATAGATAGCTTTGATTACTTCATCTGAAAATTGATCATATCTTTTGATTATTTATCAATTGGAGAATGGCTTTTATTTTTTAGAAATTTGACTCAGTTCTCTATGTTTGAGAAATGAGGCTTCAAAATTTTTTTTCACAGTTACTATTTCTAACTGTATTTGTCTCCATCCCATTTCCCCCATTTATTCTATTCTCTCTCTCCTTTCACCCTATCCATTCTGAAAAGTGTTTTGTTTCTGACTACCCTCTCCCCCAATCTGCCCTCCTTTCATCACCATCTTCTTTCCTTTATCTCCTTCCCCTCCTACTTTCCTGTATAGTAAAATAGATTTCTATACCCAGTTGAGTGTGTACATTATTCCCTCTTGGATGCAATTCTGATGGGAGTAAGGTTTAATTGCTCCTCCTCACCTCCCCCCCTCCTCCCTTTGACTACAAAAGCCTTTTCTTGACTCTTTTATGTGAGATAATTTATTCCATTCTACCTCTCCTTTTTCTTTCAGTACATTCCTCTCTCACCCCTTAATTTTTGAGTTTTGTTTCATTACTGACAATAAGAGGAACACCAATAATGTTTGGTATTTAGGGGTTTTTATCTGCACTGTTGCATGCTATAGCAGCATGGTCTAAATATTGAGTATGCATCATCAACTTTTCCCCTCCCCCTTTTTTAACAGATGGGAAAACAAAAAATAGGAAGAAATGGCCAATTAAGTGTTGAGAGGAATGTACTAGGAGAAAGAGAAAGGGAGAGGTAGAATGTAATAAATCATCTCACATAAAAGAGGCAAGAAAGAGCTTTTACAATGGAGGGAAAGAAGGGGAAGTTAAGAGGGAATAAGTGAGCTTTCCTTACATGGGATTTGGCTTCAGGAGGGAATAACATACACACTCAATTGGGTATGGAGTATTGGGAGAGATGCATGAAAAGTGCATCTCTATACCTATAGGAAAGTGGTGGGGAAGGGGCAAAGAGAGGCGGGGATAATAGAAGGGATGGCAGATTGGGGGTAATCAGAAGTAAACACTCTGTTGGAGGGACAGGTCAAAGGAGAGAATAGACTAAATGGAGGGCAGGATAGAAGGAAATATAGTTAGTCTTTCAAAACATGACTTCTATGGAAGTGTTTCGCATGATTATACACGTATAACCTATATCAAATTGCTTGCCTTCTCAATGAGGGTGGGTAGGGAAGAGGAAAGGGAGAGAATGTGCAACTCGAAGCTTTAAAAATGAATATTAAAAATTGTTTTCACATGCAACTAGGAAATGAAATGGGTTATAGAAATCTATCTTGCCATACAGGAAAATAGAATTGAAGGAGATAAGGGGGCGGTGTGTGATAGAAGGGAGGGCAGGTTCGAGGAAAGGGTAATCAGAATGGATGCTATCCTGGGGTGGGGGAAAGGAGAAGATGGGGAAAAAATTTGAAATTCAAAATTTTGTGAAAGTGAATGTTGAAAACTGAAAATAAATTTAAAAAAATAAAAAAATCTCAGCAAACTGAGAGGTTAAAGGATTAAAAAAAGCTCTTTCTCCATTCCTAATACTATTAGTCACAAGGAAAGGAAAATAGTCCTTTTAAGATGTCTGATGAAACACTTAAGACTTGTCCCAGATCTCCACCTATTAAGATATTTCATTTCTTTCAAGATTCAGTTCAAATGCTTGGTTGCAGAACTAATAATTAATGGCTTCTAGGTTTGAGTATTTTGTGATAGGGACTCTTTGGAAGAGATTTAGTCAGGACACTTGAGTAGTGGTCTTGAATTTACCTATGTAAAAGGAAACTGGTCAATAAGAGTCTTGATATTGACATCTCACACAAATGCGCCACGTTTATGAATTCTGAAATTCCCTTATTTGATAATAATATATTGGATTTCCACCTATCCCTCTGCCTACCAATACCAAACCTTGTTCTTAATATACACCATCACCTCCAGTCTTTTCATGCATCTCTCCCAAGCTCTCATTCCTATACCAGCAACACTTCTCCCCCTTTTCCCATTTTGATTCTCTATTAATTTACTGTTGAAATGCTTTCTTGTTTTAAATTTCTTGTTTCAAGAGGGAAATTATGCATTTTATATTGCCAAGCACTGTACTATTAATTTTTTTAAACCAATACTATGGCCACCTGTTCAGAGAAGTTGCTTTATCTGATATAGTAGCTTTCTTATATGCTGACCTGCAAACAAAATAAAATGGACTTTTTGTGGGGGGGCAGGAAACCCAATTCAACTCTACACTGTCCTCTTCTTGAATCCCTTTCCTCCTTATGACATCACTAACTGTGCCCTGACAGGTCTCCGTCTTGGTTCATTCCCATCAATAATGAAGGTGGAGAAAATCACACAACTATTCTGAATAAATCTTCTATAAGTTTATGTTACAGAACCTCAATTGGGCCCCACTGCTACAAGGGAATCAATCCTTCTATATCTTCCTAATAAGCTTGCTACCTCACTCTCTGTAATGTTTCTTCTAAACCTTTCCATTTCTCCTCAAACCTCTTATGGCTCCACTTCCCTCCATTCTGTCAGCTGAAAACCTTGCCTCAATTTCACTGAAAAAATTTGAGGCTATTTGCAGAGAGCTCCTTTTTCTCCCCTCCTCTTCATCTCATATCACTCAGATGCCTTCTGCCACTATCTCCACTCTTGTCTCACGCTAAAAGGAGCCAAGGTAAACCCATCTACCTGCACGAGTGGTCCCATTCCATTCTTAGCTTGCTTTGTATATATTGTTGGAGTCTTGTCTTCTCCCTTATTAGACGTTAAGATCCATGAGGGCAGGTACTGTCTTTTGTCTCTTTTTGTATTCCCAGCACTTTTGCAAAGTATCTAGCATATAGTAGGTGCTTAATAAATACTTACTGACTGATCCTATCTCCTCCAGGAGACTGCCCCCTTTTCATCCCCACTCTATCACTTATCTTCAATTTCTGTCTGCTGATTGCTTCCCTCCTTTCTACAAACATGCTCATGTCTTCTCTGTCCTTGAAAAAACCTTACGTGATCCTTCCATCTCTGCTAATTTTTGTCCCATATCTTCTCTGCATTTTGTGGCTAAACTTTTTAGGAAGGTCATCTGCAACAGGTGTTCCCATTTCCCCTCCTCTCACTCTCTTCTTAACTCTCTATAATGTGGTTTCTGAACACATCATTCAACCAAAGCTGTTCTCTCCCAAGTTACCAATAATCTCTTGGTAACCGCCAAATCCAATGACCTTGTTTTAATCCTCATCCTTAACCTGCACAGCTTCTGACACAGCCAATCACCCTCTCCTCCTTGATAACCCCTTTCCCTCTAGTTGTTGTTGTTTTTTTTGGATACTTCTCTCTCCTTGTTTTTCTACTATCTGAACTTTCCTTTCCAGTATTCTTTGTTGAATCTTCATCCAGGTTACTCCCTTTAGCCCTAGGTATCCCACGAGGTTCTGTCTTGGGTCTTCTTCTTTTCTCTTTCTATACTACACTTGGTGATCTCTTCAGCTCCTATGGATTCAATTACCATCTCTATGATGATTCTCAAATCTACCTATGTTTCCCCAAATTCTCTGCTGATGTCCAATTCTTCATCTCCAACTGCCTTTCAGACATCTCAAATGGAATGTCCCATAGACACTTCCTTAAATTCATCATGCTCCAAACTAAACCCTTCTCCTCAAACCCTTCCCCTTCTATTTTCTCTATTACTATAGCAGGCAATACTAATACTCCCAGTCCCTCAGGCTCACTACCTAGGAGTTATCTTGGACTTCTTACTCTCTCTCACCTCCATACCAATCTATAACCAAGGTCTGTTGATTTTATCTTTTTGCCACATCTCTCACAAATATCCCCCTTCTCTCTTCTGATAATGACACTGTTGGTCTTTGAAGTAGGTCCTTATCACCTCAAGTCTGGACTATTGAACAGTCTGTTGCTTGGTCTGCCCATCACAAGTCTTTCCCTACTCCAGTCCATCCTCCAGTCACCAAAGTGATTTTCTTAAAGTTCAGGTCTGACCATGTTATTCCCTCTATTCAAGAAATTCCAGTGGCTCGCTATCATCTCCAGGATCACACACAAAATCCTTTGTTTGTCATTCAAAGTTTTTCATAACTCACTCTACCTCTCTCACCTTTCCAATCTTCTTATACCTTCCCCACTTCATCCTGAACTACTCTTTGATCCAGTGACACTGGCTTCCTTGCTATTCCTCAAAAAAAAAAAAAACATTCCATCTCTTAGCTCTGACCTTTTTCACTGGCTATTCCCTGTGGCTGGAATGTTTTCCCTCCTTATTTCTACCTTCTTGCTTCTCTGGCTTTCTTCAAGTCCCACCTAAAACTCCACCTTCTATAGGAAGTCTTTTCCAGTACCTCCTAATTATGGGGCCTTCCCTCTGTTGATTATATTATATATAAGCATATAGCTTATTGATAAATAGCTATTTTCAATTTTGTCTCTCTCATTAGACCGAGCTCTTGGAGAGTAAGGACCATTTATTGCCTTTCTTTGTATCTTCAGCACAATACCTGGCACAAAGTAGGTGCTTAATAAATGCTTGTTAATCGACGATCCTGGGAGCATACACATTTGATGAGCCTTCATCTAGAAGTTCATGATGACATTGCAGGGTGGGACCTGAGATCTCTATCACAGAGCATTGTAAAGTTATTTTATGACTGGTTCCTGTGTAGCTACTGCATTGTACAGAGTGGCCTCTCGGTTGACTGGTGAGTTGGAACTGAGAAAACATAAAAAGACTCCAATGGAGAAAACTCCTTCCTGATGGTCATGAAGTGATACTTACTTTGATAGTAGAAAAGGTAGTATCTTTCCTTCCTTGAACCTCCCTGGTCCACATAATGTTAATATAAAGTTAATGGTGGGTGGGGAGAAGAGTTAAAGATCTCTCCTGCCCATTAATAGGCCTCAGATACCTTTTATTAATTTATAATGAGCCACTGAGTTACAAAGGTTGTGCCTTCCAGCTCACGAAAGTGTATATATACTCTGAAGTGAGATTTTGTTTTGGGGCTTGTTTTTTGGAAGAAGGTTGGTGTGCCATATGAGACTCGGGGGTAGCTGCTAAGGAGCCTGCAGGCTTTGAAAACCCAGATGTTGGTTTTCTCTCTCTGGTAACAGCCAACTGACCAGTTGGAAGCCCTGTCTGTTGATCTTTCTGTAATTTCTGCTTGTATTTTCTGTTTGTATTTTCTCTGAAGTTCAGGGTGCTGACTTTTTCCCCTGAACTTAGTCAATGATATATGTGATTGAATAAAGTAGATTTCTGACCCCTCAAAAGTTGCTTTCCTTTTATAAAAGCAGATCTAAGAACCTGTATAGTAGTCCAGGGTCCTTGCTGTTACAGTTCAGAACATGATCTCCTAAGCAAGAGTATTTGGGACAAGGCTGCATCCTGTTTATATTTTCTTTCCTTTAGTACAAGCTTTCTGAGATCTCAAGACATGCAGGAACTAGAGTCCATACCAGAGTTGGACAGCAGCTAAGTGAAGTAAGTAGTGTAACTCCAAGTAATAATTTCTGGGACCCAGCGAAGATCAAAGGCAGTTGGGATGCTATGTCTTGCAGGCAAAGGAGTAACTTGTCCATTTTCTACACTGAATTGGAAATTAACTCAGTGAGATGAATGCTTTGTAGCAACCATTTTATGTTTGAGCCCATTTTCCTCAGGGACTGAGATGATAAAGGGAAAATGTTTTTATACTTCTGTTCTTGCTATAGCTTTTTGGTACGTACTCCTTTGTAAAAGCTAACAGATGTTATTTGGCTATATTGATATTGAGGCTCTAATCACTGATATTAATAATATGGAGGTGATATTAACCAATACTGACAACGGATAGTAGGTAGAAGATACCAAACTAGAAGCCTGAGCTGATAGTATTAGAGGAAGTCCTATTATTCCTTAGGGTTAGCTCTAGAACTTTTGAGGGGAGATGTAGCTATCTGTACTTAGGGGACACAATCTGTTAGTGAGTTTTGGGTTGGGAGAATAAATCCAGAGCTTATATGACTACATCTTAAACTAACTATGTGAGATTGGGCAAGTCATGATTTCTTCAGATCTGTTTCCTCAGTCTAAACTGAGGGGGCTCCAGATTTCAAAAATTTCTCCCATTTCTGACATTCCACAACCCAGTAAGGAAGGCAAATGTGTGCTGACACCTCTTGTACCAATCTGAGTTGCAACATCCAACAGGTAGAATTAACACTGTATGCAACAAATTAAGAGTCTATGTGGTTGGAAAAGATTTAGCCCTGTATATTTGAAAAGGTATTTCTCCAAAATCTGACAGGGAATGAGAGCCCTTTGTTGTTTATACGCACACATCTATTTTGAAGTTTTGTGTTTAAAATTTTGGATGGTAAGGACAAATTGGTTAGCTTGCATACAGGCAACCCTTCAATTGAAAGGCCTGAACTTTTCTTCCTTAAAGTTCCTGTTTCTGAAGGCAAAGTTGGGATAGCAAAAAACCTTGCTTCCAAAGAAAAGTCATTAAGATACTAAGAGAATAAATAAAATCAAACATCAAATAAAATGCATGAAATTCAGCCACCTAATAATACTAAATAGGATTTCATTATGACATTAAATTTGAAAATCACTTCCTTGGTTCTAAGTTGTTGAAAATTAATGAGAAGACTCTTCAGTTCCTGTGGAGGGTATGGTGACAATGAGCAAATGCACATTGCCCTCTAGTGAAAAGCAAGGAGAAATTAAGAGCATCAATTAGACTTGTACTAAGTACATAGGCAGAGTAGAGGAAATTCTTCAGGAAGGAAGACCATCTCACTTTGAAAAATGAGATGTTAAAAACTGGAAGTGAATGGAATTGGAAAGGACATGACAACGTTGCTCAGAGTCTACATGTTTATCAAAGATGTGCCCTATACTGTTTGGATGTACCATGGGGCTGGAGGACTGGCTGCTAACTGGTTACTTAGGTGAAGAAAGAAAAGACAGAAAGATCTCCTTTATCTTACTTCTGTAATGCTAATCAGTCCCTCTATGGGAAATAAAAACTGAACCAAACTAGTAAGGAAGGAGGTATGCTACAGGTTCATCAAAACCTTTGTTCTTCCTCTCCTTTCCACTAGAAGAGGGTCTATGGATCCTCAAGAAACCTTTAGATAGATTTAAAGAGTATATGAACTTGAACAGGGAAAAAGTTCCATTTTAATTTTCACTAACCTTTCATTGAAATTTAGCACCTTCAATTATTTAAAAACATTATTCTGAGAAGGGGGTCTACAGGCTTCGCAAGACTGCCAAAAGTGTCAACAATACAAAAGGAATTAAGAATTCCTGTAGTAGAAAGAACTTTCTAGATCCCCTTATACTGTGGAAGTAGAAGAGGCATCTTATATGTAATATCATACAGGTCTCTTGTTTTTGCTGTCTTCTTTTACCATTGCTAGTCATCATTGAGTTATTGAGAGAGACAAGTTGGAAGAGTGGTAGAAGTGCAGTAAGCTCCCTTTCACAAAACTTTTCCCAACAGATTTAGAAAATGCTCTAAACTAAATCCTGAAGGGGAAATCTGGGGGGAAAAATCACGAGTCATTTGTCTAGCCCTGCTTGGAACAGGGAGACAGAGGAAGTCTGAAGATACGGGGCAGGGTCAGATCACGAACACCATGCAATTACTCCAGTGTCAGGGAGAGACTGTGCACAAGGACAAGGGAAGGTCCCAGGCCCATAATGGGGTACTACTACACACACATCCTGGGGCACTGAAACAGGGGCAAATTGGCAGCTTTGTTGCCTACTGCCCATTTCCAAGATATCAATTCAAGATGGATGAACAAAGAACTGCACAGGATGGATTTTCCCAATTAGATAAACCTGGGGGTGGTATACTGAGGAAGGATGTTGAGAAGCCAGCAGCAGAAGCAATGTGGCTCAAATTATAATCAGATCATATCATATAAACCAGCCTGTAGAGGAATGGCTAGGGTAGCAATCTCAGACCAAGGGGGAATCTACAATTCTTCCACTGAGCCAAACGATAATGGCTGAGTCCATCAGTATTCTACTGTTGCTAAGACCAAAACTCAGATGAGGATTTGCAGAGGTCATGTTAGCAGAGAAGCAGACTTTGTGATAGACTGGACTTTTTTGGGAGTGCTGAAAATTTTCGAGTCCCCAGCCTGCGAGCTTCCTAAGATCTTGTAATAACACGAAACTCAGTAGTCCACGAGAACAGCAAAAGCACAGCTCAGACCTTACCTCAAAAAAAGCAGTATCGAGAATAACCCTAACATCAAGTCTGAAGACAGGAAGTAGGCTAAAAGAATGGGCAAACATTAAAAAAAAATAAACCCAACTAACTATGGTGACAAGGATATGCAAGACACAAACTCAGAAGAAAAGAATTACTCAAAAACATCTGCAAATAAAGTTTCAAAGTAAAACACTAGGGAAAAAACTAGAATTCCTTGAAGAGATCAAGTAAGAGTTTTTTAAAAAGTTTAAAATGAAATGAGGATAAAAAATGGAAAAGAAAAAAGAACTATGGAAGAAAGGACTGGAAAAGGAATTAGCACTTTGGCACAAGAGGTACACAATCTTGCCCAAGCAATAAACTCTCTAAAAATTAAAACAGAGCAAACAGGATGCCAAAATTGTCTCTATGAGATGATAAGAATTATGAAAAATAAAGACATATTAAAAAAGAAATATTAAAACAAAGTCAAAAGACTGAACAAGTAAAAGAAAATATCAGATAATCATGGCAAGAAACTTGCCCAGAAAACAATAAGGAGAAAAAATTTAAGCAACATGGAAGATATGATTTAGACATAATATTTCAAGAAATCTTAAAACTACCTACATTTTCAGAGGAATAAATCCAAACTCCCAATAGCTGTATGATGCCAAAATGCTTTTTGGCATTAAAATAGGCATTAAACCTATCCCCCTTCTCCTTTTTCACTCTTCTTTACTTTATTTCAGCCTACTTTACTCTTTGTCAATTCCTCTTTAACACAGTGACACTGACCTCCTGGCTGTTTCAAGATCAAGGTACCTCATTTCTCAGCTCTAGGCATTCTCTCTGGCTTTCTCCCATGACTGGAATGCTCTCTGTCCATTGCTCTGACTTTTGACCTCCCTGGCTCTCTTTATTGTTTTTGTATTTGTCCTTTGTACTCAAAGGTACAGTGTATTCAACAGTGGCAGATCAGCCCAATACAAGCTCAGAAGATTACCACAAGTTGGGCACAAATAGTCCATTTGAACATTTGAGATGGAAATATCTCTAATTCTGTGCATCTCATACTTCCTTTGTGCTACTGTGATTCTGCTTCACTCATAAAGCATGGCACCTTTGATGTAGGCATGCCAGGATGGGCAGTCCTGTACTAGCATCTCCTATGTCATACAGTCAGTACTAAAGTTCTTCAGAGAGGCCTTGAGAATGTATTTGTATTGCTTCTTCTGATCTCCATGTGAGTGTTTGCCTTATGAGAGTACTCCATAAAATAGTCTTTTAGATAAATGGATGTTTAGCATTCAAACTACATGGCCACTTCATCATGCTCTCTGCAGTAGAATTTGAATAGTTGGCAGTTCAGCTTGAGAGAAGACCTCAGTGTCTGGCACCTTATCTTGTCAGGTGTGAATGGAAATAGTTCAGTTTTCTGGAATGGCACTGGCAGGTTTCACAGGCATACAACAATGAAGTCAGCACAATGGCTCTTTAGACCTTCAGGGTGGAATGCAGCCCAGTACCTCTTTTCCTTATGCTTTCTTTCAAAGTCTTCCAAACACTGAGCCAGTTTTGTCAATTCATGCATTAACCTCATAATCTCTGTGGACATCCATGGAAAAGTATACTGCCAATGCAGAACTTATCTACAGCATTCAGAATTTCTCCGTTTGCTATAACCAATGCTTCTACACATGTATGGTACGGTGTTGGATGGTGGACAACTCGTTTTCTTGGTGTTTATTATTAGGCCAAAATTAGCATGCAAGTGGAAAAGAATCAATCCATATTCTGCTGCATCTCAGTCTCTGAGGCTGCATTGAGTACACTATCATCTGTAAACAAAAAGTTGCATACTAACTATCCCTTGACATTAATCTTGGCTTGTAGCCTTTTCAAGTTAGTTTACCATCAGTGTAGTACTTGACCTTGATGTTCTTTTCATCCTTGTTGAAAGCATCTGACATCATGAAAAACAACTTGCTAAAAAGCATGGGTACAAGCACATAGGCCTTCTTCACTCCATTAGTGACTGGGAAAGCATGAAAGCACAGTCCTTTATCCAGAACCTATTGTAAGCATGTTGTCATGAAACTGGAATACAATACTGATGAACTTCTCCAGGCAGCCAAATTTCTTCACAATCTTTCACAAGCCCTCACAACTGACAGTACTAAAGGCCTTGGTCAGGTCAATTAACATTGTATACAGACCTCTGTTCTGCTCCTGGCATTTCTCCTGGAGTTGTCAGGCAGCAAACACTATGTCCATCCTTCCTCCTCCCTTTCTGAAGCCACAATATCTCTCAGGTAGATGACCATCTTCTAGGTAAAGGATAAGCTGATTAATGAGGAATCTAGCAAGAATATTGCAGGTAATGATTCAGAGGATAACCTGTTTCCTTTCCCTTTAGAGAGATGGACAGTGGGGGCATCCTTGACATTTTAGTGTACCCTCTGCCTTGTAGATCTCTGCTGGGATGATATTAACATCCAGTGTTTTGGCACATGAGAGGAACCTAATAACATTCAATATCTTTTCTTCAGTTGGAAGTTCAGCTAGAGAGGGATGAAATTCAACCTGAGGTGTAGAGTCAATGGCTCCAACATTGTTTGATGATTGTCTTTTGAGAACACTATGGAAATATCCAGCTTATCTCTCCAAGATCATGTCCTTATCACCGATCAGTGTGGCTCCATCAGCACTGAGTAGTTGAGATGCACCAGAGGCTTTTGGGTCATAAATAGTCTTCAGGGCATTGCAGAAGTGCTTTGGATTATTCTTATTGGCATAAAACTGAATCTCACCTGCCTTCTTACTGAGTCAAGAACCTGAGTCTCCCTAAGTGTTGCTTGCACTTTACTTTTGATGGAATTAAACACTATTCCTTAGAGATAAATGAGTTAGCCTGTTGGTAAACCCTGTGAAGCTCTCATTTTTCATTTAGTAGCTTCTGAATTTCCCCATAATTTTCATTAAAACAATCCTGATGTTTGTAAGTGTTCTGGCCCAGAGGAGCAAATGCAGGACTGTATACCAAATTTCTGAAAGCTGCCCATTCCTTTCATGTTCCTCAGCTTTCCCTCCAAGTTAGCAATAAACTGTTCATGCTCAGAGAAGTGATCTAATCTGTCAAAGCTGAGTCTCTTGACAGGCATCTTGCCTTGGGGTCACTTCTTTTGTTGAATTTGAATGTTTAGTCTGGAGAGGATAAGTCTCTGATCAGTCCACTGGGTCACACATCTCCTTCATCACTCTCACATCCTGTCTCTTCTCTTTATAATGACGTAGTCTATTAAATGTCAATGTTTGCTGTGAGGGTGCACCTGCAACATTTTGTTGGAAGGCAGCGTTGGTAATGAGTAGGTCATGAGATGCTCGATTCTTCAGTTGTAAGTGACCACTGCTATTGCTTTTTCCAACTCCATTCCTCTTGAACACTCCCTGAGTCAAAACTGCCCAGGATTAAAAGCTTGTCCTCTTTCAGTATAATGATGATGAGGATCTCCAGGTCTTCATAAAATTTTTCTCTGACCTTTAATTAGATAGAGGATTTCTAAGCATTCCTAATAAAAAGACTATAGATATGTTGAAACTTCAAGGTTCAAACACAGGAGTTAAGAGAAAAATAAAAAGGTAAACATGAATGAAAAATGATGAAGGGCTAAACAAAAATAAACTTACATTTAAATATAGGTAGACAATACATGCCCCCCTGAACGCTAATATCATGACTGTGACTACAGAGAAAATCAATTAGATAAAACATGGGAGTGGCTCTGTTATGTCTTACTGATATTACAACAAGAATGGAAAGAGAAACACACTGGTGGGGGTGAGAATGATGGCAGGAGGAAAGAAAAAAAAGGAACATTATCTAAAATTATCAAGGTATACAAATAGACATCTATTTAAAGAAATAAGGAAGAGGGGAAACAGTTTGACACTTGAACATCTCTTGCATTTGAACCAGTCAAAAGAAGGAAGAATACACACACACACACACACACACACACACACACACACACTTGGGAGAGTGAGAAAACAGACACTGCCTGATTAAAACAAATATATTTGGTGCAGTGGATAGAGCACTGGGCCTGGAGTCTCTGAAGATTTGAGTTTATATAAATCCAGCCAACAACGCTTACTAGCTGTATGACTTTGGACAAATCACTTAACCACTGTTGACATCAGTTTCCTTAACTTAATATGTGTAACTTAAAATAAATAATAAGTTAACTTAATAACTTAAATAACTTAAAATGCGTAAAGTATCTGGGGAGTTAATATACCAAAACATACAAAAGACTTGCATAGACCTGAATACAAAGTATTTCTTAAAGATATAAAGTACAACTTATATAGCAACAGGAACATCTAGTGCTGGCTGGACCATGACAATACAATAAAAATGAAAATACAAACAAAATTAACTTAACATTTTCAATGCTGTGACAACCAAATTATCAAAGGGATACTTTATAGAACTTAATAAAATAATAACAAAATTCATATGGAAAACAAAAGATCTAGAATATCAAGGAAAATGATGAAAAGAAGGAAAAGTGAAAAGGAAATGTCATTTCCAAATTTCAAATTATATTACAAAGCAGGAATCATCAAAACCACCTGTACTAGTTAAAAAAGAGAGATTGAGAGGGGCATATCAATGGAATAGACTTAGTAATGGGAAAAGCTGAAACAATGGAATTCAATAATATAGTGTTTGATAAACTGGAAAATATAAACCACTTAAGAAAACAATTCCCTACTTGATAAAAACTGCTGGGAAAACTAGAAAGCAGTCTGGTAGAAATTAGGCTTAGAATTGCACCACACTCCACAATACATTGTAAATGAATACATGTCCTTAATATTAAAGATCATACTATAAAAAATTAGTCATATGCCTCTCACAGCTAAGTGTAGATGTATTTTTAACTAAAAATTGGATAGCAGCAATTAAAAAAGATGAAATAGATAAGTGATTACATGAAATTGAAAAGTTTCTGCACAAACAAAATAAATGCATCTAGCTAGGAAAAGAAGGGAAGTGGCTAAATGGGGGAAAATTTATATCAAATTTCTATGATAAGGATATGTATATACAAAATATAAATAATATATATTAATCTATCTATCTAGATATGACCATCCCTCAATATATTAGTGGTCAAAGGATATGAAGAAATAGTTCTCAAAGAAATTACAAACTATTAAGTCACATTAAAGAATGCTCCAAATTACTAATAAAAGAAATACACATCAAAACAACCCTGAGGTTTTACCTCACACCCCTGGCAGAGATGACAAGAGATGGAAATAGTCAATGTTGGCAGGGTTGTGAAGAAAAGGGATGGTGTTATTGATGGGGCTCTGAAGCTGCACAACTATTTTAAAAAGAAAATTGGAATTGTGCAAAAATGACTATATCCTTTGACCTAGAGATTTCATTACTAGGCTTATATTCCAAGGAGACCATTGATAAGAATAAAGTCCCTATTTATATACTCCAAAAATTTTTTATCAGCATTTTTTGCAATAGCAAAGACCTGGAAACAAAGTAGATGATTAATGATCAGGGAATGAATAAACAAATCATAGTACATTAATGTAATATCACTTGGATATAAGAAATGATGAATGTAACGAATACAGAAAACCATGGAAAGATTTATATGAACTGACAGAGAGTAAACCAAGCAAAGACAAGGAAATAATGTACACAATGACCACAACAATGTAAACGGGAAGAATAACCATACGCAACAAAAAAACTGAAAGTTAATGTTGCAAAATTATAAAGAACAAACACGACTTAAAAGAGGAAGTATGAGAAGACACCAGCACCCTACTCCTTTGTAGAGGCAGGAGGTCCAGACACATTGCACAGTGCACATATTTTCAGAAATTTTTTGATGATTAATTATGCTGATTTTTCCTGTTTCTCTTTTTGTCTTATACTATTACTAGATAAAATGGCTCTTGGGGAGGGCGGTTACACTGGGAAAAATTATGATGATATAAAGAAGGTATCAATAAAAACTTATTAAAATAATTAATGACTTCACTATTAACCATTCAGTGGACAGAACTCTAGGCTTGTGCTTGTACAAGTTCTACACAGAAAATCATATCATCTCCATTTCTAGATATATGATATGTATATGCAAAATACTATTACTGATTTCCATAGTTTATACACATGAGACTGAAATGAAAAAAACATTCTGAATGTTATTGTTAATATTAATGTGCACCTACAAATATAATATGTTCTTTTCTTCCTGTGACAAAAGAGGCATGCCATTTATCATAAATGTGGTACCTGTGTTATTGGAATTCTTTTGAAATTGCTATGGTTATAAAAGCAGTTAAACATTTTCTTATAGGATACTTATATCATGTTTTCATCGTTTCTAGTTGTCAGACTTTAGGAAATATGTCCTAGCCTGCAATATATCCAAATTCATGTTAAAAGTCATTTTATGATGGAATGCTAGATATGCAGATAGAGAAACTTAAAAATCTATACTAAAAATGTTAAAATTGGTAGTTCAAATCAAGTGCTGAGAACTGGTAGACTGTGAAAAGATCTAAAGTTTATACAAGACTCAAACCTACTGACTGAAGGGACCTTATAGATTATCAGGGAGAAAAAACATGAGCACAGGTAAATAAAATACACAATATTACATGATAAATGCCTTGAAGAGGAACAAAACTATTACATCAAGAACAAGGGAAATGACAATGGTTCTGTGTCATCTGTGTTGCTCTGATTACATCTGGAGTCCTGTCCAATGTAATTAATTCAAAACAATACACAGTAAATGTATTAGAGAACTGTAAAACAAAGTACTGAGATAGAAAGGAAGTTTTTAAAAAAATTTCTGTACTAGGAAAGTGGGAAGTTTAGCGCCCACTTGAAATAATTATGTAAATTATTGTCAAGAAATTTTTGAATATTTTCATCTTTTTGCCTAATCTAGAAGATTTGTGCATTATAAATAATAT
>CM053770.1:503560887-503578294 GCA_028658325.1 Potorous gilbertii
ACTAAAGCATAGAGAAATTTAAATGTCCAGGTGGTACAACTATATATCTCATTCTGCCATCTGAGTCATTTACCTCTCTATCAGAAGATGGGAAGCATGCTTCATCATTAATCCTCTGGAACCAGGTTGGTCATTACTCTAACCAAAGTTCCTAATTCTTCCAAAACTGTCTTTAACATATTGTCACCGCGTAAGTTGTTCTCATGTTCACTTCACTCTATATGTCAGTTCATACATGTTTTTCTTTATCATTTTTTATCATTTCTTTATAGTATGGTAGCATTCCACTACATTTCTATATCACAACTTGTTTAGTCATTTATTCCCCAACTGATGGACATCCCCTCAGATTACTACTCTTTAAAGAGCTACACAAATCAAGGTATGAAACCTGGAGCTGAAGGAAGACAAACTGGGCAAGTTGAGGAAAAGTATCTTTAAAGAATGTGACCTTTTTAGGACAAAGAGAAGAGGAATCTCCATATAGGGCCTGACCCTTGGAGCCCAGAAGAGAGCTACATAAAACTCAGGGAAACTACATGAGGAAAAGAGGAAGGAAGAAAAAGATTTTCATCCAATGAAGAGCTGAGTTACCCCATTGCACACATTATTTTTAACCTTGAGCCAACAGTCCCTTGTATTTGTGGAAGAATATACCCTCAACTTTTGGGGAAAATGCTTTGTACAAACTCCTTACACCTCTGTATATTTCCATTTTAAAAAATAAAGCTGGTGGGACATCTAGGAGCCAAGATGGCAGGAAATCACTCTAATTCTCCCATATTCACTGCCAAACAACCATAAAAAAGCACCCCAAGGGGGTGGAGTCAAGATGGCACAGTGAGAGCTAGTACTCACCTATGCTCTAAGACAAATGCAGATACCTCTAAAAATAGAATCTGAATAAATTTTAGAGTGGCAGAATCCAATAAGAGACAGAGTGTGGCAGATTTCCAGCTCAGGACTGCCTGGAAGATCGATAGGAAGAATCTGTTGCATGGGGCTGAAGGAGCGCACAGCACACAGGCTGAACCAGTGCAGACCCCACCATAGCAAAGCCAAGCAGGAAGCCCTGGGCAGTCTGAAGCAGCAGCAGCACTGTGGATTCTCAAACATATCAGTTTAGAATGGGAGTCCAGTGAAACTGAGTGAGACAGAAGCATAGAACCCAAGGTAACAGCAAAAACTGCTCCTGAGACTATCAGTCCACAGATTAAATGTCTGTAAGTCACCTACTTGAACGTCTGGGAGCCAAGACAGCGGAATGATCTATAAATTCTATTTGCTTCCCCTTGTAGACCTTGAAAAACCCAGAGAATATTTCCCCAGGAAAAATCAGATCAGCCAAAGGGGTAAACAGTTTCTTAGCCCATGAAGCTTGCAAAGGGAGGGGGATCCCTCTTGCTATGGCTTAAAGGGACCAGTGCAGGAACAGAGCTGTCCCAGACAGCCCCACCTCAGCAAACTGAGAGGAGATCCTGAGCCCTGGGGGATGGAGCCTGTAAGTGCCAACATGAGGACTCCAGGTGTGCCAAGGGAATAGGGAAGACACTAGCACAGATGGAGGCTAACCAACCACTGAGCCTGCCTGTGCTCTAGCTCAGGAGAGGAGACCACCTGCAGTCAGATCGGCCCTCCCCCACACCTCATGCAGCAAGCTTCAGGGTAACTAAGAAAGACTTCAACTGGCCTCTGCTTTGGCAGACCAGCCAGCTCAATACCAGGTAATCTACAGCATTTTAGCTTCTAGCTGAAAGAACCAGAGGCCACAATATACAAAGCTTCAAGCTCCAAGCACAAGAGCCGTGGGATAGAGCCCCCTGTGCCCCAGAAGCAGAGATCCACTTTGAAAGCCAGGAAAAAGGCAATCATCATGAGTAGGAAGCAAACTTGAAAAGAAAAGACCATAGAATCTTACTATCAGGTCAAGGACCAAAACATAAATACTGAAGAGGTGAGCATTGAGATTGTATTCCCATGTGAAACTTCAGAAGGGAATATTAACTGGTCTCAAGCCCAGAGAGCATTCTTGGAAGAGCTCAAGAAGGATTTTAAAAGCCAAAATAGAGAAGTAGAAGAAAAACTGGCCAATGACTTTAAAATTATGAAAAAGAATTCACTGAAGAGACCAGCTCTTTAAAAAGGAAAATTGGACAAATGGAAAAAGAAGTACAAAACCTAACCGGGAAAACTGGACAAATGGAAAAGGAAGTGCAAAACTTAACTGGAGAAAATAACTCTTTAAAAGGAACAATTGGACAAATGGAAAAGGAGATGCAAAAGTTAACTGAAGAAAACAATATATTAAAAATTACAATTGGGCAAGTAGAAGCTAATAACTCTATGAGACATCAAGAATCAGTCAAACAGAATCTAAAGAATGAAAAAAATTGAAGAAAATGTAAAATATCTCATTGGAAAAACAAGTGAACTAGAAAACAGACTCAGGAGATAAAATCTAAGAATTATTGATCTACCAGAAAACCATGATGGAAAAAAAGAGCCTGGACAATATCTTCCAAAAAATCATCAAGGAAAGCTGCCCTGAGGTTCTAGATCCAAAGGGCAAAATAGTCATCAAAAGAATCCACCAATCATCTCACAGAGATCTCAAATTCAAAACAACAAGGAATATTGTTGCCAAATTCCAGAACCATCAAGTGAAGGGGAAAATACTGCAAGAAGTCAGAAAGAAACAATTCAAATATCGAAGAACTACAGTCAGGACCACACAGGACCTTGCACCTTCTACGTTAAAAGATCAGAGGGACTGGAATATGATATTCTGTAAGGCAAAGGAGCTGGGACTACAACCAAGGATCAATTACCTGGCAAAATTTAGCATAATATTTCAGACAAGGAGATGGATAGTCAATGAAATAAGAGATTTCCAGACCTTCGTGATAAAAAAGCCAGAGCTCAATAGAAAATTCAATCTTCAAACACAAGTCTCAAGACAGGCATAAAAAGGTAAACAGGGGGAAGAAAAATTTGTTATTTAATATGGGTAAACTGTTTACATCCCTATAAGGGAAGATGAAATTTGTTAATCTTGAGAACTGTATATTTACTATAATATTTAAAAAGGATATACACAGTTGTACATAGTTAGATGATGTTTTGATAAAAATGTGATTTAAGGGTGTGAAGAGATTGTAATGGGAGATGTGAAAAGGAGGAGTCAGAAAAAGGTAAATTACATCACAGGAAGAGGTACAAAAACATACTACAGTAGAGGGAAAGAGGGGAGAAAGATGAGCACTGTTTGAGATTTATTCTCATCTGATTTGGTTCAAGGAGAGAACAACAAATTCACTTAAGTACAGAAATAATCAACAATATCATTCAAGAAAATGACAATAATGAGACAACCTACATGAATAAAATAGAGAAAGAGGAGATCAATGAATTGGACATGTAGCTGAAAAAGCTAGAAAAAGAACAAATTGAAAATTCCCAAGTAAATACCAAATTAGAAATACTGAAAACCACAGAAGAGATTAATAAAATTGAAATTAAGAAAACTATTGAACTAATAAATAAAACTAAGAGTCGGTTTTATGAAAAAAAAACCCAATAAAATTGATAAACTTTTTGGTCAATTTGATTAAAAAAAGGAAAGAAGAAAACTAAATTACCAATATCTAAAATGAAAAGGGTGAACTCACCTCCAATGAGGAGGAAATTAAAACAATAATGAGAAATTACTTTGCCCAACCGTATGCCCATAAATTCAACAATCTACTAAGATGGAAGATTGTTTTAAAAAATATAAATTGCCCAGAATAACAGAAGAGAAAGTTGAATATTTAAATAACCCCATCTCAGAAAAAGAAACTGAACAAGCCATCATTGAACTCCCTAGGAAAACACCTTCAAGGCCAAATGGATTTACAAGTGAATTCTATTAAACATTTAAAGAACAGTTAATTCCAATACTTTTTAGACTATTTGGGAAAATTGGTAAAGGAGTCCTACCAAATTCTTTTTTATGATACAAATATGGTTCTGATACCTAAACCAGGAAGAGACAAAATTATAGACTAATTTCTCTAATGAATATAGATGCAAAAATTGTAAATAAGATATTAGCAAAAAGAATACAGCAACTTCTCATGAGAATATAACATTATAATCAGGTAGGATTTATACCAGGAATGCAGGGCTGGTTCAATATTAAGGAAAACTATCAGCATTACTGATGATATCAACAACAAAACTACCAGAAACCACACGATTATCTCAATAGATGTAGAAATAGCTTTTTGACAAAACACAACACCCATTCTTATTAAAAACATTTTGGAGCATAGGAATAAATGGAGCCTTTCATAAAATAATAAGCAACATCTATCTAAAACCATCAGCAAGCATTATATGTAACAGAGATAAGCTAGATGCATTTCCAATAAGATCAGGGGTGAAACAAAGATGTCCATTATCACTACTGTTATTCAATATGGTACTAGAAATGTTAGCTTTAGTAGAAAGAGAAGAAAAAGAAATTGAAGGAAGCAGAATAGGCAAAGAAGAAACTAAGTTATCACTCTTTGCAGACGATATGATGATATACTTAGATAATCTCAGAGAATCAAGTAAAAATTACTTGAAATAATAAACAACTTTAGTAAAGTTGTAGTTTACAAAATAAACCCACATAAATCATCTGCATTTCTGTATATTACTAACAAAGCCCAAGAGCAAGATATTGAAAGAGAAATCCCATTTAAAGCTATAGTAGACACTATCAAATAGCTAGGAATCTACCTGCCAAAACAAACCCAGGGACTATGTGAACACAATTACAAAACACTTTTTGCATAAAGTCAGATCTAAGTAAGTGAAAAAACATCAGCTGCTCGTGGATAGGCTGAGCTAACATAATAAAAATGACAATTCTACCTAAATTAATTTACTTATTCAGTAAATACCAATCAAACTACGAGATATTTATTTTCTAGAGCTAGAAAAAATAATATCAAAATTCATTTGGAAGATCAAAAGGCCCAGAATATCAAGGCAAGTAATGAAAAGAAATGCTATGGAATGTGGCCTAGTCCTATCAGATCTCAAATTGTATTATAAAGCAGTAATCATCAAAATCACTGACTAAGAAATAGAAGGGTAGATCAGTGAAACAGCAATCTACTGTTTCATAGACCCAAGGACCCCAGCTTCTGGGATAAGAACTCACTGTTTGACAAAAACTGCTGGGAAAACTTATATGAACTGACACTGAGCAAAAGGAGCAGAACCAGGAGAACTTTGTACACAGTAACAACCACAGTATGCAAGGAATTTTTCTGGTGGACTTAGCCCTTCACAGCAATGCAAGGACCTAAAAAATCCCCAATGTACTCTTTTTAAAATATTCAATTATTTTATTTGTTTTCAGTGTTCTATAGTTACTTCCCTATATCTTAGATGTTTTCCCCCTCCTTCCCCACTCTCTCCCTGAGATGGCATATGATCTTATATAGGTTCTACACGTACATTCCTATTAAATACATTTTCACCTTAGTCATGTTGTGTAGAAGAATTAAAATGAATGGAAGAAACCATAACACAATTCAAAACAAAACATAATACAGAAGAAAATGATCTGCTTCATTCTGTGGTCCAATTTCATAGTTCTTTCTCTGGATGTGGCATTTTGCCTCTTGAGGCCAGAGAAAGAACATGGAATTGGATTGCAGAAAGAAGCAAACTATTTTCTCTTCTGTTTTGTTTTGTTTTTTCTCATGGTTTTTCCCATTCATTTTAATATTTCCATACAACATAACTAAGATGAAAATGTATTTAGTAAGAATATATATGTAGAAGCCATGTAAAACTGCACACCATCTCAGGGAGGAAGGGAGGAGGAAGGAGGAGAAAGGGGGAAAGAAGGGGGAGAAAATCTAAGATTTATGGAAGTGATTGTAGTAAACTGAAAACAAATAAATTAATTTTTTAAAAGTACCCCAAAATAAATCCTGGAACAGCAGAACCAGTAAAAAGATGGGGTGAAATAATCTTTGAGCCTAAGAAACTTGGAAGATCAACAGGAAAGGTTTGTCTCACTTGGGTAAAAGGGGAGTGAAGTTCTGGGCAGAAAGCATTCTAGCAAGCCTGCAGAAGCTCCGCCACCAACCCTCCAGCAAACGAGTGATAGATCTTGAGCACTAGTGTGGTGAAGAAGGCAAATGTCAACACACCAGGATCCCCCATGTGTCTCAGCACAGCCAGGGGACTGGACAGACTCTACCTCGGAGAACCACCATGTGCTTCAGTGGAACCTCTGGCAAACAGGCAACCTCCAGAAGTCAGACCAACATATGCTTCAAAGTATCCTCGAGGAAATGCAGAAACATCCCACCAGCCTCAGTACATTCCAGACACTAGCAGTAGGATCCCAGCTCAGCAACAGGTAGCTCCCAGATCCCTATGGCCTTCAACAGCCCCCGCCACCTGCCCCTCAGTGTAGCACCAAACAGGAGGGTCCCCGCTTGGGCTTCAGGGCAACATCAGTGCAGCACCAGGTAAATAGTCAGTGCCTAGAGTTCCTGGCACAATATGCCTGAGACAATGCCTCTTCTACCTTGACTGCAAAGCTCAAATTTAAGAAAAAGAAAAAAGGCCAAAAAAGATGAACAAAAAATAACAACAACAACAAAAAATAATCTGACCACAGAAAGTTATTATGGTGACAAGGAAGATCAAGATACAAACTTAGGAGAAGATAACAATATCAAAACATCTATGGGCAAAACTTGAAAGGAAAAGAGGAAGTGGTGTCAAGCCCAGAAAGAATTCATGGAAGAGCTCAAAAAGGATTTTCAAAATCATATAAGAGAGGTAGAAAAAAAGTGGGAAAAGAAATGAGAGTGATACAAGAGAATCATGAAAAAAGTAAACAGCTTGGGAAAAAAAACCCAAAACTGCTTAAAAAGTAGAATTGACCAAATAGAGAAAGAGATACAAAAATCCACTGAAGAAAACAGCTCCTTAAAAAATACAATTGGCCAGATAGAAAAGAAAGAACAAAAGTTAATTGAAGAAAACAACTCCTTAAAAGTTAAAATTGGGCAAATGGAAGCTAATGACTCTATGAGACATCAAGAATTAATCAAACAAATTGAAAAAAAAATAGAAGAAAATGTAAAATACCTCATGGGGAAAAAACAACTGATATGAAGATTGGAGATCATGGAACATGATATTCTGGAAGGGAAAGGAGCTAAGACTACAACTAAGAATCACCTGGCAAAATTAATTAACGAAATAGAAGGATTTCAAGCTTTCATAAGAGTCAGAATTAAACCAGATAACTGATTTCTAATATCAAGTCCCAAGAAAAGCATAAATAGATAAAAAGGGAAAAGAAAACATAAGGGATTCAATAAAACTAAGCTGTTAACATCCCTACATGGGAATATGATACTTGTAATGCTTAAAAATTGCATCACTAATAATATAGCTAGAAGGAATATACATAGACAGAAGGTATGCATATAAGGTGAATTTGAGCGAATGACATAAAAATAATTAAGGGATAAGAAAGAGTAGGACCCGAGGTGCAGAAGGAAGGGAGACGTAGAATAGTGTAAGTTATTTCACATGAAAAAGCACAAAAAACCTATTACACTGGAGAGGAATATAGGAGGGCAGGTAATGGGCATTGCTTGAATCTTACTTTCATCACTATTGACTCAAAGAGGGAATAATATATACAAAATTAGTAGAATATAGAAATCTATCTCACCTGACAGGGAAGTAAAGGGGGAGGAGATGAAGTAAAGTGGGGGGAACTAATAGAAGTGAGGGCAGATCAGGGGAGGTGGTAGACAGAAACAAAAACACTGATGAGGAGGGAAAAGGGGAAAGGAGAGAGAGGCCAAACAGGAGGAAAAATAGGATAGAGGGAAATACACAGTACTCATAAATATGAATGTGAATGGGATGAACTCTCCCATAAATGATAGCAGAGGGGATCAAAAAGAATCCTAAAATATGTTGTTTACAAGAAACAGACTTGAAGCAGAGAAACATACCCAGAGTAAAGGTAAGGGGCTGAAGTAGAATCCATTATGTTTCAGCTGAAGTAAAAAAAAAAAAAGCAGGGGTAGAAATCCTGACCTCAAACAAAGTATAAGCAAAAACAGGACTAATTGAAAGAGATAAGGCAGTGAATGATTTCTTACTAAAAAGTACCACAGACAATGAAACAATACCAATACTAAACATATACACCTGGTGCTGTTTCTATTCCAGTTGAGATTTACAAGGTAGAGGGACTATTGCTCATACAAAAGCTGACTGAAATTTTCCAGGTTATATGGCAAGAGGAGATTATCTCCCAGGAGTTCAAGGATGCCTCCATTGTCCTTCTCTATAAAGGTAAAGGAAATAGATTTTCCTGTGACAATCACAGGGAGGGGTCTCTTTCTTGGTGGTAAGATTCTTGGTAGAGTTCTCCTTAATAGGCTGATCCCTCACCTGGAAGATGATCATCTACCTGAAAGCCAGTGTGGCTTTAGAAAATGGTGAGGGCCAGGCAGGGTGGAGTGCAGTTGACAAAATCAGGATAGAACTTCGGGGAAACTGTTCTTTGAGACTGTGCTCATTATCATCTGGAATGGCTCTCCATGCCCCTCTGTCCACCCCACCCCCAATGTTGCTGTCTCCACGGGACAAATAGGAGAATTACAGAAAACAAGGAATATGTAAAATAGATGCCCTCTAGGCTAACAGTCTTTAAGATAATAAGACTGATTAAATCAAAAGGACAGGAGGTGAGCAGAATGTCATGTAGACTTGCAGTTTCTGTTTATATATACCCTGACCCTCAGATCAATAAACAGAGTTGGCCTATCTTCTCTTGCCTCCCGTGTCTTTCTTCTTCACCACATCACTGAATCGTGTAGGGACGCAGGCCATCCACTACAAGAAAAGGTCAAGAAACAGTCAATATGGTCTTTGTTGCCTGACCACTCCAGGAAAAATGCCAGGAGCAAAACAGAAGTCTGTATCCAACGTTTGCAGATCTGACAAAGACATCTGACACTGTAAGTCATGAGAGCTTATGGAAAATTATGGTAAAATTTGGTTGGCCAGAGAAGTTCATCAATATTGTACATCAATTTCATGATGGCATGTTTGCCGAGTTCTAGATAGTGGACAATGCTTTTGTGCCTGGGAGGGATGTGTGCTTGCTTCCATGCTTTTTAGCATGATATTTTCAGTCATGTTGCCAAATGCTTTCAATGAGGATGAACAAGGCACCAAGGTCAGCTACCACACCAAGGGTAAATTCTTCAATGTGAAAAGGCTACCAAAGTGGAGGGAGTGTTGGTGCATGATTTTCTGTTTGCAGATGATTGTGCACTCATTGTAGTCTCTGAAGCTGAGATGTAAAGAAGTATGGATCAGTTCTCTACTGCCTGTGCTAATTTTGGCCTAGTAATACAAAGATAACACAAGTGCTCCATCAGCCACCACCACACCATCCATATATGGAACCACAATTGGAGTTACAACAAATGGAGAAGTGGATACACTGTGGATAAATTCACTTACTTTGGTAGTGTACTTTCCAGGGATGTACATACACATTGACAATGAAGTTGATGCACACATTGCCAGAGCTAGCTCTTGGAAGGCTCTGAAGAAATGTTTGGGAGAGAAGAGCCATTGTATTGACCTCATTGTTATATGACTGTGAAACATGGACAGTCTACTAGTGCTATGCCAGAAAATTGAATCACTTCCATTTGAACTGTCTTGGGAAGATATCTGGCAGGATAAGGTATCAGACACTGAGGTCCTTGCTTGAACTAAATGCTAAGCATTCAAATCATTCTTCAGAGAGTACAACTCCAATGGGCTGGCCATATTGTTCGAATGCAAAATGTACACTTGCCAAAAAGACTATTTTATGGAGAACTCGCATGGGCAGGCAATCACATACATGGTCAGAAGAAGCGATACAAGGACACATTCAAGAACTTTGGATTTGATTGTGCAACACAGGAGACATTGGCACAGGATCACTTAGCCTAGTGTGCCCACATCAGAAAGGGTGCTGTGCTCTATGAGCAAAATAGAATTGAAAGAGCACAAAGGAAACATAGGAGGTGCAAATTTGGAGTAACTACTCCAAATGTTCACACAGACTATCTGTGCCCAATCTGTGGTAGAGCATTCCAAGCTCATATTGGTCTGATCAGCCACAGTCAGACACGTTTTGGTCCTCTTCGATAATGAAGGACAACAACCAACCAAGTGGCATAGCATCCAAATTCTTTTTTTTTCCCTACCTAGAAGTATTTTATTTTTTCCAATTACATGTAAAGATAGTTTTCAACATTCAATTTTATAAGATTTTGAGTTCCAATTTTTTTTCCTCCCTTCCCCTCCCCAATCCCCAAGAGAGCAAGCAATCTGATACAGACTATACATATGTAATCATATTAAACATATTTCCACATTAGTCATGTTGTAAAAGAAGAATCAGAACAAAAGGGGAAAAGCACAAGAAAGAAAAAATAGAGAGAAAATAGCATGCTTCCATTTGCATTTAGCCTCTATAGTTCTTTCTCTGGATTGGATAGCATTTTCCATCATGAGTCTTTTGGAATTATCTTGAATCACTGTATACTGAGAAGAGCTAAGTCTGTAACAGTTGACCACTGCATCTTATTGCTATTACTGTGTACAATGGTCTGGTTCTGTTCACTTCACTTAGCATCAGTTCATCTTAAGATTTTCCAGGTTTTTCCAAAATCTACCTGCTCATCATTTCTTATACAGTAGTATTCCATTACATTCATATACCACAACTTGTTCAGTCATTTCCAAGTTGGTGGATATCTCTTCAATTTTCAATTCTTTGCCCCTATTAAGAGAGCTACTATAAATATTTTTGTACACATGGGTTCTTTTTATAATCTCTTTGGAATGTAGACCTAGTAGTAGTGGTACTGCTGTACCAAAGGGTATGCACTGTTTTATAGGCCTTTGGGCGGATTTCCAAATTTATCTCCAGGATGGTTAGATCAGTTCACAACTCCACCAACAATGCATGTGTTCCAATTTTCCCACATCTTCTCCAATATTTGTCATTTTCATTTTTTGTCACATTAGTCAATCTGATAGGTGTGAGGTGGTACCTCAGAGTTGTTTTAATTTGCATTTCTTTAATCAATAGTGATTTAGAGCATTTTTTCATATGACTATAAATAGCTTTAATTTCTTCATCGGAAAGCTGCCTGTCCTTTGACCATTTGTTAATTGGGGAATGACTTGTATTCTTATAAATTTGACTCAGTTCTTTCTATAGTTTAGAAATGAGTTTTTTTTTTTTACTAACGGCCTCATTTTCCTTTTTGCACATCTGCAACAGATAAATTAGAAGGTTGTTATGTGTAGGGTGCTTTTAAGATGATCAAATGAAAGGATAAATCAAATGAAAGCATAATGCTAGAGGAGAATTATTAAGATTCATAAATTAGTGAAAGCTTATAAATAATTTTTTAGAGGGTGAAAGAAATAAAGCTAAACTATCATTAGAATTCCTGTCCATTATTTCCATTACTACCACTTCTACCGTTTTGATCAGAACCAAAGCTCTTGGAGCTTTTCAGCACTATCTGGTAAAAGGGAATATTAAACTTTTAAGTTATAAGACTTAGAACTAGAAAAACTTTAAGATATCATTTAGTATATAACTTTCATTTTATAGCTAATGAAACTAAAGTCCATTCAAAAACTAGAAAACCTAAGGCACAGAGTAGAGACAAACTTTTTAACTTCCTGTTTGCTCCAATGTCCTCTGCTCTAGGTCTACTCTTTTATTCCATCATGATGAATTCTATTAAGTTTGGAAACTTGCTTTTTTCACTGAAGAAAAGCAGACTATGCATTCAGTCTCATTATGTGCATCCTTATAATGAGGAAGCATGGCATAATCGATAGAGAGCAGGCCTTGATACCAGGGAAGATCTGAGTCCAAGTACTACTTTCTGAGACACTGTGCCTGTGATCCTTGAAAAGTCACTTAATCTCTCAGTACTGTAACCAATTCTTTAAGATTATAAACTGCAGAGAAAGTTGGTATGAGAATTACCTCACCTGGAATTTCTCTATACTAATGAAATCACAAATCCAGTCTTCATTCCTTCTCCCTTTACAATATTTGAGCATTTTTACTCAAGAAACTTAAAATGTTTGACAGAACTACCTGGGAGTATTAGGATCTACATTTTGTAAACTGGGAGATAGGCTCAAATAAGAAAACTATTTTGGTCATTACCAATGGAGAAAGCAGTGCCAAGAAAAGAACCCAGTGCTCTTCACTCAAAACTAATTTTACTCCCTAGCTAATTAAAATTAGTTCTATTAAAATTTCTTTTCCTCATGCAAAGAATTTTCTGAAAAATGATCATGTAGGGATAACATTTACTTTCTTGGTCAAGTCCTAGGCTGATTCTGGTCTTTAGGGGAAAAAAAACCTTGCTAATATCTAGGCAACTGGTTGGTGAATTAGAGGAATGAAAAGAGGAGTACTTTGTTCATGTCAGTTGGGAAAGGGCAAAATGTGACTGTTTTACATTGCTGTTGGCTTCTTTCCTGTCTGCAATTAAAAAGAGAATTTAAAAAAAAGAAACATTTCCAAGAAAGAAAAAAAACCAAAAACAACTTTATGTTCAAGCCAAGAAAAACCTTCCAACTCTTTTTAGATATTCAACAATTCTGAGTTTCAATAGAGTGAGGTCTTACCTTCTGTCTGAGCTGTGTTACCATGGAATCCAAAAAAACTGCTTTGGCTTGTAGCTTCCTCAAAGCCATCCCAATAGAAACTTTATCAGAGAGCAAGGAACCTGATGGAAAGAAGATTGATGCAATAAAAGGACAGAGTGCTACAAGTCTTAGTAAGAACCTTAGGTTTTGGGGATGCCCACACAGTCCCAATGCCCTTTTTGGTTTCATATGTAAAATACAAAACAACAGCAGAGACTGAGACATAGAATCTAGTTCTCTTCCTTAAGAGGAATGAATGTTAAATCACCCATGTCAGCTAGCTAGCCATTCTTTTCTGGAAAGAAATATTTTAGGTGCAGTTACTTTATAATCTCCCTTAGTAACCTGTTCCACTGTTGAATCTCCCTGAAAGTTAAATTCACTATAAGAATTCAGAATGTTAAAGACACACTACATAACAGAGAATAATCTTTGCTCAAAGACAGCAAGAATCTTTTTGGATATCACTGAATATCTGATATAGTCAATAATAATTGTCAAAATAATAGATTTAACTACAGGACCCTATTAATGTTTTCATTCAAAATGTGAATATTAGTACTAAATATTAAAATCTCTATCAAAGATGATGATCTAAAAAGGGAAGTTTCAGCAAGAATATAAAATATCTGATAGTTCTTCTATTGCTCTAAATTTCTATGCTATGAACAAACAAAAACAATTTTAAAAGCTTTATCAAGGTTTGTTTTTAAAATTGCTTATGAATATCCTTTTTCCATTTCTATTTTCTTACTCTGCTCATCATATCTAGACAAGATTCCCTGATTCTAGGCTACATCCCCTACCTCTATCATTCAAAGTCTAGCTTTAAGCTCACTTTCTCTGAGATAAAAGTCGGATTACCTCTGCTCCAAACATTCTTCCTATCTAAATATTTGATATTTTGAATACTTAACCATTTTAACTGCTGTTTGTCCATTAATTTACTCATTTAGGTATTTAAGTACCTATTCTCTACAAATTTTCATTGATAGGACTTGAACTGCATTGTTGGAGGAAATGCCCTCATCAATGAAATCACAGATCTATTTGAATGTAAAGAAGGTGCTTCGCTGTGTATTTATATCTATTATGACATACTTCCCTTGAGTCAATCAACAAGTTTTATTAAGTGCCTACTATGTGCCAGGCACTATGCTAGGTACTAAAGATTCAAAAGCCAAAGAAACAGTGCTGCTTGCAAGGCACAACTTATATCAGTGGGACAAAATGTACATAAATATCTACACACACACATACACACACACACACACACACACACACAAACACACACACGATGAAAGATGGCTAATTGTAAACCCTGCCATATATGTTAGGCTAATTCTTTTCCTAAAACTCAAGAAAGCTATCCCTAAGATTTGATTGGCTCAAGAGGTCCCACAGTTTCCTGTGGTCATATACATATGACTACTTGTTTTTCTAAAGCTTAACTGGACTCAGAGGTAAAAGGGACCAATTTTGCACTACAGGAGTACCATATTGTTGGGTATTGTTTCAATGCTATGGATAAGTAAACTTCACTTTCTTAACTGTTGAATGACCTATGAGGGTCTTGCTTTGTTCTAATATCTGACCTAAACTACTGAGAGCCTAATCTGTGCCAGACTGTTTACTGTACCAATGTAAAGGTTTAGAGAAGGAAGGAGTGTGTGTGAGGAACAGCAAGAAAACCACTTAGGCTGAGAAAGGAAGCAGTATATGTTGAGATTGAAAAAGGAAGTTGGGCCCAGTTTGTGAAGGCTTTTAAATACCCAAAGAGCTTATTTTTGTCTCAGAAGCATTGAGAAACCCACTGAAGTTTATTGAGTAGGGAAGTGATATGATCAGAAATATATTTTAGGAAAATCACTAAAGTTTGGAGAATGGATTGAAGAAGGAAGAAATCTGAGGCAAAGATACTAATTAGGAAGTTACTGCAATAGTCCAAGGGAGAGAAACACGAGGGTGGGGGAGAGACAAAAGTTCTGTTTCAGACATGCTGAATATGAAATGTCTATGGGATACCAGTTTAAAATGAAAACAAGAGCCCTTATCCTATAGAGACCCACAGAACCCACAATGTTGAGTATCCTTTGAAAATTAAATAAATGTGAAATAAACATGACTGAAAGCAATCAATAAAATATTCATATTTAATGAAAATCTACTATAAGCTCCTTCTACAAAATTATTACTTTGATACCTTATGGAGTATGGAGATAATTTTGGATTCCCAAGATCATAGATCCAGAGCTGGATCTATTCTCTTGAATACCTAACCCCCTTATCATATCACCCATTATGCCCAGTTAAGCCATTTGCTGCCTTCACTCCTACACGCATGCTTTAGAACAAAGGTGGAGAAAATCATAACCATTCTAACTGGGTCCACTACAAATTTACATTACCCAACGTAACCTGGGCTCTCACTGCTTCTAGGAAATTCTACTACACAACCCTTATCAACTCACTATCCCACTCTCTACAGTGATTTTTCCAACCTTTGCATCTCTCTTCAAACCTTCCATGGCTCTCTCTCTCCCATCCCCTCAATTGAGAATCTTGTCTCATATTTTACAGAAAAAAATTAATCCATTTGCCATGAGCTCTCTCTTCTCCCCTCTTCCTCAATTCCTATCACTCAGATGCCTTCTGCTTCTCTTTCTTCCTTCTACCCTATCTCACTTGATGAAATGGCCTTAATCTTTACCAAAACTAACCCCTCTACTTGTTCAAGTGATCTCATTCAATCCTGTAAGCTCTAACTGATTGCTCCCTCTATCATGCCCATTCTTTCACTTACTTTCAATCTCTCTTTCTCTTGGATTATTTCCTATTGACTACAAACATGCTCATGCCTACCCCATCCGGAAAAAACCTTCACCTGATCCTTTAATTCCTGCTCATGTCCTGTAACTCTTCTGACCTTTATAGCTAATCTCTTTGAAAAGGCTTTCTACAATAGGTGCCTCCACTTTCTCTTCTCACTCTCTTCTTAATCCCTTACAAGATGACTTCCATCCTTATCATTCCACTGAGACTGCTCTGTCCAAAGTTATTAATGAGTTCTTAGCTGCCAAATCCAATGGCCTTTTCTCATCCCTTATTCTCCTTAACCCTCCTACAGGAGGGTCAGCAACTATTGCTCACTCTCTCCTTCTTGATACTCTTCTTTCTAGGTTTTTAGGTCACCAGTTTTTCTGGTTCTCCTATTTGTTTGGCTGATTTTTCTTTGTCTCCTTTGCTGGATCCTCCTCTAGATCATGCTATACTCTCTAACCCTAGGCATTTTCTCTCACTACTCAAAGCATATTCCTTGGAATTAAAACTTAGTCTAAAAGTCCTTGCCTTGGGATTATGTTCTGATAGGTCATCATCCTCTGGAGCAACTGTTCAAAAGAATGTAAACCTCATCTACATGACTCTGAAACTGATGGGATGTTTGGGTGCATGTACTTGGGCCCCAATTCTAAAATCACATTTCTCTTTAAAAATCCCATTTCTCCCTAGTTTCAAAACACTATTCCAAGGCAGTTTCTCCCCAGCCAAAGACAGTCTGCCCCAGAAACAACTTATCTCCCTTCCTGATACAGTAGCCAGCTGCACCTATAGAACTTATTAGCTTGAACCAGCTCTGTACTGGCTGAGCTGGCTGCGTACTGGATCATAATGAGATTTACTACTCACTGACCAATCATATGTATCCTACACTTAGACATATGTATACTCCCTTACATTTATCTTGTCTAATAGGACACTGATGAGAGCAGCCTGGTATTCTCTAGTCAGTCCTGACTGCTAGTTGACTTAGTGACATTTCAGGCCTAAAAGCACACCTCCATGTGGCCCCCTTTTGGGCTCTTTCCCAATGAACTCTGGGTAAAATACTTGTAGTGCATTAGATAATAAAAGTGCATGTCCCTTTAAAAACCAACCACTCCTTAACCACTCCCCATATTTGGCACATGTTTTACTACAGAATATCCTATATAAACTTTATCTGTACCCCTCTAAGCTTGCAGGTTCCCTAAGAACTCTTGCCCACTGAAAAGCATAATAAATCTTTACCTTGACCTCAAGAATGCTTGAGTCTGTCAATTCATTTCAGGTGACCTGCCCCTGGTACTCTGGTTTTTGTGGGGGGTTCTCACTCCCCCTTCCAGCCTCATCAAAACTATCAGGGCATAAATCTTTCTTTTTTATTTTTTTAAACTTACCAGAAATTAGTATGCCTGATGTAGCTTCTGGATCATAGGGTATTGCATTTGGGATCTTCTTTCCAGTGCTGGTTAAAGAAGGGACTTGATTATTTAGAGCCTCCATTTCCCTCCTCATATGTGCAATTGCAGTACGCAAATTTGTATTTTGTTCCTGCAGCTTCTGAATCTCACTGGATGGAAAACCTTTACTTCCACTTATTCTATGATCTGTTAGGAGCACCTATGGAATAAATAAACAAATTTTTGCAAAGAACCCTTCCATATCCTGAAAAATATGAAGAGATCCCTTTTTCTCCCAGTTAGTTCCCTTTAAAAAAACATTATTTAGCTGAACTAAGGAAAAAATAAATCATACAATTAAATGGGTTTGCAGAATATAGGTTCCTGATAAAAATGAGATCATATAT
>CM053770.1:503578794-503597299 GCA_028658325.1 Potorous gilbertii
GTGTGAGAGAGAGAGAGAGAGAGAGAGAGAGAGAGAGAGAGAGAGAGAGAGAGACTTATTCCTCAACCCTAATTCCACCATTTTTTTGTCCTGCCCAATTTGCCTAAAATATAATTTCACTAGATCTGTTTTACCCTACCATGAACTCTGTACTATCACTTATTATTTGTCAGTTATATTGTTTAATTTCCCAATTGCCATGTGGTCTCCATACCAGTCCTATATTTGCCTAGAACTTGCCCACATCACATCAGTTCTCCTGAATATCAACAGACTCCTTTCTCTTCCTATATGTAAAGCTTCATTAAATTGTCACTTGTCTAAATATATATTTCAAGGCCCAGTTCCAGTGACAAAAGTTTTCCTTCATATCTTTCAATTCTATGTATCTGTCTTTTAAACTTCCATAGCATCTGGGGGAAGACCCTCATCATTTAATGTCTGGATTATTGCAGCAGCCTGCTGGTTAATATCCTGGCAATAAGTCTCTCTCCACTCCAGTCTATCTTTCAGATTCAGTTGTCAAATTAATCTTGTTAAAGTACAAGTATGACCATCACATACACAACTCAATAGACTCCAGTGGCTCATTATCACCTCTAAAATAAAATAAAAAATTTTCTGTTTGGTATTCAAAGACCTTCATTACCCTCACCCCCTTTCTAGTCTTCTTACACTTTACTCTGCCCCCGCTCCAGTCTCCCTTATCCTCCCTTATCCAGATACGACCCCCATCTCTTTGTTGCTCCTTGCACAAGATACTCAAACTTCCAACTCCAGGCATTTTCACTACCTGCCCCTATGCTGAGAATGTTCTCTTTATTCTCTTCCCTGGCTTCCTTCAAATTACACCTAAAAATCTCATTTTCTATAGAAAGTCTTTCCCAATCTCCTTTAATTCTAGTGCTTTTCCTCTGTTAATTATCTCTAACTTATCCTATAAATATTTTGTTTTACATAGTTATTTTCATGTTAGTTCCCTCATCAATCTGAGCTCCCTGAGAAGAAAGACTGTCTTTTGCCTTTCTTTGTATTCCAGTGCTTAGCATAGTGCCAGGCACATAGTAGGTCGTTGTTGTTATTGTTTAGTTGTATCTAACTCTTTGTGATCCCATTTGGGGTTTTCTTGGCAAAGATACTATAATGGTTTGCCATTTCCTTCTCCAGTTCATTTTACAGGTGAGGAAACTGAGGCAAATAGGGTTAAGTGATTTATCCAGGGTCACATAACTTACTAGTTATGTCAGGAAGAGTCTTCCTGACTTCAGGTCTGACACTCTACCCACTGTGCCACCTAGGGGCCTTAGGTGTTTAATAAATGTTACTGACTTGGAAACTCAATTTCAAAGGATTCAGGGGGTTCAAGAAAAAGTCAATGTTGATGAATCACAAGCAGCTATCAGGTTCTTAGCTTAATGTGTCTAACTTCAAGAGATTGTCTGAAATCTCCCTCCATTATCTACAGGGGAAGAGCCTGTCTTCTAGCAAAGGCTGATTTTCTCCTTTTCCCTCATACTACCTATCCACAACGGACTTGGCCTAACTTTCCTGATCATTTTTTTCAACTTTCTTTCATGAACCTTCTTCTCTTCAACCCAATAAACATTTATTACAGTACTACTATGTACAAAGCACTATGAAAGATAATAAAGATACAAAAATGAAAAATAACAGTTTCAGTTCTCAAACCTATAGTTTGATAGGGGGAATAATTCACAAATGAATTTTCTACAAGGTAAAATGTGGCAAATATAAAGATAACCTTTAGACTAAGTATGTTAGAAATATGAGGAAGGAGAGCTTGTAACATAAAATAAGAAGAGAAAAATATACTTCAATAGATCTGCAATTTCATCAGAATAGATATTCCCCAGTGGTGGTATCCTTAGTTGCCCTTCATGAAAAATGTATAAAAGGGGTGGGAAATGATTATAATTTATAGTTCATGAGAAGTTTTCAAATAAAGTCTGAAGGAGGGGAGCTTAACATTTGCAAAACTGGATGACATTTTCTCTGCTTTCCTGAAGACACCACCAGCAAGTGCTATTCCTAGTATTTCAACTTCTGCAGTAAGTAATTGCTGATTCTCTTGCCCCTACTCCCTGTTTCAGTAACTGGTTCCTAGCCCTGACTTATATCCCAGTCCAAGTGAACTGTCCACTGATTCTAAGAGTCTCCATCAGCTTCTTCTTAATAGATATGGGTACAGAATATTTATTTAAGAAGTTTGGTAGTTAAAGAGAGGTGAGCTGCCTGTGGTAGCTCAAAGATATAGTTTGATCAAGGTAAGGAACTTGTATCTATATAGTCAATGAAAAAGAATTTATTTTCTTTCCTCATCTTTCCCTCTCCCTTCTTTATCCTACCCTCTCACTTTTATTGGAAGAAAAAGAAAAAAAAATTCTTATGAAAAAATGTGTAGTCAAGAGCATTCTAGTTGATTTCTGCCCCGAGTATCTCTTCCTTCCACTCCATCCTCAAATCAGTTGTCAAACTGATCTTCCTAAGCACAGGTCTGACCATTTCACTGTTCCCTCCCCATTCAATAGATTCCAGTAGCTCCCTATCACCTCCAGGATAAAATCTTCTGTTTAGCTTTTAAAGTCCTTCCTACTTTTCCAGTTTTCTTACACTTTACTCCTCATCCACTGTGATCTAGTGACAATATTCTCCTTGCTATTCCTTGCACAGGACACTTTGTTTCCCAACTTTGCAGTTTCATTGACTGATTTTCATGCCTGAAATGTTCTACCTCTTCATCCCCACTTCTGGGCTTTCTTCACATCCTGGCTGAAATCTTACCTTCTACAAGAAGCCTTGTGTAATACCCCTTAATAATAGCACCTTCCCTCTGTTGTTTATCTCCAATTTACCTTGCATATACCTTGTTTATATACAGTTTGCTGTGTCCCTGATTAGACTGCGTGCTTAAGAGCAGGGGCTGTTTTTTGCCTTTCTTTGTATCCCTAGCTCTTAGGGGCTAGCACATAATAACAGCTGCTTAATAAATATTTGTTGACATGATCTTTCTGTGACTTTGGACAAGTCACTTACAACCTCCCTGAGCTCTAGTTCCCTCATCTGTAAAATGAAGGTATTGGGCTCAGAGGCCCGCACCTGGCCTCTAAGGTCCCTCAGTAACTTTTTGGATCAAGTAATGTCAGTAGATACCTCCTATCTCTAGGATAAAATATAAATTCCTCTGTTTAACATGAAAAGCCCTTCACAATCTAGCTCCAACCTATCATTCTAGATTAATTTCCCATTACTCTCTCTCATATCCATTATATTCCAAATAAAGTGATCCATGTGCTTCTGGCCCCCAGAATATGACATTCCATCTCTAGTCCTTCAGCCCAGCATGCTCTCCCTTCTCAGCCCTACCTTTTGGCATCCCTAGGTCTCTCTAACATTCAGTTCAAATGCCACCTTTTATATAAGAGGCTTTTCCTGATTTTCTCAGTTGTTCAGTACTCTCTCCTCTTCTCTCTAAAATTACTTGGTATTTACTTTGTATATATGTTGTATCTACCTATCTGCAGAGGTTATTTCCCCCAATAGAATGTAAACTCCTTGTGGGCAGGGGCTGTTTAACTTCTGTCTTTATAACCTTAGTGTCTAACATGGTAACTGGCATGTAGTAGGCATTTAATAAATATGCCTTTTGAATGAATGTTGAATATTTTTCCCTCGTTAACTTGGTTTTTAAAATTATTAATCATATACTTGTTTGTCATCAATGAAAACATCTAACTTATTTTACATAATAAATGTATTTAATTTCAAAGTATAAAATATCATAATTTTCTCTTCCTTCCTGCCAATTTCCATCTACCAAGAATTCTTTGCTTGTCCATTTTCTCTTTCATTTTTCTTCTTAGATGATAATGCATACTTTGTTCTTTTAGTTTTGCTTTTTCCTAAATATCATTTATGAAAGATAAAGGCTTTTTTTACACATTCCACAAAATCACCTAGTCCAATTGCAAGATGAGAAATAATCATATGTCCTTTGTAATAATAATAATAATATTAAAAACCTATATTGTGTTTGTTATGTATCTGGAATTTTTCATGTGGTTATGAATACTTCGTACCTTTTTTTGGTGAATTGTTTAATATCCTTTAACTGTTTTTCTATAGGGGAATACTATTATATTTATTTATTATTTACTTACATACCAAACCCTTATCTGAGAAATCTGATAAAGATTTTTTTCTTCCTTTGGACCACTTTCCTTCTGATCCTATGTGCATTAATGTAGTCTGTGCAGAAGCATTTCAATTTTGAGTAATTAGTTAACTATTTTATCTTTTGTAACTGTCTCTCGGGACAGCTAGGTGGTGCTATAGATAGTGCTAGGCCTGGAGTTAGGAAGATAAATTTTCCTGAGTTCAAATCTGTCCTAAGATATTTACCAGCCAAGTCATCCTGGACAAGTCACTTATTCCTGTTTGCTTCAGTTTCCTCATTTGTAAAATGAGCTGGAGAAGGAAATGGCAAACACTCTAGTATCTTTGCCAAGAAAACTCTAAATGGGGTCACAAAGAATGGGAAATGACTAAAAACGACCGAACCACAACAAAATTGCCTTTATCTCTTTTCTGAGTAGGAATACATCTCTTAGCCATAACCGTGAGAACTCTATGATCTGTTTCTCTTCTAATTTTGTTATAATGTGATCTTTACTATTTAAGGTCACATGTTCATGTAGAGTATAGAGGAAGACTAATTTCTGCCAGACTGAAAAACTGCTAGACAGAAGCAGTTTTTCCAAAAGTCTTTATCAAATAGGGAGTTTTTTCCCTAGGCAATTTATGTTTTCTACTTTATCAAACACTGGGTAACTGAGTTCTATTGTTTCTGAATCTCCCTTGTCTAATCTGTTCTATTGATCTACCTTTAATCACTACCACATGTTTTTGATGACCATTATTTCATACTATATTTTGAAGTCTGGAAATGGTATTTTGCCTTCTTTACTACTTCCTTTCATTATTTCCCTTGATATTCTAAATGTTTTGCTTTTCCAAATGAATTATTATTTTATCAAGTTCTGCAAAATATTCCCTTGGTAATTTGACTGATATAGCAATAAAAGTGTGAATTTATTTTGGTAGTATTGTCATTTTTATTACATTGACAAAGCTTAGCCGTGGGCACTGAATATTTGTCCAGTTATTTAAGTTATTTTTTAATAATTCTTTAAGGAGTACTTTGTAACTGAATCTATACAAGTCTTTTGTGTGCTTTGGGAGGTTAATCCCCAGACAATTTATGCATTTTGTGGTTATTTGGAATAGAATTTCCCTTTCTATTATTGCTTCTTGTGTTCTGTTATCCTTTTAAGGATTTACTTTGTAGTCTGAAACTTTGTTGAAGCTGTTGTTTCAGTATTTTTGCTGATTCCTTGGTTTTTTTTTTTAAAGTAAACCATTATATATAACCAGTAAACAGGGCTAATTTTATTTTCACTTTACCTATCATTATTCCCTTCTCTTGTCTCGTTGCTACTGCTAGCATTTGAAGAACTAGATCAAATAATAATGGGGAGGGTAGGTATCCTTGCTTCACTCTTGTATTTACTCAAAGAGGTATAATTTCATTATGTATGATGCTTACTTTTGCATTTACATAGATGCTTTTTATGGCATTAAAATTGGCTTTTTATGGCATTTTTGTTTATACTTTGTAGATTTTTTTTAAAACATAAAAGAATGTTGTCAAAGGCTTTTTCTGCATCTGTTGAAATGATCATGTGGTTTTAGATGTCTTGGTTTATAATATGATTATGTTGATTGTTTTCCTAATCCTGGTATAAACTTCACTTGATCACAATGAATGATTTCTTGGATAAACTGCTGAAGTATATTTGATAGAATTTTGCTTAAAAGTTTTAAGCTTATTAATGATACTGACCTATAATATTCTTTCTACATTTTATCTTTTATCTCTTCCTTGTTTAGGCATTTAGCACTACATTTGTCTCACAAAAGGATATTAGCAGGATACTTTCTCAATTTTTGAGAATAATTTATCAATTACGAGCACTAACTTTTCTTTAAAAGTTTAACAGAATTCCTCTGTGAATATTTCAGGACTAGGAGTCTTTTTCATTGGTAGATACTTTATGGTTAGATATATTTCCTTTTCTGAGATTTTTATTAAGTTTTTTTCCTCTAAAAATCAACTTTTAGTTTTATTTATCATTTCTATCTTTTTGTTTCATATTTATCTATTTTCCTTCTAATCTTCAATATCGCATTTGTACTTATTTTGGATTTGTTTATATGTTGATTTCCTAATTTTTAAAATGCACACTGAGTTCACTAATCCTCTTTTTTTTTTTTTAATATTTTACTAATTTTAAATTCACCCCAGAAGTTCTGGTTTGTTGTTTCATCATTATCATTTTCCTTTACATAGTTATTAACTGCTTCTATGATTTGTTCTTTGGCCCACTCATTATTTAAGATTTATTGTTAAGTCTCCATTTGGGTCTGTATCTTTTGCCTGTGATCCTGCAACCAATTTCTGTTTTTATCTTTAACCTTTTCACCAACTAAAGAGATCAAGAACAGGTCAAAGAATGTGAATAAAAACACCAGAAAGCAAACACTTTTTCTAAATCTAATTTAACATCAAAATAGAAATTCTGAAAAGCAAACACTTAACAAAATTGAAAATTAAAAAATAATAAATAAAACTAGGAGCTAGTTTAAAAAAAGACCAACTCAGCTAATTTGACTTAAAAAGTCAAAGAGGAAAAACAATTTACTACTATCTAAAGTGAAAAGTTGAATTTGCAAATGAATAAAAAAAAAAATGAAATTACTGGAGACCATTTTTCTCCATTATATACCAACAAAATTAGCAACATAAATGAAACAGAAAATATTTACAAAAATATAAAATGCCCAGTTTAACTACTCCCTATAGTATGACCAAGGTTTCCTGCAACAGGGATTAGTTTTCTCCAACAGGCCACAAAGCTCTCTCTAGGGCTTGATTGGCCTGTCTTGCCTGACCCAGGTTTTTGTTGATCTAAGAACATCAAAAAGGGACTCTTCTAATTTGATAGATTTCAGAAGATCAGGTGAGTCACCATATCCTTTACCAGAATTTAAGTATCCTTTTTGCATGTTCTTGTTGTGTTTGGGAAAAGTAAGCCTTCTTTACTAAACCATTCAACAATTTACAAATGCCTAATTTTGTCTCTACATCAAATATGAACAAGGTCCTGATGTTAACACTACTTCTAACATGTAAAGAACATTGATACAAAAATTTTAAATATTAGCAAAAAGGTTCTGCAACCTACATTTTAACTTCGTTGGATTCTGTGTGTGGTTCAATGCTAAAAAATTAAAAACAAAATAGACCATACTAATAACTAACAATAATAACAAAAATCATAGGATTTTGTCAACAGATGCAGAAAAAAGCTTTTGATAAGATACATATGTTCCTAATATTTTTATATTAGAAAACAGAAAAATCAATTGATCTTCCCTTAACATAAGAAGTATCTAAGTAAAAAGAAAAGCCAGCATTATATGTTAATGTGGATAAAATAGATGACTTTCTAATAGATTTGAGTAAAGCAAGGATATCTATTATCACCAATATTAATATACTGATATAGTGGTGAAAATAATAACTATTTCAATAAGATAATAAGAAAAAGAAAAAACAAAATTATAGTTTTTTTATAGATGATATGATAGCTTCCTTAAGAGAACTCTAGAGTCTCATGAGTTTTTTCTGTATATTATCAGAAAGAAAAAAACCTAGCAGAAACTGGTAGAGAAATTTCATTTAAAATGACCACAGAATGTGTAAAATACTTGGGAGTCTACCTGTCAAGATGCACACAGGAAATATATCAATACAATTACAAAATACTCGTTAAATAAATACAGACCTAAATAATTGGTAAGATATCAATTGCTCATGGGTAGGCTTAGACAATATAATAAAGATAAAAATAGACACCCAAAATTAATTCAAAATAAAAAATCGATTTAAAAAGAACCACCCAAATTTATTTATTCGATGCCATACTAATCAAACTACAAAAGGAATATTTCATAGAACTAGAAAAATAAGAACAAAATTCATCTAGAGGAAAAAGAGAATAAAAAAATGAGATGGGGAATACAACTTAAACTATAATACAAAGCAATAATCAATAAAATCCTTAGGTACTGGTTAAAAAATAGAGAAGCTGATTAGTAAAATTAATTGATACAAAACATACAGAAGCAAATGAGCACAGTACCATGGTGTCTGATAAACCCAAAGACCCCAGCTACTCACTATTCAGCAAAAACTGCTAGGACAATTGGAAAGTAATGTAGTTGAAAGTTCATATAGAATAATATCTTATAGCATATACTAAGAGAAACTTCAAAAAGGTACAGGACATACACAAAAGGTGATATCATAAACAAATCAGATGTCCAAGGAAGAAATTACCTTTTAGATATGTACTATGACAGGAAAAACATTTATGACCAAACAAGATATAGAGGATCACAAAAGATAAACAATTTTGATCACATAAATTAATTTTTCACAAACAAAACCAGTGCAGCTAAAACTAGAAGGGCCACAATTTACTCAAAGGAAAAAAAATTCTTCGCAATAGTAAGTTTCTTTGATAAATGCTTTATTAGCAAGATATAAGAAACTTGTTAAAACTTATAATTAGAAAATGTCATTTTTAAATTAATAACAAATGACTTGAATGATATGACTAGGTAGTTTTCTAAAAAGGAAATTCAAACTATCAGCCATATGAAAAGATGCTGCAAATCACTAGTAATTAGAGATATTCAAACTATCTGAGGTTCCATTTCATACCACCTGACTGGTAAAGTTGACAAAAATGGAAAAGGAGGAACAATGGAAAAACAAGCATTTGAATGGAGTTAAGAAATTAGTCCTCATTCCCCAACTGATAAATGGTCAAAGGATATGAACAGGCAGGCTATCTATAGTCTTACGAAAAAATGCTCTAAATCACTATTGACTAGAGCAAATCAAAACAACTCAGAGGTACCACATCACACCTATCAGATTGGCTAACATGACAAAACAGGAAGATGATAAATGTTGGAGATGATATGGGAGAGTTGGAACAATAATTCATTGTTGGTGGAGCTGTGTGCTGATCCAACCATTCTGGAGAGCAATTTGGAACTATGCCCAAAGGGCTATAAAAATGTGCACACCCTTTGACCCAGCAATACCACTTCTAGAGTTGTATCTCAAAAAGATCATAAAAACAGGAAAAGGACCCACAGGTACAAAAATATTTGTAGCAGCTCTTTTTGTGGTGGTCAAGACCTGGAAATTGAGGGGATGCCCATCAACTGGAGAACGACTGAACAAGTTGTGGTATATGAATGTAATAGAATACTACTGTGTTATAAGAAATGACGAACAGGCAGACTTCAGAAAAATGTGGAAAGACATATGTACTGATGCTGAGTGAAATGAGCAGAACCAGGAGAACATTATACACAGTAATAGCCACAGTGTGCAAGGACTGCTTCTGATAGCTTTAGCCCTTCACAGCAATGCAAGGACTTAAAACATTTCCAAAGGACTCATGATGCAAAATGCCATTCACATCCAGAGAAAGAACTATGGAGTTGGGACAAAGAAGAAAGCATTCTCTTTTGTTATGTTGGATTTTGTTTAGTTTTACTCATTCTTTCTCCCATTTGTTTTAATTCTTCTATGCAACATGACTAACGTGAATATAAGATTGAATGCTGTCTTGGGGAGGGAGGGGGAGAAAACTTATAACTTACAGAAGTGATTGCTGAAAATTGAAAACAAACAAATTTTTTACAAGAAGAAATTAGTCCTGCTAGTTTGGAAAATTATTTGGAACTATGCCCAAAAAGATGCTTATCTGTGCATGCCCTCTGACTCAGTGGTACCACTATTAGGTATATAACCCCAAAGAAATAAACTAAAAAGGAAAAGGACCCATTTGAACAAAAATATTTATAGCAGTTTTTTATGATGGCAAATGGTGGTAATGAAGAACGTACTCTTTAGTTGGGGAATGGACAAACAAATTATGGCACATGAATGTAATGGAATACTATTATGCTACAAGAAATGATGAAGGAGATGGTTTCAGAGAAACCTGCAAAGACTTGTATGAAATGATGCAGAGTGAAGTGGGAAGAACCAGGAGAATAATATATGTATAACACTGTAAAGAAAAACTCTGAAAGACTTAAGAACTCTGCTCCCTACAATAATGATAATCCCAGACGACTGATGATCACACAGGCTACCAAATCTGTCACCAAGAGGTGACAGACAATGGGTGGGGACTGGGACATTTTTTTGGACATGGTCAATTTAGGAATTTATTTTGCTTAATTATGCATATTTCCTACAATGATTTTCTTTTTCTTTTTCCCCCCATGGCAAGAGAGAAAACAAATTTTTGTTAAGTAAAAAATATTATTAAATTAAAAATAAAACTGTAGATCACCAACAGATATTGATGCTGTCCTGGGTCCTTCTCTCTGACCTCATTGGTCCCCCCCCACATGGGCTTAATTATTATCTCTGTGCAGATGACCCACCGATCTCTATGTTAAATTCTATATTCTCTTTCCAAGGCTTCACTTACTACTAGGCATTTCACAATGAATGTTATGTAGCCACCTCAAATGAGATATCTCCAAAACAAAATTCAGTATATCCCTGCCCTTCCTCAACTCATCCCTCTTCCATATGCCCTTATTTCTGTAGCAGGCACTGCCACTCATTCTTCCAGTCTCTCTGGTTCATAACCTCAGTTTTGTCCTTGACCTCTCACCCTTCCCTCATCTCCCATATTGAATCACTTGCCAAATCTTGCCATTTCGACTCCCAGAACATCTTTTTGCATCTGACCGCTTCTCTCTCCTCACACAGCTGCTGCAACACCTTAGTTTAGGTCTTCAGCACTATTCACCTACTTGGGTCTCCTGCCTGAGTTTTTCTCTTTTCCAACCCATCCTCCACACAGTGGATTTTCCTTAAGCACATATCTGAGTTTAATCATTCTTCTGTTCAGTAAACCCCAGAAGTTCCCTATTACCTCAAAGATAAAAGAAAAATTCTTGTGTTAAGCTTTTAAAACCCCTTACAACCTAGCTTTTCAGCTTCTGCCTTTACTGCACTGTGGTACAGCCAAACTGGCCTGTTTCTCACACATGCCACTCTATTTCTCATGTTCATACAGATGATTCTGGCCTTCTTCCACACCTGCAAATTACTCCCTCCTTCTACTTCACAGATTTCCTTCTCTATCTTTGAAACTCATTTCAAGGACTACTTTCTGCAAGAAGTCCTTCCAGAACTAATCTCCTCTCATTCTTCCCCCTACAACCCATTGGCCCCCAACTCATAGTTAAATATCTCTTCTGGTTAACAAAGGAATACGCCTCTGAAGTTAATTTCTGGTTGTCTCAGCCTCTGCCAGAACTTGACTATTTTCTAACTCAGTCAACTACTATATTAAGTATATGAAATACCTATTATAATCAGTATATGTGCTAAATTCTGAGGGTACCAAAAAAAAAAAGCAAGAGACAATTCATCCCAGAAAGGAAAAAAAAATTGATTAGACTTTTGATAAGAATGAAGGACAAAGGATTTCTGTGAATGATCATGTCTCTCTGGGATTTTGATTAAGTTCAGATAAAGTTTCAGGACCAAGGACTTTAACCAAAGACATTGTAGTAATATTATACAACAAATATCCAAAAGCAGAATGGGCAAAGGGCTTAAGCTGCTTCTATAGTATTCAAAAAATTATGTACAATGAGTAGGTTGGAATTTTACTAGGAATGCAGGGCATTGCCAATATAGAAAAATATTAGAAAAAAATCATAATCACATTAATGACAAAAAAAATGATTTCATCAACATACAAAGAAAAAAGTCTTCAACAAAATGAAGCACTCATTAAATTCCATAAGGTTTATTAAGAACCTAACAAGGGTTAAGCGCTGTACTAGGCCCTGGGGATTACAAAAGCAAAAATCAAACAATCCTTTGGCTTACATTCTGGAGAAATTGATGCTTTAAAAAAACCATAGGAATAAAAGACTCTTTCCTTTATAAGTAAGCATTCTAAATAACAGTCTGAGAACTTTTGAAAAAAAAAAGACAACTATTTTGATATAATTGGTTTCTCTTAAAATTCTATGAATTTTATTTTTTGTATTTAAGAACATCATTCTGAGAAGGCATCTATTAAGCTTTACAAAACTGCCAGTAGGGTCCATGACACAAAAATTGGTTAAGAATCCCTAGTATTATCTATACTAGAGAAACACTAGAAGCTTTTTTAAAAATAATATTAATGATGTGCATTGTTTATAGTAGAGGTTTTTTGCAAACTCAAACCCACTGACCTCAAGTAGCCATACAAACATCCAAATGCAGGCTGAACCAGACTAAATTATAATTGGGAAACATTTAACAAAATAAATAAAAATAAAATATAGCATAGATAATGTTAATTTGTGATTTTCTACATCAATATGGCCCATAGAGATCCATTTCTGTCTGAGTTTGACATTACTGGTTTATGTTATTATATGACATAACTAAAACAATGAATAATTTCTATAAAGTAATATGATACAAATGAATCTACAAAAATAATCAACTTTTCTGTATTTTACTAAGAAAATCCATGAGAGATAGAAATAAACTCCTTACAAATTACACAATTTAGTTATTAACCCAACAAACCAGCAGTATTACTTCTACAAATGCAATTGCAAAATACCATAGAGAAATAAATGAAGGCAGATACAGAGACATTTGTTACTCACAGATGAATATGTGAATATAATTTAAATGATCTTACCTAAATTAATTTACAGATTTAATACAATATTAGGGCTATCACTGGATTACTTTACAGATTTATCTAAAATAAAATAAAATTCATTTGGAGGAATAAAAATTGCAGAATTTCAATAATGAAATAACAAAAATAATAAAAATGGAAAAATAATAATGAAAATAATAATGAAAAATAAAGTAACTTTGATAAATTCAAAAACACAAGTCACTAAGGGGAAGAATTTCCTATTCTACAGTAAGTGTTGGAAAAACCAGAAAGCAGTTTGACAGAAATTTGTTTTATACCATGCCACAGTAAGTTCAAAATGACCTCTTATACAAAGTAGAAACAGAGTTAACAAAGCAGAGCCAAGAGAACAAGGTACAAAATAATTAATGTATATGAAGATTAAAAAGGAGTGGACCAAATTAATTTCAATGAACCAACACACTTTGTTTCAAAGATGAAACACACCTCCCTTTGTTTAAATAGAGAGGTGGGAAACTGAGTGAGGAATATTTAATATTCTGCTGTTGCTTCATCATTCAATTTTGTGTAATTATTTTCCTTAGTACAAGGGAGAAGTTTTATAGTAAAAATGAACTTAGGGGTAGGGAAAGGATAATAGGAAATGAATGATATAAATGAACCCCAAAGCACAAATTTAAAATGGGAGGGAGAAAGAAGGGAACAGGCAAGCTTTTGCAAATGATAATGTGATTGAACCTGACTGAAAGTTGCAGAGAATTCAAGATCCTATGGTGCTTATTATTGGTACACTATAAAAAGCACTTGCTTGGCAAAGATCAGCTGGGAAATGACTGAACAAGGAATGATGTATGAATATGACTGGAATACTACTGTGTTGTAAGAAATGATGAAGGGGATAATTTCAGAAAAACCTGGGAACCCTCGTACAAACTGACACAGAGTGGGGGGAGCAGAGTCACCTCAACAGTAACAGCAATGCTGTAATAGTCAATCGTGAAAGGCTAAGTTACTCTGCTCAATACAACAATCACAACAATTCCAAAGGACTCAAGATGAAAAACACTCTCCGCTTTCAGACAGAGCACTGACAGGCCAGGAGAGCAGCCTGGAACATGTTTTTATTTTTTCTTCCTTGGTTGTTTTCTGTGTGTGTGTGTTTTTTTGCAACATGGTTAATGTGGAAATATGTTTTCTTGATTTCATATGTATAATGGGTATCGTATTTCTGGCCTTCTCAATGAGTGAGGGAAGTGGTGGAGGGAGGAGAATTCAGAAATGAAAATAAAAATTTTTTAAATGTTTCTGAAAAAAAAAAAGCATTTGCTTCAGAAGAATAAAATACAACCTTAAAGATGTTTCTCCCTAAAAGATTTAATAGAGATAATTTTGTTAGGCAATAATCTAATTAAAAATATCAAATAAGGCATAAAATAAATCCATCATTCAATAAATATTAAGTACCTGCTATGTGCCAGACACTATGCTAAGCCCTAGAGATACAAATATAAGTTAGAAAAAAAGTCTCTGTGCTCAAGAAGCTTATAATCTAATGGAGGAAGATGACACACAAAAGGAAGCTGAAAGAGGGTAGGTGGAGAAGAAAAGAGGGGATAGAGGTACTCAACCCAGGGGCATGAGGGAAAAGTCCAAAGAGTCCAAAAGCAATATATATGATGGAAAATGGGGAGGCATATGCCAAAAGTGTTTTGTCACTGTCATGAAAAATGCCCAATACAGGACTTAAATTGAAGATTTCCTCCAGATTGTGAGTGGATGACACAATGCTGATTGTACTAAGACAGAAAACTGCAGATGCTCTCAAGCATGATCCAGAATCATTCAAAAGACTTTGGCCTTCTACAGAGGAAAAACCAAGTAAATGAAAGCTGTATATTTTCCAGACTCTATCTGAGGGGCAACATAACAAAACTCATCCTTATGAACCTATAACCAGGACAAACATTGTAGATAAATAATTAACTGAGTCCTGAATTGAAAAGCAGAAGAGTTTGGAAAGTTATTTTTAATATTCCCATGCTTCTCTCTAAAACAAAGTCCCATATTTTAAACACCAATATTCCTGCAATTTTGTTATATGGCTGTGACACATGGAATACGAAAGTAGCCAAAGGACTTGTATATCAGATCATCCAAAAGATAAAATAAATGTTAAGCATGCATAATTCATAATATATGGTCCATGGTAAATTAAACAGAAGTGCCATAAAAGATAGTATCAAAAAGATATGACCAGAAAAAGGAGGTAGTCTGCTCATGTAATAAAAGCAAAATATAACCAATATTATAAATAAATGTTATAAATCCCATGCACTTTAATATCCCTTCAGCATCAAAAGTCCTACAGGAAAGATCCTAGTATGTTGGGTGGAGAATTTATGTGAAGAAACAAAAGAGTTGAACAAGATGAGAAGGTTTTCACTCAGAGTGTACTTTGGTAGAAGCTTATTTAAAATCTCTCTTTCCTTTTCTTTAATATTTTAAGAAATATATTTCTGGTCTATAAACCTTTCTTCAGAGTTACCTCCTAAACCACCGTTTAGGTCAAGACTGAAGGATCTTTCATAAGGAAATGTATTAAGGATATAAACTAAATAAACTAATAAGCAATGTGATAAGGATATCTAATATGATCTAAAATAAACTAATATGAAATGTAATAAGGATATAAACTAAACTAAAAAAGAATACCTCCAGTTTTTATTTTTTCCATTTAAATTTTTTAAATTCAATTTGAACTTAAATACAAAAAGACAAAAATTTCCAAGTATATGGCACAACATAAAAAGAGGATTCAATATAAAACCATGAATTTTCACTTTACATTGCTTACTTTTTTTGAAAAACTATGTAAATACTATGTATCATTTTCAAAGCTACTCTGCTATTGTATTTCCTTCTAAATTTTCTTTTATTCTCTATGTACTTTTTATTTTTTTCTCCCTCCCTCTCCACCAAGCCCTAAAGAAGGCTACCAATAGACACAAATACAAATATGTTTTTCTCACACACACATAAAACCATGCCAAATACATACTTCTATTGATCAATTCTTTCTCTGGATGTGGATAATAAATTATATTAGCCAATAGTTTATTTATTTAAATTTTTTTTTCATAAAACAATTTCTTTACTTATACTCAATTTTTATTGACCTCAACTTTAATTTTGAAAATTTCCAATTTGGTATTGAGTGGATGATTTTTAATTTGTTCTTTTTCTAATTTTTTAAATTGCATGCCCAATTCATTCGTCTGCTCTTTCTGTATTTTACTGATATAAAGATTTAGAGATATAAATTTTCCTCTGATTACTGCTTCTGCTGCATCCCATAGGTTTTGATCTGTTGTCTCATTACTATCATTCAATGAAATTCTTGATTGCTTCTATGATTTGTTCTTTAATCCATTCATTCTTTAAGATTAGGTTATTTAGTCTCCAATTAGTTTTTAATCTTTGTTTCCATGGTCCCTTGCTGAATTTAATTTTTATTGCATTATGATCTGAAAAGAATATATTTAATATTTCTGCTTTTCTGCATTTAACTATAAAATTTCTATGCCCTAATATATATGGTCAATTTTTGTAAAGGTAGCATATATTGCTGAGAAAAAGGTGTATTCCTTTCTACTTCTATTCAATTCTTTCTAGATATCTATCAAATCTAAGATTCTATTCACCTCTTTAACTCCTTTCTTATATATATTTGTGGTTAGATTTACCTAATTCTGAGAGGGGCAGATTAAAGTCCTCCAACTACTTTAGTATTATTATCTATTTCCACCTAGAATTCATTTATCTTTTTCTTTAAAAATTTAAATGGTACATATAGGTTTAGTATTGATACTGCTTCATTTTCTTTACTACTACATTTGGTAATGTAGTTTCCCTGTTTATCTTTTTTAATTAAGACTATTTTAACTTTAAATTTATCTGAGACCATGACTGCTAACCCTGCTTCTTTTTTTAACCTCAGCTGAAACATAATAAATTCTACTCCAACCTTTCATTTTAACTGTGTATCCCTCATTTTTAAATGTGTTTCTCATAACAACATATTGTCAAATTCTGATTTTTAATCCATTCTGCTATCCACTTCGGTTTTATGGGTGAGTTCATCCCATTCACATTCAAAGTTATAATTATTAGCTTTTTTATTTTCCTCCCTCCTATTTTTTTCTATTATCCTTCTCACCCTCTTTCTATCCTATCCCTGTCAGATTTTACTTCTAACCACTACCTCCCTAATCCACACCCTTTTAAAGAATTCCTCTCTTACCTTGTCCCCCACCAGATCTGATATCTTTCTAAAAGTCTCTTCCTTATCCAGTCCCCTTGCCCTATTTCTTTATAAATTTAGACTTTTATACCATTCTAGATGTGTGTGTAAACACACACACACACACACACACACAAATCTATTCCCTCTTTAACCCAGTTCCAATGAGAATAAGATTCCAGCCCTTCACCCCCACCAGCTTCCACTGTAACAGTTCTTCCATTCACACCTTATTTGTATGAGATAATTGCTCCATTTTATCTCTCCCTGCCTGGTTTTATTTTTTAGAATAATCTCATCATATTCAACTTCTAAGTATGCTTTTTCATACTTAGTATGAATTAAGCAATGACAACGTTCTTAAGAGTATAGATAACATTTTCTCATTTAAGAAGCAAATAGTTTAACCTTACTGAGCCCCTATAATTGGTTTTTAATGTTTACCTTATGTTTCCCCTTTATATGTTAAATTTTCCATAGAGTTCTAGTCTTTTTGTCACAAATACCTAAAAGTCTTTCAATTCACTAAATGTACATTTTCCCCCCAGTCAGGATTATACTTACTAGGTTAAGTTATTCTTGGTTGCAAACCCAGCTCCTTTGTTCTTCAAAATATAATGCACCAAGGCATTCACTCTTTTAATGTAGAAGTTGCTAAATCTTATTATCCTGACTGCAGTTCCACAATAATTAAATTGGTTTTCCCCTTTTACTCTTGCTTGTATTGCTTTCTCCTTAACCTGGAAGCTTTAAAACTTGGCAATGATGTTCCTGTGAGTTTTCATCTTGGGATCTCTTTCAGGGGATAATTGATGGATTTTTTTTTTAAAGTTTCTAGGATTAAATCGCATTCTAGAACTTTGGGCAATTTTCCTTAATGATTTCTTGTTGGATACTTTTTTTAAAAAGTCGTAATTTTTAGAAAGTCCAACAATTCTTATATTGTCTCTCCTTGATCTGTTCCCTGGATCAGTTGTCTTTCTAATGAGTTATTTCATATTCTACTTTTTCACTCTTTTGATTTTTTTATTATTTCAAATGTCTTATAATGTAATTATCTTCCCCTTGCCTGATTCTAATTTATAAAGAGTTACTGTCTTCCTTATGTTTTTGTATTTCTTTTTTTCCAAACAGTTCAGTTTCTTTTCATTATTTTCTTAATTTTCTTGGATTGCTCTTATTTTTTTAATATATATAAATTTATTTATTTAACTTTTTACATTTATTTTCACAAAATTTTGGGTTCCAAATTTTCTCCCATTTGTCCCCTCCCCACCCCAATACACCCAGCATTGTAACTTCCCCTACCACCAATCTGCCCTCTCTTCTATCATCCCTC
>CM053770.1:503597799-503709178 GCA_028658325.1 Potorous gilbertii
GATGCAAGAAACGCATGAAAAATGGGTCAATACCTTAATAAAGGAGACCCAAAAAAATGCTGAAGAAAATAACACCTTGAAAAATAGGCTAACTCAATTGGCAAAAGAGGTTCAAAAAGCCAATGAGGAGAAGAATGCTTTAAAAAGCAGAATTAGCCAAGTGGAAAAAGAGGTGCAAAAGCTCACTGAAGAAAACAGTTCTCTCAAAATTAGAATGGAACAGATGGAGGCTAATGACTTTCTGAGAAATCAAGAAATCACAAAAAAACTGCCACAGCCAACCCAACCTTCAGCAACCACCACCCTGATCAGTCAGCAGCCATCAGCATTAGGACAAGATCTTCTACCAGCAAAAAGATTATAACTTGTAGAAAGCTCAGAAGATCAATTAGCATTTTTTTAGCCATAAAGTATTTTTAAACTAAGGCATGTTTTAAACATAATAGTATCTCACTTAATAGACTTTAGCATAGTCTAAACATAACTTACTAGGAAACCAAAAAATTAGTCTGACTTGCTTTATTGGAATATTCACTTTATTGTGGTGGTCTGGAACCACTGTACTTATTAGAATATTTAGCAAGATAAAAAGATATAGACATATATGTGCATATATTTGTATACCCATATACATATACACAAATATGCACAAAAGATAATGAGATAGAAATGATCTAATTGGATAACTAACTGAATAAGTATAGTGAGAGATTGTGAAAAGGCAGATGGCCATGTAAGAGTAACACAGAGGTTATAAACCTAGATAACTGAAAAGATATTGGCACTTTTGGTATTTATAGAAAAATCTGTTGGTGAATAACTTCTCTGAACATGTATCCATAATTATAAAATGAAAGTACTAAACTAGAAGATCTCTATAGTTGCTTCTAACTCCAAAATTCCACATATCTGCTACATGTTATGAAGAACATACATCATGGTTGCAATAAGCAATAGTATTTTTAACAGCAAAAATGTATTAAATTCATTCAACCAGAAATTTAAATAATATTTTTGACCAAATCTATTTGCATGAGACTAACATTTTTCTCAACAGCTTATTCCAGTACAAGTAATTTTAATGGCATCTTGTAAACCAACAAACTATGAATGACTAATAAATTCTTAACCCTATCTAATATCCAATGATTCAATTTTACCTAAAGGTATGCCTAGAAGAAGCTAAGTGGAGCAGGGAATAGAGGGCTAGGTCTGGAGTAAAAAAGATCTGAGTTCAAATCAGAATCAGACACTTAGAATACCTGCGTGCTCTAAAGAAGTCACTTAATCTTGGTCTGCCTCAGTTTCCTCAACTATAAAATGGGGATATTAGTAGCACCTACCTCTCAGGGTTGTTATGAGGATCAAATGAGATTATATTTGTAAAGCATGTGATTTAGTTTTCATAAAGCTTGGCATATAGTAGTTGCTTAATAAATGCTTGTTTCCTTCCTTCCGTGCTTATAGATATCACAGTTACATCACATCCTGGGAAAGACAATTAGTGGCAGTTATCTACATGAAAATGTCCCATAGAGAATTATCCTTACCTACCTATATTTGCCTTTTTTAGAGGGCTGTTTCTATCCATTTCTGGAGGGAAGGGCTCCCTTACCTGTGTATCTGCTCCAGCTCTAGGCGATGCTCCTGCAATCGGTGCTGATAAAGCTGCTGCAGTTCTTCTCGCTTCCTGATTTCCTTGGCAACAGCTTGCTTTAGCTTGGCCACTTCTATCTTGAGCTCACTTACCTCTGCCTTTCTAGCTTCCTCCAACATACTGGTTTGGGCAAAGGCAGCATCATAACGCTCCAGCTCACAGTCTCGTTCCTCTAGGACCTGCAAGTTGTAGGTGAAGTCCTTTTTCAACTGACTGAGCTTCTCTTTTGCTTCCTGGAGCTGCCGCTGGGCATCTTGTAGAGCTGTTTCTTGCAGTTGGGTTCGGAGGGCTTGTAATGTTTTCCACTCTTCTTTTTTACAAGCCAACAGTTCATCCAGTTCTTTCTCCTGTGGTAGCATTGTAGAGTCTATAGGAGAGAAAGGAAAAAGTATCAGGAATCCGTCTTTGGGAAATTTCTGCCATTCTCCTCCCCAAGGTGAACCCTTACATGTACTCATGATCCTAAGAGAATGTCGCTACTATCATTCTCTTCTCTCCCAATATAATCTCAAGTCTCTTGTTATATATTGGTTCCTTCCTGGCTGCCTTTAATAATGTCCAAATTTCTCCTACCTTACAAAAAATCCTTATAGTATTCCACTATCCCTGCTAGCTACTATTTTATAGCTCTTCTACTTTACTCATTTTAACTCCCTTAGAAAAAGTCAATTATAGTTACTGTCTCTACTTCCTATCCTCTTTCTTCTAAACTAATTGCAATCTGGCTTCCAACCTCATCACTCAACTGAAAGTGCTTTCTCCATTATCAGTGATCTCTTTCTCCTGGGTTTTGCTGGGAATATACAGAAATGCTGATATTTTTGTAGATTTATTTTAAATCCTGCTACTTTGCTGAAGTTATTGTTACCTAACTTTGAAAAGTTTTAAAATTCTGATTTATGCAATGATAAACCAGAAATCTAAAAGAATAAAGAGATGGAACATGTCACTAACTTTCTACAAAAAGAAACATTTTAAGATATGGTTAATGTGAGGATTTTTTTTTTACTGGACTATGCAGATATGTAGTGACAGATTTATTTGAGAAGTTAGTATTTTTTTACTTGCACAGTAGGGATGGGATAGTGGGAGAGACAAATTTTTTTATATGCTTATAATTAATAATCATGTTATTTTATATATTATATATTATTATAATCAATTAGAAAAAATAATAATATACTAAAACAAGAGAAAAATTTGCATCAAATTTCATTTCATAAGCATATATTAAGCATATGTAGATATAGATATAGATATAGATAGATATATATGTGCCAGGCACTGTGGTAAGCACTTTACATAAATCGTTTCATTTGATCCTCACAACGATCCTGGACAGAAAGCTGACATTACTACCCCCATTTTCCAAAACAGAGACCAAGGAAGACCAAACTTAAATGACTTATCCAGAGTTACACAGCTACTAAAAAGTTTGAGACTGGATTGAATTCAGATCTTCCTGACTTCATCCCTGTTACAGTGAATGATTTCTTGGATAAATCACTATAAACTATTCACAATATATATTTAAAGTTTTTGAATCAATATTCATTGACAACGTTGATCTATATTTCTCCTTCTGTGTTTTATCTTCCCCTACTTTAAGTATTAGGGCTATATGTGTCTTATGAAAGCAATATCAAAGAGTGCCTTCTTTCTCAGTTTTTGAGAATTTGTGCAGTATGAGGACTAATTGTTCTTTAACAATTATTTAAAACAATAGTTGGTACAGTGGATCAAGTGCTAGGCCTCGAGTTAAGAAGACCAGAGTTCAAATTTGGCCAATACTAGCTTCATTTACCTCCCAGGGTTGTTGTGAGGATCAAATGAGATATTTGTAAACAGCTTGAGCATACAGCAAGTGCTTAATAAATGCTTGTTCCTTTCTCCCTATCCCCTTTTAGAAGTCTGATTAGACCAGGAATTTTTTTTTCTTTGCTAATCCTTTTATATTGTATTTTGTTTCTATTTCCTTTTCTAAGATTGGTTATTTCAGATCGCTATTTGTTCTTCTCTCTGCTTGAATATTTTCTTTTTTAGACTATTTTATTCTTTTATGTCCTGAGTTTTGTCAGCATATAACTGTTAAGTTCTGATAAATTTTTTTTCTTCTTGTTTTGTTGTGATTTCACTTTGCTCATCTGCTATTTTGTTGATTGGATTTACTGCCCTCTTCTCTTTAACTGGAAAAGACTAAAGGTTTATCAATTTTATTAGTTGTTTCAAAGAACTCATTTCAGTTTTACTTATCATTTCTAAAGGGTTTTCTTTGGGGGGGGAGGGGTCCGAGGCCCAGTTTATTTCTTCTCTGGTTCTTAATATTTGTTCTTCTGAGTTTATTTTATTGTTGTTCAGTCACTTCAATCTGACTCTTCATGACCCTATTTGGACCCTATTTTCTTGGCCAAGAAACTAGAGTGCTCTACCATTTCCTTCTCCAACTCATTTTACAACTGAAGAAGTGACTTGCCTATGAGCATATAGCTAGTATATGTCTGAGGCCAGATTTGAACTCAGGAATTTAATTTAAACCTGGAACTCTATCAACTGTGCCATCTAGTTATGTTGTACTCATTTTAGATTGGTTTATTTCTTGGCTTACTAATTTTTTAAAAATGCATATTGAGGTAATTAATTCTCCCTTTTTCTATTTTGTTAATGTATATTTCTAAGGATATGATTTTTCTCCAAGAAATGCTTTAAATCATCCCAGAAATTTTGGTATGTTGCTTCATTGTTATAATTTTTTTCATATAATTTCTTCATTAGTTCTATGATTTATTCTTTTACCTAGTTATTACTTAGGATTTCATTATTGTTATTTAAATCTCCAATTGTATCATATCCTTTGTGTATTCCCTGAACCAATTATTATTTTTATTGCATTATGGTCTATAAAGGCCATATTTAATATTTTTGAATTTTTACATTTGTTTGCTATGTCTCTGAAAACTGATGGTGAATTTTTAAAATTTCTAAATAATTTAATTTTTTACAACTGTATGTAAAAGCAATTTTTAGCATACATTTTTAAAGTTTTTGAGTTCCAAATTCTATCCTTCCTTCCTTTCCTTCTCTCTTCCCCTCTCTGAGACAGTAAGCAATCTGTTATAGGCTATCCATGTACAACAGGCCTGTGCAACTTGTGGCCTACAGCCCTTTTATGGAGCACCAAAGGATTTCAAGTGGCCTGCAAAAAACGTAGAGTAAAACATCCTTTATATGTAGAGGAAATCCTCTGGCATGCCACAAGTGGCCCATGAGCCACAGATTGTGTAGCTGTTACTGTGTATCAATAAGTACCCCAACATACGCAGGGGTATGTTGTGCCTCTGATCAGAGGCACAGGGGCTGTGATAGCAGCCTGCTATCACAGGTTCTTAGATCTGCATTCATAAAAGAAAAAGCAACTTTTGAGGGATTAAGAATCACTTTAATCAAGCATATGTATCATTCCTTTAACCAAGCACATGTCATTCACCTAGTTCAGGGGAACGTCAAAGAAAATACAGAGAAATCAAAAATCAACAGACATGGCTTCCTCTGCCTGAATTCAACAGATAGGTCCAACTGTATGACCATAGTTACCAGAGAGGGAAGCACCAACATCTGGGTTTTCAAAGCCAGCAGGCTTCTTAGAGATTTCCTAGAGTCCTCTTCTGGTCAAACAAACACTTCCAGTCAGTAAGCCCCAAAGTAAAACCTCACCCTCAGAGTATTCATACCTTTTTTTAGAGCCAGAGGGCATCCTAACCCTTGAGAACTAATGCCTTATTAACAAAAGGTGTGGGAATTCCTACAAATCTTCCCTAATCAAACTCCCTTTAATGGGCGGGCCCATTAATGAATGGGGAAGATCTTTAATTACATTAAAATAATTAACAATACAAATACATATACTGTTTCCAGTTAAAGTAACTATTGCTTCTGTACTTTACTCCCAGTAAAGACTCTTGATTGATAAAGGCAAGACTCAATCAGAGGCACTTGATTATTCTAAAACAAAATCAGCAAAAGATCCTATTTTGCTTGCCATCACATAACATGTACAATGTTCTTCTATTTCTGCTCACTTCACCTCCCATTATTTCATATAAGTCTTGCCAGGTTTTTCTGAAAGCATCCTACTAGTCATTTCTTATAGCATAACTATTCTATCAACAATCATATACAACTTTTTCAGTCATTCCCCAATTAATAGATATTCCCTCAATTTCCAATTCTTCACCACCACAAAAAGAGTTGCTATAAATATTTATGTACATATAGGTCCTTTTCCTTTTGAATTTGATCTCTCTGAGATACAAACCTAGTAGTGGTATTGCTGAATCAAAGAGTATACATGGTATTATAGCACTTGGGAAATAGTTCCAAACAGTTCACAACTCCACTATCAGTGCTTCAGTGTCCCAGTTTTTCATATCATTTATCATTTTACTTTTTGTCATACTAACCAATCTAATAATTATGAGGTAGTACCTTGTTTCAATTTGTATTTCTCTAATTACTAGTGATCTAGAGCATTTCTTCATATGACTTTAAATAGATTTGATTATTTCATCTGGAAACTTCCTGTTGATACGCTTTTTCCATTTATCCATTAAGGATTTACTTTTATTCTTACAAATTTAACTCAGTCCTTTATGTATTTGAGAAATGAAGCCTTTATGAGAAAAACTTGCTGTAAATTTTTTTCACAATTATGATTACTATGTATTTTCCTCTATCTTATTTTTCCTGTTTATTTTCTCTCTCTTTCACCATGTCCCTTCCTCCTTAAATTCTGCTTCTGATTACCATCTCCCTGGATCTGACTTTCCTTCTATCAGTACTCCCTTTCTCTTATTCCTTCCCTCTCCTTCTTCGCTGTAGAGTAAGACAGATTTCTATACCTGAGTGTGTATGTAATTCCCTCTTAGAGCCAATCCTAATAAAAGGTTCAAATGTGCCTGCCACTCTCTTTTCTTCCCCTCCAAGCTTTTCCTTGTCTCTTTTATGTGAAATATTTACCCCATTTGACTTCTCTCTTCCCCATCTCCTGGTGCACCCCTCTTTTTAGCCTCTCAATTTTATATTTTAAAAAATATCTTCCCATAATAATCAGCTCACACCTGTGCCTTCTGCTCATGCACATCCTTTCCAACTACCTTAATAACAAGAAAGTTCTTAGGACTTAAAAGTATCATTTTTCCATATAGGAATATAAACAATCTAATCTTATTGAATCCCTTATGATTTCTCTTTCCTGTTTACCTTTTTATGCTTTGGTATTTTTTTTTGTATTTTGTATATTGCAAATTTTGTATTCAGCTCCAGTGTTTTCATCAGGAATGCTTGAAAGTCCTCTATTCCACTGAAAATCTATTTTTCTCCCTGAAGGATTGTACTAAGTTTTGCTAGGTAGGTGATTCTTGGATGTAATTATAGCTCCTTCACCTTCTGAAAGGTGCCAAGCCTTCCAATCCTTTTATGTAGAAGTTGTCAAATCTTGTGTGATCCTGCTTGTGGCTCCATGATATTTGAATTGATTTTTTTCTGGCTGCTTGCAATATTTTCTCTTTGACCTGGGAGCTCTGGAATTTGGCAAAAATATTTCTGGGAGATTTCATTTTGGGAACTCTTTAAGGAGGTAACAGTGTATTCTTTCAATTTTTATTCTACCCTCTGATTTTAGGATATCAGAGCTGTTTTTCTTAATAATATCTTGAAATATAATGTCTAGGGTTTGTTTTTTTTTTATCATGGTTTTCAGGTAGTCCAATAATGCTTAAATTATCTCACTGAATTCTATCTTCCAAGTCAGTTGCTTTTTCAATGAGATATGTTTCACATTCCTTTTCATTTTTTCATTTTTCTGATTTTTTTCTTGATCTCTCATATAGTCATTTACTTTCAGTTGCCCAATTCTAATTTTCTAGGAATTATTTTCTTCAGTGAATTTTGTATCTCTTTTCCATTTGGCCAATTCTGCTGGATTTTTGTGTCTCTTTTACTCTTGGGCCTATTCTGTTTTTTAAGATGTTATTTTCTTCAGTATTTTGTGTGTGCCTCTTTTGCCTGTTGACTTTTCTTTCATGATTTTCTTGCATCACTCATTTCTTTTCCAAATTTTCCATCTACCTCTCTTATTTGATTTTTTAAAAATTCTTTTTGAGCCCTTTCAGGAATTTTTTTTTGGGGGGGGAGGTCTGAAACTAATTCACATTTTTCTTTTTTTACCTCCATTTAATAAATATTTATTAAGCACTAAAATTGTGCCAAGTATCCTACTGTGCACTTAAATATAAAGAGAAAATGGAAACATTATGTTGCTCTTCATATTACATCTATTGATAGAATGTAAACTCTTTGACTGCAGGTTCTATGAATAGTATAGTATGAAAAATAGTACAAACCATTATTTGAAAATTCCTATTCCAACTTGCACCTCCACTGACAGGTCAAATCGCCAGACTTTGGCTAAATCTTTTCTTCAGAATTTTTTTGGGGGGATGGGCAGGAAATACATAATAAATATCTTTTGGGGGTATCTTTTGATATTCCAGCCAAGCTAATATTTTTATTGCATTGTTATCCAAAAGCAATTGCTATGTTTTGTCCCTTAGTTGCTGTTAATTTGTTTTAACTTTTTTAAACAAATGAAACTGCAAATCTATTATGTACAATTTACTTTTCCTTTCTGATACATAATAAAGTTTATAACATAACCTTTCTTTTTTCCCTTCCCCTCAGATAAATATCATTAACACAAATATGTATGTATGTATATATATGTATGTGTGTGTAAATCCATAATTCTATTTGTCAGTTCTTTCTCTAGACATATATAGCACCTTCCTTCATAGGTCCTTTGTAGTTAATTTGGCTATTTTTAATAGTCAAAAATACTTGGTTACTGAAAGCTGTTCTTAAAACAAACCTGCTGTTACTGTACATGACATTTTCCTGGCTCTGCAAGTTTTGCTCTTCATCATTTAGTGCAAGTTTTTCCATGTTTTTCTAAAATGAAAGAACTCATAATTTCTTATAGCATAGTAACATTCCATCACAATCATATACCACAATTTGGTTACCCATTCTCCAACTGATGGGCATTCAAGCAATTTTCATTTCTTTGTCATCTAGGAGAGCTGCTATAAATACCTTTTCCTTTTTCCCTGATCATGTTGGGAAACAAACCTAATAGTGGTATTTCTAGGTCAAAGGGTATGAACAATTTTATGACTCTTTGGGCATCATACCAAATTACTATCCAAAATGATTAGACCAGTTCACAGCTCCACCAACAGTACATTAGAGGCCCAATTTTCCCACATCTCCTCCAATATTTATCAGTTTCCCCTCATATTTTTCTCTGATGCTTTGAATGTAGCTCTTTAGATTTTGTTGTCTTCTCAGAGAGTTTCTGTTTTGATCTTCCCGTTAGCATATTAACTTTGTATAATCACCCTTTTTGGTTGTGTGCTCAATTTCCAGTCTATTTCTTAATAGGTTAATTGGTTAATTTTTTTTGTCTCTAGCTTCAGGTTTTTTGTGCTGATCCTTTCAGAGCTAGTTCTGGGGGTCTGTAAGTTTTCAGTTCTTCCAAAGTGGTATGATCTAAGGAGCTGTGGTAATTTTTTTTTCAGCCTGTGCTCTACTCTGTGAGCCATTCTTTTCTGCCCCCTAACTGTGACCAGGTTCCCTATTCCTGTTAATGCTCCTCCTCACCTTGGAATTGCAACCTTATATAGGCAATGCAACACAGTTCTGCACCAGAAAAGGGTCCCCCTGTAATCTCCTTCTGAGCAGTTGTCTGATCTCCCCATTGTCTGTGGGCTGAGAACTCCCGAAGCTGCTGTCACCAATTCAGTCTGGTTTTCTTTGCAGTAATGTCTCAAATGCCTCTTTTTTTCTAACTATATATCTCTTTTCACTGTTGAACATATGCCCTTTGTCTTGTGTGATTAAGCTCAGATTTGCATTATAGATCACTCTAGGCTATATCTTGTGTTCTATTGCTCATCAGAATTCATTATTCCATTCTCTCTTATGTTTTCTAGTGGGTACAGAATAGTCTTGTTTGAATGGTCTTTCCTTTGTATTTATAAGTCTTTCTCCTGATCATTTGCAGAACTTGTTTCTGAACTGAATCTCTGAATTTAACCACTTATGAGAGTTTGCAGGGCTTTTTTTTTTCTGGAGATTATCTGTAAATCTTTTCAACTGGACTTTCACTTTCTCTTCAAAAATTCTGGCCAGATCTCTTCTATCACTTTCTTCATTGTAGTATTAAGGTTTTTTGTCCTGATATGTTTCTTCTGGGAGACCTATGATCTTCAGGTTGCTCTATGCGTTGTTTTTTGAGATTAGCATGTTTTGCTTGCATAGTGAGCATATTTTCTCTTAATGTTATTGTGTTTTGCTTCTCTTAGATTATCCTTCACTTTTGTATATCTGTATTCTCAATTTTTTTTTTTTGTGGTGAGGCTTGCTATCACAGGTTCCAGTTTTTTTTTTCCTCTACATTACTTTTTCTCTGTGGAACTTAAATTCTATTTTCATATATCTCATTTTTCTTTTGAACCAATCAGGAATAGCATGCTGTAGTTCCACATTCTCCAGAGGGTTCTCTGTTTTACCTAGTGTAGGATCATTTTGCTTTCCTTTACAGCATTTATTTATAGATGCTTGAATTTATTTACTGTATCCAAAAGTCATATTTCCTTCTGTTGTTACTATTTTTCCTGCAGATTTTCTGCGAATGTTCAAGGTCTTTCAGTTTTCTTCTTTCTGAATTCTTTGGTAATTTCGGGCTTCCCACTCATCCATTTTCCTTATTGTTCACTTTCTGACTCCTTCCTCTGTAATTGTGGTTTCTTTGGTGCCTGCATCTGGAAGCTTCTCAGCCTCCCACTCTGAGGCTCCCACAATTCACAGTTCACCAGCCTAGATCTCTACCTCAACTGACTTTCGGGTGGTCAGAATTAGCCCCAGTTGGATGCTATGCCTTTTCCCTCAGGCTTGGTGGAATGCTATAAACTCCCCCAAAACACACACACACATACACACACACACACACACCATCCTATTCTACTCCCTCTATTTCTTAGTTCTTTGTCCTCACACTGGAAGTTTTGAGCTTTGCAGTACTGATGCTATAGGGCTGTCCACCCCAGCACCAGATCATTAGCAGATAGTCAGCTCTGTAGACATTAAGGAGTTGTTGGCCTGGCTCCAGCTCTACTGGCACTACAGTTGTCTGCACGAGAACCAGCAGTTCAAAGTTGTTCAGCACTGATGCTACAGAGTTAGAGTCCCAGCAAGCATTTGTTCTTGAGAGGCTAGGACTACCTGGATGTCTGAAAATAGTTCAGTTGTTGCCTATCACAACTAGAGTAGATTTCCAAAGCCTGGAGCCTTACTTTTTAAGCAATGGAAAGAAAGAGGGAGGGGGAAACTAGGGCACTGGCATGGATTCTGAGATAAATCTGTATCCTGTCTTTAGGTTTGCAGGCACAGCCTTGCTGCAGGTAGTGTGGAAGGTGAGGGAGGGGTATTGGGTAGCCTCAGGGCCAGTGAACATGAATTAGTTCAAGGGTCTAGGTTTACTTTTTAAATTTTTTTTCACTTTTGAGAGTCCTATTCCATGGAAACAACTAAAGTTGCTTTATCATTAGTGCCTAAGTTCTATTTTGGAGAAGTTTGAAAGATCATGGGGATTAAAGAAAATATCCAGTTTTCCACCTTGTTGTTCACATGACATGGAAGTCTTCTCACATTCATCTTTTTATCATGTGTGGTTAGGCTCACCTTGGGCTGCAATTTGACCTAAACTGCTCTTTGGGACATATAATTCCATTTTCTCTTGTAGTTTCAAATATGTACAGAACAGTTTTGTGTTTTTCAAATTTCCTTTCCTTTATATTTGAAAGTTTTTCTCCTGATCTCTTGTAGAATTTGTTGTTTCTCAACAGAACTGTTAAATTCAAAGACTGTGTTTTGGGATTTGCAGCACAGTATCTTTTTCTGGAAGTGATCCATGGCTTATTTTGATTAGCACTCTGACTTCTATGTTCAGAAGTTTGAGGAAAGTTTTCTTGTATGATTTCTTGAGTTACGATGTTCAAATTTTTTTACTTGCTTCTTCTCATAGGCTGGTAATTCTTAACTATTCTCTACATAGCCTGTCTTTGAGATCAAGGTTTTGCTGATATATCAACCATACCTTCCTTTAATGTTACTGTTTTTTGCTTCTCTTCTTCCAAGTTATCCTTCACTTCTGTGTATTTATATGTTACCCTTTCTTCTGTTTTTTGGTTAGATTTGTCACTGTGGATTCAAGTTTTTCTATTCAGCTGACTATTTCTGTTGTGCAGGTCATATATGCTGGTTTTATAAGCTAATAATAGAATAATGCAGTGATATAGCCAAGGTATAGAATATCACCCAATATCTAAAGTACCAAAGTAAGGTAAGGTTCCTGAAGGTAAGGTTCCTGAACTTGGGCTGGGGTGTGTGTGCAGAAACAGTGACTACTACTGCCAAGTTTCACATAGCTACCAGAAAAATGATTCATCTCTTACATAGACATACCCCAGAAAATAGAGAAGACTTCAGAAGATGTCATCAAAGGCACACTATCAAACACTTTGTAACAAATTTATCAGTCTAAAACCTTCTGTGTTCTCTATGCCCAAGACTTTAGTTAGCTTGAAGCACAACTCAACCTTCCCAGGGAAAACAAAAAGAAACATACAAAAATGTCACCTATTCACATTTGGTTCCTGTAGTATACTACTCTTCTATGACAACATTTTATATGGCTTTCCCTCCACTGGGGATTTATCAGTTACTCAATAGAGTTCACTTAAGTGCCTGCTATCAGTTGTCATCACCTGTCTTTTCCACTCATGTATGAGGTTGTTTTACAAATGAAAAACTGAATAAACACTGAAAAAAGTGATTTTTCTGAGAAGCTGATAACATTGTTTTTATCTTTATTTTACACTTAAAGTTAGTAAGTTTTTTGTCTCTAAAGTTAAATTCATAGTAAAAATTATTTCTAAAAATTCCTATCTGGAAAAATAAAGATATTTATGTATATTTATGTGTGTATGTAAAAAGTTTCATTCATAACCCATTCCTATGTAATAAGAAGTCTGAAGATCAATTAGACAAGCTTGGTAAAAATTGAGTTTTATTTTCCACAGATGAAAACAACCTTGATCACCATGGTTTTTGCAGGTTTATAGACTATTTAAGGCTCTCAAAATGCATATTCAACTAATAAGAACAAGAGGCCCTAGCTCAAAGATAAATTGTATTAGATAACCTTAAGAACAAATGTTCATCAATCTAAATCTAATATGTCAATTAAAACTTATTGAGCAGCCTTCCTTTGGTCACATGATACTGACATTAAAATCTGTATATAACCAGCTCCTCCATCCCATTCCAGTCTTCTTACAACATAGGCTTTGCCACATACTCTGCAATTTACTGACACATCTCCTTGTTGTTCCTCGAGTAAGGCACTCTATGCCCTGACTCCAGGTATTTTCACTGGCTATCCCTCATATATGGAATGCTCTCTCTCCTCATTTCCATCTCCTGGATGGAGACTTCCTTCAAGTCCTATCTAAAGTACCATCTTTCACAGGGAGCCTTTCCAAATCCCTCTCAATTATATTACCTCTATTCTCTCAAGTACTTCCAATTTGGCTAGTCTATATAACTCGTTTGTACATAGTTATTTTCCTGTGGTCTCTCCCATTAGACTAGGAGCTCCTTGAAAGCAGAGTTTATCTTTTTCCCTTTACATCTCCAGTGCTTAGCACAGTGACTGGCACATAGTAGGAGTTTAATAAATGTTTACTTCAAAAGGAATTACAGAGAGAGTTCAGGCCAGATATGAAACTTGGTTATGTCAAAGAAATGATAGATCAAAGAAAAGGTATAACTAAGTTAAAGAAAGTATCTAGTTGGCGATTATCTTATCACTCTCAGGAATCATAATGAGAAGTAAAGAGAGTTAGTTACTCTTGTAAGTAAAAGGTCATACTAAAGCTTGACTATAACAGAGAAACCTCAAAGCATCCTTCTGTTCCTCCTTCTTCTTCGTCTTCCTAATTAGTGAAGGAAAGCAAATAAATCTTTCTACAACACTACAAAAGTAGAGAGTTCAAAGGGATGGCAGAAATTTAACTTGGGAGCATGGAACATAGTCTACTCCCCAATCACAATGTAATAAACAGCAAAGCAGTACAATGGCGAGCCTTTGGCAATTTAAAAGAGAGAAAGGGAAACTCACAGAAGATAAGAAACATTTACAAACACATTCTGATTTTCCTAGCAAAAAAAGTTTGTCTCTGCAATAGCAATCACACAATGCATCTGAACCCAGAAGCACTAATGAATCAATATCACCTTACTATACATACCATAGGAAAAGAATAAAATTATTCTATCCAAATAAATAAGAACTTTGATCACCATCCAAAGAATCATCTACCATTTACCTGGGAACTATCTATATACCTAAAGAAATAGAGTATGAAATAATGAAAGGAGCAATGACCATGAGGTCAGAAGACATCGGTTCATATGCCTAGCTCTTACGGTTAACCAGCTGTCAAGGTATCACAAATAAAATTCTAAATCACTAAGCACTTTCTTAGGAATTAAACTGTGTAACCTTTCTGAGTCTGGTTCCCCAACTGGAAAAACAGGAATAACACACTACCTACCTCAAAGAACTGCTATAAAGAAAGCAATTGGGGTTATGGGAGGGGGGAACCAAGTAACAGAGAAAAAGCAGTAACTTGCCTAAGCTCTCCCCCAAACCCCTTCAAATACCTTTAAATAATGCCATAAAACAATTCTTGAAGCAGAAGAACCTACAAAAGGATGAAGTGATGTAATTTTCCAGCCAAAGACAACTTAGAAGGTCAGCAAGAAAGGTCTGTCTAACTTGGGCGAGAGTGAAGCAGTCCAGTACAGGCTGCATCAGCACAAACTCAAACATAGCAAATTGTGAGCAGACCTTGGGAACCACTGAATCAGCAGTGACAGCAGCTGCTTCTGGAGTTCTCAGCCCACAGAAGGTAAGAGGGTCAAACAACTGATCAGAAGGAGATTATAAGGGTCTCTTTGTTAGTACTGAGGCAGGACTCTGTTGCTTTGCCCATACTCAGACCCAGGTTGTAGTCTTAAGTGACAGTTCCAGGCTGAGGAGGAATGCAACCACATGAGAGCTTGCTCCATGATGGAGCAGGGATCCTCATCATGGTTCCAGGGCAGAAAAGAGTGCTTGTGGTCATACAGTGTAGACCAGAGCACAGTCCAGGACAGTGGTAAACACCTCTCCTTACATCATACCACCTTGAAAGAACTGAAAGCTTACAGGTCCCTAGAAATATCTCTGAAAACAACAAAACCCCTAAAGCTTGGAACAGTACACTTTCCACCCTAGAAGCAAAGCTCTACTTTAAAGAAGAGTTAAAAGTCAAGAAATAGTCTGGGGAAATGAGCAAACAGCAAAAAAAATTCTGACCATAAAAAGTTACTATGGTGACAAAGATCAAAACACACACTCAGAAAAAGAAAACAAAGTCAAAGCTCCTACATTCAGAGCCTCTAAGAAAAATATGAATTGATCTCTGGCCATGGAGAGCTCAAAAAGGATTCTGAAAATTTTGAAAAGAAGTAGAGGAAAAAATGGGAAAAGAAATGAGAGTGATGCAAGAAAATTAGGAAAAACAAGTCAACAACTTGCCAAGGAGACACAAAAAATATAAAGAAAATAAAACCTTAAAAAATAAAGTAGGTCAAATGGTAAAAGGGGTTAAAAAATGAGAAGAATGCCTTAAAAAGCAGAATTGGCCAAATGGAAAAGAAGAAAGAAGAAAAGAATTCCGTAAAAATTAAAATTGAACAAATAGAAGCTAAGGAGTTTATGAGAAATTAAGAAACAATAAAACAAAACCAAAAGAATGAAAAACTGGAAGACAATGTGAAAGATCTCACTGGAAAAACAACTCACCTGAAAAAATAGATCTAGGAGAAATAATTTTAAAATTATTGGACTACCTGAAAAGTTATGATCTAAAAAGGAGCCTGTATCATCTTCCAAGAAATTATCAAAGAAAATTGCCCTGATATTCTAGAATCAGAAGATAAAATAAATATAGAAAGAATCCACCAAACACCTCCTGAAAGAGATCCAAGGTGAAAACTCCCAGGAATATTACAGCCAAATTCCAGAGCTCTAGGTCAAGGAGAAAATATTGCAGGCAGCTAGAAAGAAACAATTCAAGGAGCCATAGTCAGGATGACATAAGATTGAATAGTTTCTACATTCAAGGACCAGAGGACTTGGAATATGATGTTCCAGAGGGCAAAGGAGTTAGAATTACAACCAAGAATCACCTACCTAGCAAAACTGAGTATAATCCTTCAGGGGGGAAAATGGGTATTCAGTGAAATAGAGAACTTTCAAGAATTCTTCATGAAAAGGCCACAATGAATAGAAAATCTGACATTTCAAATACAAGACTCAATGTAAAAAGGAAAGAGAAATCACAAGGGACTTAATAAGGTTTAAACTGTTTACCTTCCTATATGGGAAGATGATACTTGTAACTCACAAAAATTTTCTCATTATTAGGGCAGTTAGGAGTATATATAGACAGCAGAGGTGTGAGTTGAATATGAAGGGATAATATCAATGTACTGAGGGAAAGGAAAAGGGAGAGGTAGAAAAAAATTATCTCACATAAAAGAGGCAAGAAAAAGCTTTTACAGTGGAGGGAAAGTGGGGGGAGGCAAGTGGGAGTGAGTGAACCTTATTCTCATCAAAACTGACTCAAAGAGGGAATACCATACACACCAAATGGATATAAAAATCTATCTTACTTACCCTACAGGAAAGTAGGAGGGGGAGGGGATAAGACAAAGGAAGTGATAGAAGGGAGGGCAGATTGGAGAAGGAGGTAGTCAGAAGTAAAACACTTTCAAGAGGGACAGGGTGAAAGGATAGAGAGAGAGAGGGTGGGAAACAGAATGAAGAGAAATAGTTAGCAACAGTAACTGTGAAAAAAATTCTAAAGCAGCTTTCTCATTGCTCAAACATATACAGAACTGAATCAAATTTATAAAAATAAGAGCCATTCCCCAATTAATAAATGATCAAAAGATATGACCAGTTTTCAGATGAAGTAATCAAAGCTATCTATAGCCATATGAAAAAATGCTCTAACTCACTAATGTTTAGAGAGATGCAAATAAAAACAATTCTGAAGTATTACATCATACCTAGGATAGAAAGGGAAAATGACAAATGTTGGAGAGGATGTGGGGGAAATGAGACATTAATGCACTGTTGGTAGAGTTGTGAGCTGATTCAACCATTCTGTAGAGCAATTTGGAACTATGTCCAAAGGGCTATAACCATGCATAACCTAGCAATAGGACCCAGCAATACTACTATTGATCCGTATCCCAAAAGATATAAAAAACAAAAAGGAAAAAGATCTATATATACAAAAATATTAATAGCAGCTCTTCTCTGGTGGCAAAGAACTGAAAATTGAGGGGATAGCCATCAATTAGGGAATGTTTTTAAAAAAAATTGTGGTACGTGATTATGATGGAATACTAGCTGTCCACTGGTCATTGTCCTTTGTTCTAGAAGGAACCATGACATCAGAAAGATGATGGCATGACTTGCAAGTGCACTGGATGTCAGTGAAGGAGGGCTGTGCAAGGTCACCAGACTCACTCTCTCCTTCGGAGTCTTCTAGGTCCAGTGGTAAGATATAGATCAGGACAATAGGAGATGGCCCTAGATGCAGTGGCAGAACTTGGCCTTTTAAAGTTAAGGTCTTTCCACTTCTCACTATGACTGAGGGAACACCTCAAGACCCATTGTTGAACAATCAATGAGAGCCAGAGTGAATTGGGTTTAAAGTATGGTCTTTAAGAAAGACATTACCGATTAAACCCCAAGAGATCTTTCAGTTACCAAAATTTACATTCCTTTGGACAAAGCACCAGCAGGTAAAGGCATGAAACCCCATGTGGACAGAGGGTGAGGAAGGAGAAAAGGGAAAGGAAGGGATGGAAAGGGGAGAGGGAGAGAGAGAGAAAAGGGAAGAAGAGAGGAGAGTAAGTAGCTAAGCTGCCCAATTGGAACAGGCTGGTTGGGTCCCCAATAGGGCAGCTCAGACTACTCACATGTAGTTATTTGTCCTTCATTCTTGAAGAGAACCATGACATGATGCCATGACTTGCAAGTGAATTGGATTTAAGTGAGGGAGGGCTGTGCAAGGTCACCAGCCTCACTTTCTCCTTGGGAGCCATCTGGGTGCAATCTCAAGATACAGATCAGGATGAGTGGAGATGGCCTCTTATTGTGCTATAAGAAATGATGAGCAGAATGCTCTCAGAAAATCCTGAAAAGATTTACACGAGCTGATGCGAAGTAAAGTGGAATGTGTACAAAGTAACAGCAATATTGTAACATGATCGGCTGTGAATGACTTAGCTATACTCAGCAGGACAATAATCCAAAACAACTTTAAAGGACTTATGATGAAAAATGTTATCCATATGCAGAGAAAGAACTGGTGGTTCCTGAATACAAATTGAAATATACATTTTTACTTTCTTCATTTTTCTTGAGGGGTTTGTTTTTGGTCTATGTTTTCTTTCACAACATGACTAATGTAGAAAAGTTCTGCATAACTATACATGTATAATCTATATTGAATTGCTTGCCTTCTCAATGGGGACTGGGGGTGGGGAGTGAGGAAAGGAGATAATTTGGAAATTGAAGTTTTAGAAACAAATGTTAAAAAAGAAAGCAATGTGTAAACCTTAAAGTGCTATAAAAATGTGTGCTAAAATGACTAAATTTAAAAGGGGTTTTTGCCTGATCACCAAGTAAGTATTCCACTAAGATTACATTACTATTTGACTAATAGAAAACTACTGAGAGGGATTTTTAAAATAAGCTTGTTAATTAAACTTATATTGGTAATTTAAAGCAGGTGCTTACAAAACACAAGTACTTTCAAATCCTAGAATTGGCAAAAAGCAGAGTTCTAAATGTGAGAAATAAAATCACTAGACATTTATGTCTGCTTCCCTTTGCAGAATGGCATTAAAGGGCAACAGCTTCTTTTTATATCTCTCCTTTTAGTATCTGCTGTTCCACATGCATTTGGCTTTCAGCTTAGCCACTAATAATAAAAGCTCTATTACTGCTAAAAGAACTAGCAATCACTTAGGATGAAGATAGCTGCCTTAGCACTAATTTTGAAAATATTTAATGAGTTTAGATTACTACAAATATAGTTCAAAAATACTAAGTACTTTCTTGGGAATCAAAAGTCAGGGCCATGAAGATTCGTATCAACTATACAACTATACAGCAAGGCATTATCCTGAGAACCTTGAAAATCCTAACACATAGCACATGGGCTAAACTTAGGACAATCTTTGGAATCTGTTACATGCTTAAAGGGCCTGGTGATCTCTTGCCATTTTTCCTACCCGCTTTTTGTTTTTATTGCAAAATAGTGTAACTACTTCAAAAAACTGTTTCCTGAACCAAGATATTACCAGCAGATCAATCCTAATACTATATTAATAATGCATTTGGTAGGCATACACAATCATTTATTCAAAAGTTGTAAAACTGCCTTGCATAAAGAACTGATTCAGGGGTGTTTTATAAGGGAGTAAAAATAAATATAAAAAGGAGAAAATAATTTTTACTGTATTCCCCAATATGCACTGTACAATCCAGCCAAAAGGAACTAAACAGGGTAGCTTTCTTCCTGCCTCAATCCACTTAACCCAGGATAGTCCTTCTCCTTCCTCATTTGTGCTACATGAATTTGTTCTCTTCTTTCATACCCCAGCTCAGGTGTCATGGCTGTGTTCCATAAAGTATTCCCAGATCCCACTAGAAAAAAATTTATCTCACCCTCAACTGTTCTTACAATTTAGAGCTTTCCTCTGATATCTTTTATCATTTTTATGATAAAAATACATAAGGTCTTTGAGAGCAGAAACTCTACCATTTATTTAACCTATTTATTTATTTAACCTTACACTTAGCACAGTGTGTGGACACATAGTAGGCACAAGGATAGGAAAAGAACTCAAACTTTCTATTCTCTCCATTCTAAATCACACAGAAATAGATTACAGTCAGATGCTTTGTTAGTCTGCTAAATAAGTGAAGAAAAAGGTTAAAATCATCCCCTTGCCTTTCTCTCTAATCTTCAATCTATCCCTATACACTAGTCCATTTCCTGCAGCCTTAAAACATACTTAGTCTCTCTTATTCTTAAAACAAAACACACAGAAAAACTTTCACTTGACCCTATGAGCTGCTCAAGATAGGGGCCTACATGTGTCTTCTCTTACACAGAGAAAGTACTAGAAAAAGCTGTTTATACTAATTGCCTCTACTTCCTCTTCCCTCACTCCCCTTTATCATTTATAATCTGGCTTCTGACTTCATCATGGAGCTAAAGTTTTTTTCAAAGTTTTCAATTACTAAATTCAATAGCCTTTTCTCTATGATCACTCTTGACCTCTCTGCACCATGTGACATGCTGACCATTCTCTCTTCCAGGATGCTCTCACTTTCTGAGTTTTTATGACACCATACTCTCTTGGTTCTCTTCTTTCATGTCTCATCACTCCTTCTCAGTTTCCTCCCCTGGGTCATTATCTATATCATGCCTCCTAACTGTGGGTACAACTCAAGGTTTTATCTGTTCCCAGTTAACTGTTTCCCTTCTAATTTTTACTATAATGACTGTTTCTACAATAACTCTTCAAATTTTATAAGCAGAATTATCCATTTTACCTCCTATAATCTTGATCTCTGCCTCATCAATCATTTTTCCCCTATCCATATGGTGAAAAGTACTGTATTTTATACATAACTGTCACCACAACATAATCACAGGCTACTTTTTCAGTCCACAATTGTTTCTGAATAACCTTTTACTGCATAATCATCATGCCACTTAAAAGAATGGCAATGTATTCACCAGTGACATATGAATATGCATTTACCTCTCGTGAATTGCAAGCCGGGAGACTAGAATTCTCAACACAGATACACTGTCAGTATATTTTCAAAAGCCAATTTCCGTGGTTTGTTTACAGCACTGTAGTACTAACAGTACTATCAGTCAACGAATGAAGAACTATAGGTGCAGCTGGAGAAGCTGCCATCAGCAGGTAAGTCATGTGATATGATGACTGCCATCTTCCCCCACTAGCTAACCTGTACAGTTCATCTGCCAGAGATTGTTTTTGTTGTTGCTGTGTTTGTCCTTTGTTCTTGAAGATGACTGTCAAGATGATGATGACTTGCAGTTGACTTTGATCTGAGTGAGGGAGGGCTGTGAAAGGTCACCAACCTCACTTTCTTCTCCTGAGTCACCTGGGTCCAGGGGCATGATATTCATCAAGATGACTGGAGATGTCCCAGGATGCAATGTGAGTCCCTGGCCCTTTCAGGCTAAGGTCTTATAGCATTCTCACTTTGAGTGAGATACACCCATGAATAAGCTTATTTAAATAGTTGCTCAAGGGGTGGCCCCTTTAATAAAAAAAAAAAACCAAAGTGGGAGGAGAAGACCCTCAGGATTCCTCGGTAAAAGAGATGTAAAGCATTTCTTTCTGATTGTGGATAAATATAAAAACTATTCTGTGGGCTTCAAGCTGAAAGTGATTGTGTTCACAGCATGGAAACAGCTACAGGAAGACAGTTTTTAGTAAGTAAAAAGTTGGTACAAGACTGGTAGAAACTAAAAGACAAATAATACTGGCAAAATTTTTTAATTAAAAACTTCACATAATCGTCACATCTCATGTTTTTTTGCAAAAATGTGCCAAAAAATCTGCAATGATTATGCAGTGAAATTCAATCATCTCCTTCTCTACTCCTCTAACTTATGATGTGACCTATTATATTTAAGTTATGTTCCCATCTGGAGTTCAATGCAGTACATGGTATGAAATATTGGTACAAATGGATATCAAACTGCTTTCTAGTTTTCCCAGTAATAATCATAAAATAGAAATAAACATGACTTTCTTTTATCATATTTATTTTAAGTTTTCAATATTCACTTTTGTAAGATTTTCAGTTCGAAATTTTTCCCTCTCCTCCCTCTCCATCCTCCCCAAGACGGCATGTAATCTGATACAGGCTATACATGTATAAACATATTTTCACATTAGTCATGTTGTAAAGAAGAACCAAAACTAAGGGAAAAACCACAAAAAAGAAAAAACAAAAAAAGAGAAAAAGAGACAATAGTGTGCTTCGATCTGCATTTAGACTCCATAGTTCTTTCTCTGGATGTTGACAGCGTTTTCCATCTTTAGTCTTGGAATTTTCTTACATCACTACATTGCTAAGAAGAGCTAAGTCTATCAAAGTTGGACATTACACAGTGTTGCTATTATTACAATGTATAATGTTTTCCTGCTTCTGCTCACTTCACTTTTATATCAGTTCATGTAAGTCTTTCCAGGTTTTTCTGAAATCTTCCTGCTCGTCATTTCTTATGTAACAATAGTATTCCATTACATTCATATACCACAACTTGTTCAATCATTCCCCAATTGATGAACATCCTCTCAATTTACAATTCTTGGCCACCACAAAAAGAGCTACCATAAATATTTTTGTACATTTAGGTCTTTTTCCCATTTTTATGATCTTTTGGGGATAGAGACCTGGAAGTGGTATTGCTAGGTCAAACAGTATGCACAGTTTTATAGCTCTTTGGCATAGTGCCCAATTGTTCTCCAGAATGGTTACTTCAGTTCACAACTCCACCAACAATGTATTAGTGTTTCAATCTTCCCATATCTTCTCCAAAATTTATCATTTTTCCTGAAAAATATCACTTTTTATAGATGATATGATAATTCACCTATTCTTAATTCCCTCAGTTTATTTCTCTTGTCTTATTGCTATAGGTACCATTTCTAGGAGTATATCAAATCACAATTTCTTTTGATGACAAAATCAGCTTTCTATTCACCCAGGTTCACAACCCTGTTGTTATGCTGAACTCTTCAATGTGCCTCATCCCAAATTAGTTGCCACATCTTGCCTATTCTACTTCCACAATATCTCTTGCATCTATCCCCTTTTCTGTACTCACAGGACCAAACCACCTTATTTTGGGCTTATTGCAAGATTACAACAAGTTTCCTAATCACCTTCTTTCCTCTTGTCTCTTCCCTATCCAATCTATCCTCCAGACAGATATTAAGGCTAAAGAATACACATATATTCCTAAAGCATTGGTCTATGACACTCCCTTGATTAATAAACTCCAGTGACTCCCAATTATCTTTAATATCAAATACAAACTCCTCTATCTGACCTGGAAAGTCTTCATAACTTGGTTCCAAAATTTCCAGCCTTATACATGTAAGATGTGTGCTACTTACATAAATGTAGTTTACATGAGATGTTTAAACATATTATCAGGGAGTTTAAGGTGAGGCAAACAGCAATCAATTGACCCCAACACAAAAAGTATTAGAACAATATCAAAAATTGCGGGGGGGGCGGGAATGTAAGGTATCTTCTATTAAAAAAAACTGACCTTGAAAACAGGTCTCAAGAGGGTCAAATTTAAGAATCATTAGACTCCTTGAAAATCATGATTTTTTTTTAAGTGCCTAGAGATACTATATATCAAGAAATTCATCCAGTTCTAGAAGCAAAGGGCAAAGAATGAACAGAAAAAATCCAACAATCACCAAAATGAAAAGTCTCAAGAATACCACAGCTAAAATTCTGTTTCCATGACAAAAAAAAAATACTTAAGAGTATTGTAATGTTAATATAAAGTTAAAGATCTTCCCAGCCTCAGATAGAGCCCATTAAGGGGAGCTTGATTAGGGGAGGATTGTTTTGTAGGAAGGCCCACACCTTTTGTTAATTTCTAATGAGGCATTTGTTCTCAAGGGTCATGATGTCCTCCTATCTGAAAAGTGCATATATACATTGAGGTGAGGTTTTGCTTTGGGGCTTATTCATTAAGAAGTGGTTAAAGTTAAGACACCTCCCCCCCTCCATGTTGGTACTTCTCTCTCTGTTAATTATGTATATATGTAATGGTCAGACAATTGGATCTATCTGTTGATCTGTGATGTTTGTAGTGCTTATGGTTAGACAGTTGGAAACCCTATCTGTTGGTTTTTATTTCTCTGCTTGTATTTTCTCTATTGGTATGCAATTAAAGAAGATTGTTGACCCTTCAAAAGTTGCCTTTCCTTTTAGAAAAGCAGATCAAAGAACCGGTGATAGCAGGTCATCCTGGATGTGTCAGGGTTCTTGCTTTTACAAGTGTGTATACAAAAATGAGTTCAAGTTCCAAGGGACCAGAGTCAGTATCATACAAGATGTTTCTAATATACATGAAAGGAGAGCTTGGAATACAGTACAAAAACCAAAAGATATAAGTTTATACAACCAAGAGTAATTTTACCTTGCAAAGCTGAGTATAATCCTATAAAATGTTGATAACAGAATAGAGACCTTTCAAGTATTTCTGATGAAAAGTCAAAAACTAAGTTGGAATTCTGAAATACACACATAAGAGTAAAAAGAATCCCAGAAAATTACATTTATTTGAGCAATCAGATAATGATGTGCTAACATTTCAGGGGGTTAAAGGGGAGAGAAAAACTGTCCTTTCAGAACCCGATTATCTTCAAAAGGTTTTATGGAGTTAAATATGAAAAACAGAGATTCTAAGAGTGGACTAATTTTGCCTGAGGGTTTTAAGAGGGGAAAGAAAAGGGAAGGTAAAAGGACTATACTGGTATAGAAAAAAAGGAAAAGAATTCATTATTTCTCATAATTGGGGCATATGAGAAGAGCCTGAGATGCTTACTGAAATGGACAAAGGAGATTGAAGCACACACATAAGCAGTTCTGGTGTGGAGATAACATCAAACTCAAGAGGAAAATAAAGCGATGACAGAAGGATTTCAAGAAGGAGAATAACACTGAAGAGGGAAGAAGAGTAAGTAAAAGAAACTTCTTGATTCTGGAGATTAATAGGTATAAAAACAAAGGAAAAGACCCAGAAACAAAGAAGATGGATATCAACTGAGATATGGCTAAACACAAAATATCATGCCATAAGAATTATGAAAGTGATGATTTCTGAGAATTCTAGGTAGTATAAATTAATGCAAAGTGAATTCAGTAAGGAGAACCAAGAGAACAATACGTACAATAACAATACTGCGAAGAAAAACAACTTTGAAACATTTAACCAAGATCAGTCATGTCTCCAGTATATTATTCTCTGCCTGACAAGCAAAATTTGTTTTGCTTGACTATGTTTGTTGCAAAGGTCTTTGTCTCCACCACCTTTTTCTCAGTTGAAAATGAAGTGGGAGAAAGGTAGACAATTTTGAAAGTGACATTTGGAATTTATCATACTGTGTATATGTGGGGGATTTTTTTAAAGTAAGCAACATGAAAGATTCACAATTTCATATAAAATCATCTTTTTCTGTTCTGTTGTGTATACAAAAATGCTCAGTTTTCTGGTTAAGTTAAAAATAAAATTTAAAATGTATAAAAAGAAAATAATATGTTTAATTTGTCTTATATAGAAATTTTAAGTATGCTACTTGCTACAATATCTTGGCCAAAGTTATTCCATTCACCTCTGACCTTAGTTTCCTCATCTGCCAAAGGAAGGAGATGGACTGGATTTTCCACCTCCATCTTCTATGAAATGCAGTCAATAAGCATTTTAAATGCATTACTGAAATGCTTGTTGACTGACCACTGGTCTCCAAAGAGGCTTTAAACTTTTAGACTTGGGGCTAAATTAGATAAGCAGGTAGACAAGGAACTATTTCAATATCACTAGTTTCCTGTGCAATCCTATGTATTTTATCCTCAGCATGTAGTACAGTGCCTGGTACATAGTATATATTTATTGATTGCTTTATTAATTTTATAGAAAATTATATATAGATAATTATATTTCAATGATTGGTTTCCTTTATAATCTTACATATTTTATTTCACATAAAATTACATATAACGATGTCAATCTTATTGAATTGAAATTGATTGAAATCTTACTTTATCTTACATAAAACTACGTAGATGACTATTTCAATATAACTTTCTTTGTAATACTGTATATTTTATTTTATATAAAATTATAGATAACTATTTCATTGTGATAGATTTCCTTTGCAATCCATTTTATTTTACATAAAATTATACAGGTAAATTTCAGTCCTATCTATTTTATATACCTGTTTCAATACAATTTGTTTCCTTTGTGATCTGTGTTTTATTTTATATAAAATTATAGATAACTGTTACAATGTGATAGATTTCCTTTGTAATCCTATTTTATTTTACATAAAATAACAGATAACTGTATTTCATTGATAGATTTCCTTTGTAATGCTATTTATCTTGTTTTATGTAAGAATTACGAATAAGTGTATTCCAATGTTTCCTTGTAAACCTACGCATTTTACTTTACATATATTTCAATATGATTGGTTTCTTTAGTATTACGCATTTTACTTTATGAATTTAAAAACTTTATCCCGAGAAGGGGTCCACCAAGGCTTCACTAGACCCCCTAAAGGAGGGCACGGAGGGTCAAGTGCACAAACAAAGATTGAGAACCCCTCGCCTCCCCCCACCGAGGCAGCATTTGGAGGCTTTGCAATAACAAGTGCTGGGGCACGGCTGGCGGGGGAGGGGCTCTTCCCATGGGTCTCGCCCCCCACCCCCCGCGTCCCCGTCCTCTACCCCACAATTTCCCTCTAGAATTTTCCAACCCCCCAGGGCCGCACCCCACCCCCAGCCCGTTCCAAGAATCTTCGCCACCCGCGCCTATCCTCAGCCCCGACCCCCACCCACCCCCAGGGGGCTTCTTGTGCCCCTCTGCTCAAGGGGAACCTGAGGCCCACGTCACCCCCTTTTCTCGCAAGTCCGGAGCTACTCACTCGGAGCAATATCTGGGTTCCGCGACCGAGCCTTCGTTCAGACGGGCTCAGGGACCAGGCCGCGTTTCCATGGAAACCGGAGGCGTGCCTCCCTCGCAACCACCGACCTCTCCACCGCGGCCCTCGCCGGTGTCTCGGTCAAAGTCGTCCCCGCAGGAAACTGGGCCTTCCGTTCCGGGTTCTGTCAGAAGCTCTCCTTCCCATTCATCCTTAAGAAAGACCTTAAGGATAGCTCCTAGAGGGGGAGGAGGGGGAGGAGAGGGAGGAGGGGGAGGGGGAGGAGGGGGAGGATGGTGATGATGATGATGGTGGTGAGGATGAGGATGATGGTGGTGATGATGGTGGTGAGGATGAGGATGAGGAGGAGGATGAAGAGGAGGAGGAGGATGATGATGGTGGTGGTGGTGAGGATGATGGTGGTGAGGATGAGGATGATGGTGATGATGAAGATGATGGTGGTGATGATGGTGGTGAGAATGAGGAGGAGGAGGAGGATGATGATGATGGTGGTGGTGAGGATGATGGTGGTGAGGATGAGGATGAGGATGATGGGGGTGGTAGCTGGCATTGATATAAATTTGAAATAGGGATAATACGAGTCCCTACCTCCCCAAGTTGTTGTGAGATTAAAATAATATTTGTAAAGATTAGCTTTAGGTAGTAATTGTATCCTTATAACAACCCAGAGAAGTGTGTGCCCCATTTTACAGAAGGAGAAACAGATAAAATGACTTGCCCAAGTTATCAAACAAGAGGCTGCATTTGAACTCAGGTCCATCCTGACTAATTTCAGTATTCTATGTATTTTCTTCCTCCAAGACCTGAAGACACTTCAGGAGGTGTCTTCACTCCAGTGAAGTGCAGGAGACCTCCTCTTCACTCACACTTAAACACATGAACTGCCTTCTCATGAAGAGAAACTTCCTTGGCACCTGCTACTTTAAACTTTTTCTCTATATGCCTCAGTTTCTTCATGAGGCATCTGTTGTAAAAGTAAAGCTATGAAAGAATTCAAGCACTTTATTTTCTTCATTTTATTTTTCTTTGGGGTTTTTTGTGTGTTTTCTTTTGCAATGTGCATAATATGGAATATTTTGCATGACTTCACATATCTAACTGAAATCATACTGTTTACCTTCTCAAAGGGGTGGGAGGGAGAGAATTTTAAACATGAAATTTTTTAAGTGAATATTAAATATTTAAATGTAATTGGGAAATATTTAACAAAATATTTTTAAAATTTTAATAAGATAATTAAAGCTGACCTTTTATCTGACCAAAATGAGAGGGATGGAGTTAATAATTTTAAGAAAGGACTTTTTAGAAACATCTAATTTAACCTCAGTTTACAAAGGAGGAAACTGAGACCCAGAGAGATGAAATGATTTGCCTAAGATCACAAAGCTAGGCAATCTCTTCCAGATATAACATTCAATGCTTCTTAAACAAGGATTCCACTTATTTCATTTCTTGATTGAGTTAAAGCTGGATTTTCTTGATATCCTACAGCCAGGTTCAAAGTACAATTCTTCTTTTAAAGAGTCTGAAAGCATTCATTCTAGCTATCACCCCAACCATCACTACAACATGTAGTATATTTTGAAAGATATTGTCCAAAGGGTGGTAGTTGAGAGTGTTCTGGGGTCAGCTCAAGCTGGCATGTGAAAAATTGTTATATTTTCAGTGTGATCATTTACACTTCAGAAATGAGCAATCTCTACAATTTTGATTTGCTATTTTGTTGATCATCTAGACTTAAGAAATGGTTAATAATGCAGATTAAATTGAAAAATTTGTGTGCCTTACATTCTACTTCTCCCTCCCCAGCCAAGTTGTTAAACATTTACTAGTTCACCCCTAGGTGGTTCTAGATCTTCTGGGTCTGGGACATGGCACCCTGCCTTTCAACCTATAAATCAGTTCCTTTGTTGACTGAGTAAATAATTACCCTTGCCAAAAATCACCTCTTCAGTAATGTTTTCACTGTTTAATTTGTATATCAGTCACATCCTGAAAATAATGTGGGCCACTTCCACACCATCCCCAAAGATTTTAAAGCAAAGGTAATTGCAACCCTGATAACATAACTAGATTCTCATCCAAGGTATCTCTCTCCCATGGCACAGCCTGAAACTAACCAGTTTTTTTTGATACTTCTTTCTTCTCACCTAAAGACATGGAATTATTCTTCTGTTTCCCCTCATTCCTAAGGTTGAAGAAATGACCACCTGACTTCTGTTAAGTGAAATGACAAGGATGTTTATTCCATTGACACATATGGTTGTATAGCAAGGGCTAACCACATGAAAACTCCTAGAAGATCTAATAGCAAGAATTTCTCAAAATTTTGAGCAAATCTTAATTGTCATAATCTTAGGAAAACAGAATCCAAAAATGCTCCAATAGATCAGAGTCAAATGATAAGAAGCACAATATATGGAAGACAGAATATAGATTTATGAATCTATAGAACTATTCACTAACCTAAAGATGATGTCTTTTGATATCTTTTGATTCATGCTTAGATTGGATTTAACTGAGGCAGAGTTGCACAGAGTCGTCAGCCTTACTCTCTCCTCCAGAGCCATCATAGTCCAGTGGCAGGACAGAGTCAAGATTACTGGCGATGGCTCAGGCTGCAGTGGATGACCTTGGCATCTTCAGTGTCTAACCAAGCTCTAAGCATTCCATATCACCTGCTTCAACTGCCTTCATGGCCAATGGAACAAATTGGCCCATCCCACCACAGGAAGTCTTCACATGTTTGGGGTAGATACCCTCCTAACTCACCAATGGGTGTGAGATTCCTTCGTTACCTTCAACCTGATTTGGCTCGTCCGTCGAAACAGCTTACTGGGGTGTGGTCGCTGCACATGCTGCAGCTTCTTGGAGTCACAGGTGAGCATTGGGTGGAACAGGTAAACACCAACGGTGGAAAGAGCCCCAAAAAGGGTTTGGCAACCATCACACCAAGATACTGGTCCTCCCTGAACACACCATACACCCCTAACCTAAAGGAGAATATATGGCAAAGTATACTTCAGGAGGAAGAAATTAGTTAGACCAAATACTCATAGATTATACAGAAGCCTTGTACCTCCATAGCACGAATTATTCTTCAAGAAAAAGAATTGACAAGTCCTGAATATGGCAAGGATCCACTATCACTATAAAAATTAAATTTACTGTTTTCTTGTTTTAGCAAACAGGAAAATATTTATTATCAACATGGGAGTTATCCCTAAGTCACATATATATGTGTGTATATTTGTACGTACACACACACGCACATATATGTGCGTGTGTGTGTGTGTGTGTGTGTGTATATATAATGTAATCAGATCATTAACTTTTCAAAACTAAGATCAAAATTTGTTTTTTTTTAAAAGGAATGACTCACAATGCAAGGATCTAAAACATTTCCAAAGAACTCATGATGCAAAATGCCATCCACATCCAGAGAAAGAACTGTAAAGTCAGAAGGTAGAATGAAGCAGACTCTTTTCTCTCTTGTAATGGTATGTTTTGTTTTGTTTCTCTCATGGTTTCTCCCATTTGTTTTAATTCTTCTATACAACATGACTAATGTGAAAATCTCTTTAATAGGAAGGTATGCATAGAACCCATATAAGATTGCATGCTGTTTTGAGGAGGCAGGGAGGGGAAGAAAATTTGGAACCTATGAAAGTGATTGTCGAAAACTGAAAACAAATAAATTAATAAATTGGGGGAAAGCAAAAAAAGTAAATAAAAGAATTCAGATGTTTTTTAAAAAATAAAATTTTAAAAGAAATATCATATAACAGATGTAACTTTGAACTATTTAAACAAGTTATTTAAAATTTAAAAATAAGAAATGGACAACAGGAATTTTTATCAACAACTGTAAAAATTTCAACAAGAAGTTGTCATTGTAAATTAATTGCTACAAGTAGACCAAAAGAGCTAAGAAATGTGTTAGAAAATAGCAAGTTTTCTTTCCTAATAAAAGGAGAAATGACTTGCAAAGGTAGGACCATTAAGAAAAATTCATTTATAAAATCTTGCAAACTAATGGGTGATTATGAGGACTGTCATCTTATAAGGCACAGAGAAGTAAATAATAGTGGGTAAAATGAGTCTGAGTTAAGCTTGGCAAGATAGCCAACTAAATACAGTCATATCAAGAGCATTCAAGTATAATGATGGAAGAAAAACTATGAAAAGAAGAAAAATGGCAAATACTTGCAAAAGTCATCTCAACAAATTGTGTTCTCCATCAAGGATGGTAGAACCACCATACATGGACCCTAACATTACAGTTTTTGAAGTGCTGAGAGAGAGAGAGAGAGAGAGAGATCAGTAATGGTGGGATTAGGAAAAAAAAAAAAAGACATATAGAGGGGAAGATATCAAAAGCATGGGAAAAGAGTGAACTTCATTAATACCAAAGAAAAGGTAACCAAGAACATCGATAATGGCTGACCTATTTGTCTACTCTCCCATCTCTGCAAAATCTTTATGAGATTTCCAAGAGCCATCTACACCTGAATTTATATCTGAATTGAGGGCATCCTAGAAGAGATCATTAATAAGGAATAGTTAGGCTTTTAAAAGCCATATTCAACAGTGGATTGTATCTTTGTTGTGGTTAAATCATTTCAATTGTGTCTGACTCTTTGTGACCCCATTTCGAAATTTTCTTGGCAGAGATACCGGGGTGATTGGACATTTCCTCCTTCAGTTCATTTTATAGATGAGGAAACTGAAACAAACAGAATTAAGTGACTTGCCCAAGGTCACACAGCTAGTAGTGTTTGAGGCTAGATTGAACTCATGAAGATGAGTCTTCCTGATTCCAAGCTTACTGCTCTATCCACTGCACCACCTAGTTACCCCTGGATTACCTCTTTAATGCCTCACAATTCATTAAAAGAGGTAGTGAATATAAGATTCCATTGTACTTATACTTAGTTGATTGCCAAAAAAATCCTCATTTGATTATACAGAATAAAACAGTTCCATACAGGTTCTTTTACAACAAGATGTCTCCTACTCATACATGACAGATAACATTTATACAGCCCTTTAAGATGTGTAAAGTGCATTACAAATATTATCTCATTTGATCCTCATAGCAATCCTAGGAAATAGATGCTGTTATTAACCCCATTTTGAAGCTGAGGAAACCAAGGAAGACAGTAGTTAAGGTATTTGCCCAGTACCACATAGCTAGTAAGTATATGAGGGCAGATTTGAACTCAGATTTTCCTGACCTCCAGGTGAAGCTTGCTAACCACTATACAGCCTAGGATTCTTTTTAAGAAGTAAGAACAGAAATAATCCTACTCAATGGCCATCTGATAATAAATTCAAGTGTGTCATAAAATAAGAAGATATGTGCTTGTCAAAAATGACCATTGTAATAAAGACTCCAACACAGGGTCCAGGTTAAAAAAGGATTGTAGGTCTTCCTATGGATGGTAGGGTCTTCCAGATGCTTCTGTTTGCAGATGATATTATGCTAATGGCAATACGACCCAAAACATAACAGAACATCAATAAGTAACCACTCAAAGAAGTTTGGCTTGTCCATCCACATGGGAAAGACCAAGTGGATGAAAAATGTATGTTGTCCAGATTTCAATATACATTTGGATGGACTCTCTGTATAACTTGTCCCAAACTATGCATATTTAGAACAGGCAGAACAGATAGTCAGAGTCAAGGAAGGGGAGAGCATGCTGGATTTCAAGACTTTCAAGAAATTGCAAAGTTATTTTACTGTCCCCAATTGCCCATGAAAGAAAAACTAATCTTTTCAATACTTACATTCTACTGGTATAAATGAATGAGTGAATGAATGAAATAGCATTTATTAAACACTATATGCAAAGAGCTGTGCTAAGCACGGGGGACATGAATAAAAAAACAAGAGCCTTTCCTCTTAAGGAGCTCACATTTGAATCAAAGACATAAAACACATAGGAAATTTCAACAAGTCAGATGGAACAGTCTAATGGTCTTTAGAAACAGGGGCAAAGCAAATGATATCTTTTTGGTCATGTCGCTGATAAAATCTTATCTGTTTCTGATATTGAACTGCCTGACAATGCCAAGGACTTGAGCATTCTACAATTTTCATTTCCTGGTCTTTAGTAAGCTGTGGCTTCTGAGGAGAAAGGAACTATATTACCTAGAGAAAGTCAACAAGTCATATCTTGACAAGTGTTATTCCCCTGAATGGTTTCTGTGTTGAATCGACTGGAAATAAGATAGATAGTATGAGATGTACTGCTATTCCCAGGGTGCATGTAGTATTCAGGGAAAACTAGCACCTCTGGTGTGAGAGCTTGCTGCAGCCTTTTTCAGGGCTGCTTATGCACCTTTGGTATCCACCTGTCACCCAACTCTCACCTCTACTTCTAAAAACTAGCATGTACAGCATCTTCACCCTGGTAAACCATTTCGTCAGATGGGCTTCACCAGGTTGAAGGTAACCTATGGGCCTCAAAACCTTTGGTAAGTTAGGACAATGTCTCTGCCCAACCATGTGAAGACTTCCTCTGGCAGAATGGGTGGATGAGAACTATTTGTTCCAATGGCCATAAAGGTGGCTGAAGTGGGCACCAGGGAGCACATAGAGCTTGGTCAGATATCAAAGATGCCTAAGTCATCCACTGCATCCTGGGCTATCATTAGCAAAAAATATAAGATTGTCACTGTGCACTCCAACTATCTTCAGTCTATCTCTATTCTAACCTATCTGTGGCATGAAGAAGTTTACCCTATTTTAATTTTGGCTCCTGCTTACTGCCAAGTTGTACAAGTCTGGTGTAGGGAATACAGTAACTTCCCTGACACCCTAAACAAAGAAGCCCCAGGGAAATTCAAAAAACCCTGATAGGATAGCCGAACTATTGTGTCAGAGTAGTTCCAGCAATCACAACCAAGGACCCTTTTCCTCTTTGTAAGGAGTGTCAACTAGCCATACTTTCCCAGTTTTTCCTTCCTCTATTCCTCTAGCATGAATCAGTACCAATCCTCAGATCCATTTCCTTGTTCATTTCCCCCGGTGTTTGGTCCTACTAGAACCAGGTAAGAATCCAACAGATTTTAGTGGAAGGAATCTCCAGGGTTCCCACAGGGTGCCCCATTCTACTGGGGGCCAAATGGACAGACCAGTTTTATTGATCTTGCCTGACTGGTCTGCATTTTATGAGTGTCTCTCCTCAATAAAGATAGGCTTGATTTGTTATCTTGCTTTGAACTTCTTGATTCCTTTATACGGTTTTTTGTTTTTACTTTAGGAACCTTCCTAAGTCTACATTAAGACATTTGGGATAGGACAAGCCAGTATAATAAAAATAAAAATATCACCTAAATTAATTTACTTCTTCAATGTAGTACCACTCAAACTACCAAAGAATTACTTTAGAGTTCTAGCAAAGCAAAAACAAAATTCATATATTGAGAAAAATGATCAAGAATCTTGAGAGAAACAATGAAAAGAAATGGGAATAAAGGAGACTTGGTAGAGTCAGATATAAAATGATACTGCAAAGCAGCAATTATTAAAAATAATCCGATGTTGGTTTAAAAATATAGATCTCTATTAGTGGTACAGATTAACTATACAATTTACAGAAATAAACGTATGTAATTTTTGCTGTTGTTCAGTTGTTTTTGACTTTCCTTGATCCCATTTAGGGTTTTCTTGGCAAAGATATTGGAATGGTTTGCTATTTTCTTCTCCAGCTCATTTTATAGATGAGAAACTAAGACAAACAGGGTTAGACTTGCCCAGGGTCACACAACTAGTGCCTAAGGCAGGATTTGAATTCATGAAGATGAGGTTTCCTGATTCCCAGTTTTTTATCTACTACACCACCTAGTTACTCTAGTATTAAATAAACACAAAGACCCCAGTTGCTGGAAGAAAGACTCACTATTTGACAAAAACTACTGGGAAAATTAGAAAGCAATACCAAAGAAATCAGATTTAGAATAACACCTCCCAACTTATATAAGATAAGCTCCAAATGGCAAATCCCACATCAATGAAATCACAGATTCATTTGAATATTTGAACTGATGAGGTTTAATAAACTCTATGGGAGCCTCCAGGCAAATTATTATCAAATAATGTATAATAAGAGATGGACAAACATGAACAAATCTTCTCCTCTTATTTCTGCATAACCACGCTTGTGATTCAACATTTGTACTTGCAAAAGATGGTGACTCCAGCAATTTCTGCCCATGTAATGACTCAGCACATAAAGGACTTGGCATTTTGCACAGTGCTTGAGAGTTTCTTGGTTTCCTTGACCTGTAACAGAGGTAGGGGGTAAGATGAGTCAGTTCAAAAAAGAGATAACTTCCAGTATATTCTTCTTCCCAACTTCCACATGGCATCACATCATACTAAGATTTCTGTGACGGGATAGGGGCCAGAGGTGGGGTGGGTAGCATTCTTTCCCTTATCCTAGCTGTCTTGGAGTTGTGAACAGTTGGCATCTTAAACACATGTTCTACTTAGGCAAGGCCAACCTTGGATATTGGGTTACCTCTTTTGTGTTTATTCTTTCCTGATGTCAGGTGACCTAGGGTCTATCGCAAGGTGGTTTCTCCTAAAATAGAGATGGTTTTCTAATTGTAGAGGTCTAGAAGAGCCTAGGACCTCTTGATTAGAGGTGACCAGCAGCAAGGGAAGAAAGTCACCAGCCACCACTCCAGTGTTCTTGGAGATGCCCACCAACAAAAAGATTACCAAGTTTTGGGGGCTGAAATGAGAAGAAAAATGCCTAATCAGCAGTACAAGCCTGTCCTCAAAGGGCTTACATTTTAATAGGGAAAAACAACATATAAAAGGGAGCTGAAAAATAGGGGGTGAGGTACTGAATATGGGACCATGATTTTGAAGTCTAGGAACCAGGTAGAGAATGAAGGCCAGCCTGGTCCCCTCTACATAGTGGAGGCTCCAGGAGAAATTCACCAGTGAGAGAAGGAGGAAGGCATTACAGAGAGAGATTCTAAGTCAAGAAGGTCAAAGAAGTGGTTTGATGTTCCAGAGTTTGGGGATTCCAGGCACTGAAGGAAATTCCTGGATGAGAGAGAATAGTTTAGAAGTCAGAGAACCAGGAACAGGGAAGGAAGGGGAACAAAAGCCACCTTGGACCCCTCCACAAAATAGGTTCCAGGAGGAACTCATGCTAGGCCTTACAGAAGGATGGGCAAGGATTCCTAGATTAGATTAGCTGCAAAAAAAACTAAGGCAAGAAATTCAGAAAACTCTGAAGAAGCCTAGTGGAGGAATAGATGTTGTATCTGTAATCCACAAGCGAACCTGGAGAGGGGGGCCCCGGCATGTTGCTGCCACCACTCTAGTGCAGGCCCTCATTACTTCAAGCTCAGATTATTACAACAGCCTGCTGGTAAGTCTGCTTGCCTCAAATATCTCCCCACTCCAACCCATTCTCCATTCAGTCACCAAAGTGATTTTCCTAAAGCAGATGTGACTCTCTCTGTCTCTCTTTGTCTCTCTCTCTCTCTCTCTCTGTCTCTCTTTCTCTCTCATGCACACACACACACACACACACACACACACACACACACACACACATACTCACTTAATAAACTCCAGTGGTTGTCAGTAATTCCTCCAGGATCAAATACAAAATCCTCTGCTTAGAATTCTAAGCCCTTTATAACTTAGTCCTCTCCTACCTTTCTAGTCTTCTTACACCTTACTCACTACTACTACATGTTCTATCCAATGCCTATGGCCTCCTTGATCTTCCATGAACAAGACACTCCATCTCTTGACTCTTGGCATTTTCTCTAGCTATCCACCTTTCTTGGAATACTCTCCCTCTTCCACTCTGTCTTTCCTGGCTTCAAGACCCAACTAAAATCCCATCTTCTACGGAATGCTTTTCCCAACTCTGCTCAATTTTAGAATCTTTCCCTTCTTAATTATTTACTATTTATACTGTACATAGCTTGTTTGTATCTGTTTGTTTGCATGTCGTCTCCCTCATTAGAATGTGAGCTTCTACCAGTAGGGACTGGCTTTTGCCTCTTTTTGTATCCTCTGTGCTTAGCACAGGGCCTGGTAGATGCTAGTAGGTGCTTAACAAATATTTACTGATTTGTTAATTACTACCAGCCCTTTCCTGAGTGTTACCTTTGCTAGAGCTATGGGGTCTGGTAGTTGCAGTCTTAGAAGGACCGTTTGCTACACGGGAGAATGACAGTAAATCATGGTCTCTTTAGAGATTTGAATGTCGCTGAAGCATGACCAGATTCCATGACCTTGCCATCCTCTTCCACAGGCTTGACCTTAAACCTTGGGAGAGTGCTCCGGAACGACCCTAGGACTCAGTTTTCAGGTCTCAGAAACTGAAATAGTCATTGTCATGACAAAGAAAGAACAGATGTTGAATTTTGCCCTGTAATTTTCCTCTCCCTCTGGGGGGCAAGATAGTATGGGAGAGAAGTAGGTTGACAAGCGTTCTTTTTATTGACTTTTTAGTCCTAATTCCCCACACCTATCCTCTCATACTTATCTCCCTTCTGACTTTATATCTCCCCTTTTGGGCTTCCTTCCCTGGGCATTCTTCGTTCTGTTAGCATCCCTGTTTCATTTTCTCAAAGAACCAGGTCATGGTTGCAACATGAATGGTCCTTTATTTCAATATTTTCTTTTTCTTTTGACAAGAATTTCTGCTTAGGTCAATTCAGGTTATGTACTTGTAATTGAAAAAAAAAATTTTTTTTTACCTCCTTCACCATTTGAGAAAGCCATGATGTGCCCTCCTGATTGTTTTCCTGTTATCACTTGTGAACGGCCAGTTTTCCTACATAGTTCAGTGTTCACAAAGCAGACAGTCAGCAGATTTCCCAGCAATATTATTGTAATAATAGCAAGAAAGACAGGGGTGGAGCCTGGGCAATCAGTCTAAACTCCAGTCCCTGTAAACCAGACTTAACTAGGAATTTTTTCACCTAGGGCAAAAACAATGGGGAGGGGAGGAGGTCATGGCAATTCAGAGAACTTTGTGTGGAAGGGAGCAGCAGCTAAGTGGGGAGGGACACTCTAGGGTCAGCACTCTCCCAGACCAGGCTGAATAGCTCCAGGCAAGAGAAAGTGTTTATACAAACCAGAAACTGCTGGGCTAGAGAGATTACTTTAAAGCAGGACCCTCAGGGGACAGGGGCTAGATTGATCTAGAGAGGGAGGGGTGAACCTCTTTTCTATTGGGGGAAAAAGGCCCCAAGGGTGGGAGAGACCCAGGGAAACTTGTCAAACCTCTCAGGGCAGGGCCAATTACTACTTTTAGTCAGGCATGTTGCTTGGGAAGGCAAGGCATTTTAGCCTGCCAGGAATTCTAGGGCAGTGGTCTCCAAAGAGGAGTGCATGCACCCCATGGAATGTGCAAGATAATCCTTTGGAGTACAGGAAGAAAATAGTATATACATTTAAAAAAATTATTGATAACTTTTGTCTATACATCACTTACATTTCACAAGATCTCCTTTCTTTAACACATTCTCCTCGATCCCAGAAAGCCATCCCTTATAACAAAGAATAAAAAATATTTTTTAAAAAATAGTTCAGCAAAACAAGCCAACATATCTATCAAGTCTGGCATTATATGCAATGTTTCACATCCATTGTCCACCATGCCAGCAAAGAAGGTGAGGAGGTTCATTCTCATATCTTTTAAGCCAAATTTGTTCCTTCATTTTCAGTTTCAATAGTTGTTCCTTTCATTTTCATTGATGTAGTTTTTGCTTATGGCTTTTGTGGTTCCACTTACTTCATTTTACATGCTTTTATAAATTTCTCTTTGTCTCTTGGTTCATGATATAATAGTTTCTCAGAGCATAGTAACAGTCCATTATATTTACATACAACAGGCCCCACGGGACTATTTCCTCTTTCCAACAGGTCCAGACAGGCATCCTCTATGGCCCCTTACAGTTCTGTGATATTTGCTTTGCCTGCATCTAAGCCTCCCCACTGCCCCTCCCTCTTTCCTCTTTTTATCGATACACAGATAAATACCTGATATCTTAAGATAATAGGACAACTCCACCCAGCGACAAATCATTCCTAGGAAATCATTCCATTCTGATGAAAGTACTTCCACTTGCTCTCTGGAATGCTTGCTCCAAATGGAACAAATTTACTTTCATCTTAAACCTTTTCCTTTCTTTCTCCCTCTATCTTCTTGTACTCACTGAGACCTTTCTCCCTCATGATGACGCAGCTTCTCTGGATCTCCTTTCCAGCCCTGGTTGTACTCTTACTCGTAACTTCTAACTCACTGGTCATGGTGGAAGGGTCCTTGTTCCCAGTTGCCACTTCCAGGGTCTAACTCCAAATGAACCCTCTTCCTTTTAGGTTCATTCAATTCAAACTTATCACTCAATCAAGATTCTGGTGACTATTGTCTATTGACCTACAGGATACTTTCTTCCTTCTTTAGTGAATTCAATGCCTAGTTCACAGTCTTGCTCTCCTGCCCAACTTCTGCCCCTCGTACTAGGGAATTTCCACATACATGTTAATATTGCTAAGTGTATAGCCCTGGGCAAACATTTCCTCACTATGAAATTGGGACAATGATGCCTATAATATCTATTTCATAGGACTGCCATGAGAACCAAATGATAGAATGTATACAAAATCCTTTGAAAACCTTAAGCTACTATATAAACATCTGTTACTATCATCTTCTTTATCTCCACCATCACTGCCACCACCATCTTTCAAGCTAGCCTTTTCCACTTTTAATTAGTAGGTAGGTTTTCCTTTATTTGAGCTTAAATCTGCCTCTGCAGGTTTATTCATTGTTCTTTATTCTAGCCCCTACGGTCAAATAGAAGTCTAATTTTTCTTCTATATGACAGTCAGTCCAGCAAATATTTCAATTCAATTTAGTGGAGTGTAATTCAATATAATTCAACAAAGATTTATTACATACTCCACAAGACCTGCCTGTACTCTTCTCATACCCACCCCACTCTCATTTCTAGCTGCACACAACTCTGCTAGAGGCCAAAGCCCTATAGACAATACCTGAACTTGTTTCTCAGTGATCAACATACTTTGTCCCCATCATATTCATGCTTTCCCAGTGATTCTGAACCCTCAATTGCCATTATTCAAATCCTATTCTCTATCACCAGCACCCCCTACAACTCCTTTATTTCCATGCCTATCAACCCAACTCCTCCTCCACAGTCCCTTACTCTGAAGCTACACAACCTTTAAACTGTGCTCTCTGGAATATCTGCTCCATATGTAACAAACTGGAATTCATCTTAATCCTTTTCTATTTTCACTCCTATTCTCATCTTTTTTTTTTCGTTCACTTAGTCCCGGTGCCCTCTTGAAGATACAGCTTCCTGGCAATTCTTTCCAGCACTGGTTGCACTTTCACTAATTTCTCCTGTCTCAAATGCCATGGAGGGGAGGGAAAGTTGGAATACTCCCAGTGACCCATTGTCACTTCTAGACTCTTCTTCTACCACCATCAGTTACCTCTTATCCTTTGAAATTCACTCAATCAATCCATATTTATTAATCAATTAAGATTCTGGTAGCTGTTTTCTACAAACCTCTAGGAAACTTTCTTTTCTTCCTCAGTGAGTTCAATGCCTTGTTTGTAAGTCTTTTTTTCCTCCCCACCTTTTGCCCTCATACTTCAACATACATATTGGCACCCCCTCAAATACCCTAACCTCTAAATTCTTCAACTTACTAATTTCTTCAGATGTCTTCTCTACCCTACCCAACCTCAGCTACACAAAGAAATGGTCAGTCAATAAACATTTATTGTTTACCGTATGCCAGGCACTATGATAAGTACTGAGAATACAAATATAAGAAGGAAATAAAATCCCTGACCTCAAGAAGCTTAATGCCAAAGAAGTTCAAAATGCTGGTGGGTGAAAAATGGGGAGATGTCTGAAGTGGTCATATCCTTGATGTTGCCATCCCCTACAACTGCTCCACTTCCATATTCATGAGCTTTGAAATTCTTTTATCTTATAGTAGGTTGTCATTCCACCTCTTTCATCCAGACCTAACCTCTAGCTAGACTTCCAGTTAGATGCCTATTAACTGGATGCCTCAAAGTCATTTAAATTCAACGTGCCAAGAGTGAACTCATTATCCTTTCTCCAAAATCCTTTCCTCTTTCTAACTTCTCTATTATTGTTGTTGATACCACAAAAAGGAAGAACAATCTGACAACTCAGTGAAAGATGTATTGGTTTGGAGAGAGACAAGGTAGGGAGACCAATCTGAAGACTCTTGCAATATTCCAACATGAAGAGATGAGACCTTTTTATTCTCCACTATCTCTCAAAGTCTGTGCAAGTTGATGTTCATTGTTTCCATGACACTATCTAGCCATCATATCCTCTGTCATCCCCTTTTTCTTTTGCCTTTAATCTTTCCCAACATCAGAATCTTTTCCTATTTTCTCATTATGTGGACTAAGCTTCAGCTTCAGTATTCAACCTTCCAGTGAATAGCTTGAACTAATGTCTTCAAGTATGAACTGATTTGACTTTCTTGATGTCCAAAGGACTCTCAAAAGTTTTCTCTAGCACAATTCAAAAGCGTTAGTTCTGCAGTGCTCAGCTTTCCTTCTAGTCCAACTCTCACAACCATACATTGCTACTGGAGAAACCATAGCTTTAACAATATGGACTTTTGTCAGCAAGGTGATATCTTTATTTTTTAGTATGCTTCCAGATTTGCCATAGCATTCCTTCTAAGCCTCCATCTACTCAGTTGTCAATTTGATTTTCCTAAATTGTAGGTCTAACCGTAATACCTTATTCAATAAACACCAACGGCTCTCTTTTACTTTCTGAGATCTTTCTGGGATCAAATATAAAACTTCCTCTTTGGTTGGTTTTTAAAACTCTTTGTAACTTTGCTCTCTCCTACCATTTCAGTCTTATACTTTCCCTTATCAATTCAGTGATGCTGATCCTCTTCCTCTTCCTCAAACAAGACATCCCATTTCCCAGATCCAAGCATTTTCAATTGTCCTCCATGCCGAGAATATTTTTTCTTCCTCATTTACATCTCCTGCCTCTCTGGCTTCCTTCAAATCTCAGCAAAAGTCTATTTTCTATAAGAGGCCTTTCCCAGTCTTCCTTAATCTTAATCTTCCTTCATCTTCCCTTTGAGACTATCCCCAATGGATGTTTGTACATAGTTGTTCACTTATTTTCTCTCTCATTAGATGGTGATCTCCTTGAGAGCAGGGTCTGTTTTTTACCTTTTTAAAAAAATATTGTACAAAAAATATTTTTAGCAGCTCTTTTTGTGGTGGCCAAGAACTGGAAATCAAGGGGATGCCATCAATTGGGGAATGGCTGAACAAGTTGTGGTATATGAATGTAGTGGAATACTATTGTGGTATAAGAAATGGTGAACAGGAAGACTTCAGAGAGGCCTGGAAGGACCTATGTGAACTGATGCTGAGTGAAAGGAGTAGAACCAGGAGACCTTTGTATACAGCAACAACCACAGTGTGTGAGGAATTTTTTTGGTAGACTTAGTCCTTCACAACAATGCAAGGACCTAAGAAAATTCCTAATGGACTCTTGAGGCAAAATGCCTTCCATATCCAGAGAAAGAACTATGGAATTGGACTGAAGAATGAAGCAGACCATTTTTTCTTGTGTTATTTCATGTTTTGTTTTATTTTGTTTTATTTTCATGGTTTCTCCCATTCATTTTAATTCTTCCATGCAACCCGACTAAGGTGAAAATGTAAGTAGTAGTGCAGAACCCATATAAGATTGCACACCATCTTGGGGAAGGAGTGGGGAGGGAAGGGAGAAAGAACGGAGAAGGAGGGAGAGAAAATCCAAGATTTAGGGAAATGATTGTAGAAAACTGAAAACAAATAAATTAATTAATTTAAAAAAAAATAAAGATGGGAAGTATTGGATATACTTTCAAAAAAATTTTTAAATTTCTCCAAAATTTAGTGTAGTGCATTTATCATAGTAGAAGATAATTATAGTTGACTGACATATCACAATTTGTTGAGGTATTTCCCACTCAATGGACACCAACTTACTTTCCAGCTATTTACTAGTACAAAAACGCTGCTATAAATATTTTGGTATATGTGAGAACTTGATTTTCAACACTGACTTTTTTGGGATATTTGACTAGCAGTGGGATCTCTGGGCCAAAGTGTATGTATACCTTAGTCATTTTCTTAGCGTCATTCTAAATGGACTTCTAGTTCCACTGAACTATTTTTCTATTTTTTAATCAGTACCAAATTTTAATGATTACTGTTGTATAGTATAATTTTAGCTCTGGAAGTACTATTGTATGAACACTTCCTTCTTTACTTCCACATTTTTCATTATTTCTCTCCAAATTCTCCAAATTTATTCTCCAAATAAATTTTGTTATTTAGTCCAGTTCTTTATAATATCTCTTTGGTAGTTTGGTGCAAAGGGTAGAAATGTAGCTCTACATCTAAAAATTAATCTAAGCACTATCATCATTTTTAGTATATTGGTGAAACCCAGCCATGAACATTGAATATTCCCCTAAGTAATTGTATCCTTTGTTTCTTTAAAGAGCATTTTATAAAAGTACCTATAATGAACATCTTAGTATACTGACTCTTAGACATTTTATGCCTTCCCTTTTAATGATATTGTTATTGTTATATAGGAATGCTAATAGTGTCTGGATTTATATTTCCTACTACTTTGCTAAAGTTATTAATTATCCTAATTAGTTTCTTTACTGATTCTCTGGGTTTATCTAAGTAAACCAGTTTTGTCTCCTCTTTGCCCGTCTTTATGTCTTCAATTACTTTGTCCATGCCTGGTCTCTGGGTAATTTAATCTACTCATCTTTGGAACTGCAGTCCTGGGTGTGAGCCAGCTGGCTTGAGTGCAAACTTGTATTTTATCTAGCCAGCCCCACTCTAGACCAGACTATACTTCACATTCCATTCAGCCATTCACTCAAACAATCTTGCTATCTTCCACTCTGTATTTAGCCCACTCCTGTCAACTTTCTTCCCTTCCTGGCCCTGACTTTACACTTTTAGCTACAGAAATTAAATCAATAGTTTCACCACTTTTGGAAAAGGACTCTCAATTGATGCTCAATAGATTTCACAGTTCCTAGTTCACAATTCCTGTAACTTGGCAAAAACCAAAATATCCTTCTCTATCACTCCCTTGTGTGTGTTGTCTTCCCCATCAGAATATAAATTTGTAAAGAATGGAAATTGATTCACTTGTTTTGTATTTTTTATTTCCAGCATTAAGCATAGCGTTTGGCACTGTTGATATTTTACAATTGACTTTTAATTCATTCAGTCATACATTCTTATTTCTATTGCTAACATTTCTAGAACTATGTCAAATAACAGTATGGAAAAGGAACATCCTTGATTTACTCTTGAATTTACTGAGAAAGTTTCTAATGTTTTCCCATTGCAAATAATGCTAATAACTTCAGAATTTAAAGCTTGAGAGTTCTCCAATCCTCTTGGGCTATTTTTCCCTGTTGAATTTTTGTCTATGGGATGCTATCTTATTCATCCTCCAAACCTGTTAAAATCTGCTTTTTTTGTATCTAGAGTTTACATAAGATTAGGACTGATTTTCCTTTCTTTGTGCAATAGGTATAAATTCTGGGGAGGAAGGGGTAGTTATTTCCCTCCAAGATCTTCATCATTTCCACCCTAGTAACCAGTTCCTCCTGGTTAGTGAGAATTAGACCTAGAATAGATTTCTCTTTTGTTGGGTCCTCCTCTGTTGAAGAAAGACATTATCATTAAGTCAAATCAAATGGTTATTAGCTTATAGCAGAGAGAGAGTTCAATTAGCCATGTGGCTAATTGAAAGCCCTAATCACTATTTATTATATCATGCCTTTATTCCATGCTTACTACAGATAACTGGGGGGAAAATATGTGAGAAAATTATCGTGCATTATTGTGAAATTGTTTTTCTCCCTTTCTTGATCCCTATCTAAATGTTTTTCACTGTTTTACCCTTTTCCTTCCTGGATTTCTTCATATGCCTTCTGAATATAAAAAGCTATTATCATTCCTCTTTTCCTTTTTAATGAATTAGAATGATCTTGAATCATGTTCCAATCATGATTCCTATTCTACAAGTCTCCCTGCCTAAATTTTGAGCCTTTGTATATAGAAGTTTGAGATCATGGATTTTGCTATTGAGTTTTTCTTAGATTTTTCTCTCCTGTGATATTTGAGGATTCATAATTGAGGGGTTCATCACCATAGCTACCATAGTAGAAAGAGCACTAGACTTGGAGGCAGAGGTGTTGGGTTCAAATTTTGCTTCTGTCATTAACTTTATGCTTTTAGGCAAATCATTTATATTCTCTATGCCTCAGTTTCTTCATCTGTAAAATGAGGGGGTGGACTAGATGGTCCACCAAGTGGATAAACTCAGGCATTTTTCTGCCTCCACTCTTCTTTTTTTAAATTTTAAGCCCCCTTTGATTAGATTTTTCAAGAAAATGAAAATCTATTTCCCCTTGCCTTTGTTAGGCCTGTTTTCCTGCATGGCCAGGTGCTTTTAATTCTTATACCTCTCTGATCTACTCCTTGCCCCCAACTCAGATTTACAGGTTGAGTCTCCTGGGGACACCTGGTTCAAGATACTTTATGGATCTATACTCTTAAACCTATAGCATACAAGCCCCCACTGGTGCTTTTACTTCAATAGTCACCCAGAGGACACAATTAGTGCAAGAGAAGCTAAGGGAAACAACAATGTCCTAACGTGAACAATAGTAACATAACGTGGACAATGGTAACAAAAGCTTCCCTCCCTGGCCCACCCCCCCTGCCCCCACAAACCTGGACCATACTCTTCCACAAATATATATCAAAATTTTAGGAAGAGTAGATATACCCATTGGGTACACTGGTAGAAAGACATACATGGAGTCAAGGCAACTCACACTCCAGCAGTGTAATGCACCAATATCTTTTATCTTTTCATAGTACTCTCATGCTGTTCTCCCTGGGCACCTACCCTACTAGGTAGGTCACTTTGTTGGGCCCAAGTAAGATCCCCTCTACAGCTCAACTTGCTTTCTTGGCCAATGTGGAGGGAAGGTAAAAAATCCTCCCTTCCATTCCCAACCCCCACTGGATTCCATAAGAGGTACAGAGAAAAGAAAGAAAAATAGAGCTGCATTATTCCTACCTATCTGCCTCTCTTTAGGACTTACAAAGATTGCAGTCTGTACTATCAGAGTTCCTCCTATCTGGACAGACTCCAGAGTTAGCAAGCTTGCCCTTTCAAGGGTCACCAGGGGTGTGGAAGAACCTTCAGCCAGTCAATACCTATTTGCCCTATAATTCCATGAAATTTGATCAAGGAACTCCTTCATATCTCCTAAAGGAGTAAGGTGTGAATGTTTTCTACACTTCCTTTGTGGATGAGCAGCTCATCTACCTTTAGTGTCCTAACTCTCACCTATGGCCCCAAGAAGCTATCAACCCCTTCTTAGAAAAATATTTTTCAGTAATTGAAGGAAATTCTAAATTTCATTTGGAGGCTTCACCAAATGAAATTTGCTTCACCTTGCCAAAGGACTCTTCAACACAAAAAATGGTTAAGAACTCCTCATCTACAGGGTCATCTTCTGGATTAGGATTCAAGCTATTCAGCCTCAACACACCAAGACAAAGCTAACCTTTCTGCAGGCTGCAGACTGCTGGCAGCTGCTGCAGTCAGCCAGCTACAGCAGTTTTCCAGAGGACCTGCCAAATAGTTCAGACAGTCTAGGAGACAAATTACCTCCCAATGATAGAATTAATTAAGTTTTGGCCCAAATATATTTGTTCCTTCATACTTCCTTCTCTTCCTCCCTCCTTATTCCAATTCTCCAGGCTCAGATCCAGAGGTATAATTCCGTTGTTCCTTTTTGTTCCAAAAATAGAATCTTCCTTAACCGCCTGTGGCTTCTCCTTTTGATTTCCCTAAAACGTAAGGAAATGAAATAATCTCAAAATTCAGGCAAAAGCTGCAGGTGGTGTTTTCACATCTAAACTCCTGCAATAGTTGTTTCATGTAGCCTTATCTAGGCTACTGGAGGTGCTTGGGGCTCCCATTCCAAACCAAAGTTGGCTGGTGGGTCAACAAATGTTAAGATCAGGATATGCCATTCAGGGCAGATCTAAGTCTGGAGAATCTAGGATTCAGTCAGTGCCCATGGAAAGTGATGTTTGGATGATCATCTGAAAGAAATAGGGACACAGTTATGATGTGGTGTTTGGATGCATGCACTTGGACCCCCATTCTAAAATCATATTTCTCTCTGAAAATCACATTTCTCCCTAGCCTCAAAACACTATCCTAGGCAGTTTTTGCCTGGTCCAAGGGCACAGCTTGCCCTAGCAAAAACTTTTATCTCTTCTACTGATACAGTAACCTATAGAATTTATAAGTTTGAACAGCTGTGTACTGGATGAACTGGCTGTGTATGGGATCATAACAACATTTACTACTCACTGACCAATCATATGTATCCTGGACTTAGACATATGTATACTCCCTTACATTTTTCTTGTCTAACAAGACATTGATGAGAGCAGCCTGGTATTACTTAGTCAATCCTGACCACTAGTTGACTTAGTGATATATCAGGCCTAAAACCACACCTCCACGTAGCCCCTCTTTGGCCTATTTTTGGATGAACTCTGGGTAAAATACCTGTGCAGTAGATACCAAAAGTATATGTTCCTTTAAGAACTAATCACTCCCTAATCCCACCCCAAATCACCTAATCATCACACTTGACACGTTTTACAATAGAAAATCCTATATAAACTTTAACTATACTCCTCCAAGGTTGTAGGCTCCCTAAGAACTCTTGCCTAGTGAAAAGCATAATAAATCTTTACCTTGACCTCAAGAATGCTTGAGTCTGTGAATTCATTCCAGGTGATCTACCCCTGGTACTCTGGTTTTGGGGAGGGTCTTACCCCCTCCCTTCCAACCCTCATCAGTTATATTCAAAATGTTCAATTCTCTGGGGAGGAAAGTCTCTGATAAGATTGCTTCCCTGATATTTGAGGAGTGACCATTCAATAATAACCACACTTTGAGAGATAAATAACTTGATCTTTGCTTTATAGTTGATGAAATGTCTTAGATCAGTCCATACTCAAAGGTTTTCACTGTCCTTTAGAAAAAAGTTAGGGATATAATGCAACTTATTCTGGTCCACATGCTTTGCATCTGTTGTTTGTGTAGGGAGGAGACACAGAAGTGAATATGGAGTCAAACGCATAGACTATTAGAACTAGAAAAGACTTTAGAGATCATTTGGTCCAACTCTTGCCATCACCCATCATCTCTGCCATTTTATAAATGAGGAAACCAAGGCTTAACTATCATTGAATCATTGATTTGAAGCTAAAAGGGATTTCTGAGACTTTCTAGTTCAACGCTTTCATTTTACAAATGAGGGAACTTAGATCTAGAGAGGTTAAGTGACTTAGCCAAGCTCATGCAACTAGTAAAGGGGAGAGCCAAGTTTCAAATCTAGGTCTTTTGACTCTTTACCAGTCTTTCCATTTAACCGTGATGGAGACTAACTGACTTGCCTGAGGTCACCAAAAACTGTTGGTAACAGAGCTTTTATTAGAACCCAGATTTTCTACCTCCCATATAATCCAGTTCTTCTACCACATTTCTTTTTTGAGAGTTGAAAGAAGGGAGTTAGTGACCCAGGGACCTGTCTGTTATCTTCAATCCTTATTTCAAATCACATTTGGTGAAGCCATTGGCTTGAATGTACATTTCATTGAAGAAGACTATGGTAAATGGTGGTTTAGGGTTGGGGAGTGAAGAAAGGTAGGCAATTTAATGATATAGAAGTTGATAGGGAAATGAATTAGAACAAGTTCCAGGTAAAAGAAAGATCTGAAAGAGGATCTGGATTTAAATCCCAATTCTACCTATGCAATTTTATATATGTAACCTTACACACAATACAGTAGCTCTCTAAACTTCAGTTTCCTCATCTATAAAATGAGGGAGACAGGAAATGAGTTGAATCTCCAGATTTGGAAAGAACCAAATAAATCTGATCTTTCAGTTTAACTAATTTGTCCAAAATGGTCCTCCAGCTTTGATTTAAAGATAAAAAATGAAGGAGACTCTACTACCTTCTGAGGCAGCCTCTTCTATTTTTGGACAGCTCAAATTTTGGGGGAAGTTTTTTCTATTGATAAGTAATTCTGCCTCTTTCCAATGTCTGCCATTTGCTCATGGTGATGCCTTCTGTCTGTCTCTATTTGTTAAACTGCAAAATAGGATAATATTAGTACCTACTTCACAGACTTGTTATGAGGATAAAATGAGATAATATTTGTAAAACGCTTAGTACACGCAGTTCCTGGCACATAGTAAATGCTTAATAATTCTTGTTCCCCTCCCATTCTTCTTTCCTTTTTTGGGCCAAGCAAAAGAAGTTTAATCTCTTTTCTATATAACAGCCTTTCAAATACTTGAAGACATCTCTCATATTTTCCCCAATCTTCTCTTTTCCAGGCTAATTAAACCCATTGCCTTCAAAGAATCCTGAATTCTAGTCTCCCTGATCTGGATACCCTCTAGTTTACAAATGTCATTCCTAAAATTGTCCAAAACTGAACAAAATATTGCAGCTATGAATTGATCAGTCCAGAATACAGTAAGCCTCATCTCACAAGTCCTGGATAGTAACCTTCTCTTAATGAAGCCTCAGAATATTTTAGTTTTCAGTTTTTGGGTAGTTTTTTGGCTTCCATATTGTACTACTGATTTATATGGAGCTCTCAATTTACTGAAGGTTCCCTAATTATTTCTAAGGTTCTTTTCAGTTCTATGATCTATTAACTTTATCTCTAGAGTGTGTAGTTAGGGGTTTCTAGAGTAGATTATTTCTCATTCTGCAAGTACGGTAAGTAGGGATTCAAGAGTCTAGAATAAGGGAAGCTGTGAGGTAGAAGGGACCTGCTTCTTTCTCCTAAACAGTCCCTGTCACTAATTTGCTTGCCTCAGGGTAAATTTACCTGAGATTTACTATTATGAATACGAGTTGATTTCTCTTTAGCAATTGCTCAAATGCTTCATCAAGGTGTGAAAGTAATGCAGAGTACTTGAGGGCAGCAGAGTACAAGCCTTAGCAGGTCTTGCCAAGCTGGAAAAGTTTCAAATACTGGCTGATGATGAACTCTTTGCAATTTTGGTATAAGCAGCTAGTGGTACTAGCAAGCAAAACAAGCTGAGTTAGTGAATTTACAGAGTTGGCTCACAACTCACCCCTTCTCACTTCCTTCTTTAGGGGTGTGACTTTCTTGAAGCTCTCTCTTCCCTCAGGGGAAAGCTTTTCCTTTCAAACTCCAGCCAGACAGAATAGCTAAAAGTAAGCTTATTCGCACTTTGCCTGCTCATAGCCTGGGGATTATCAATCATGTTTCTGGAGAAATCTGGCCCTGAATAGTATTCTCTTCCTCTAAGATATCATATTCTCAAATATTCAGGAAAAGCAAAGTAAATATACAATTAAAGTGTGAAGTCCCTTTGATTGCAGATAAAGATATCTTTATATCTTATGATATCATGATAAAGAGCAGGGAGTGGGGGGGGGTGGAAGAAGGAGAAGGGCAGGGGGTGAAGAGAATAGGACAAACAGCCAGGAGCCAGTCTTGCCTCTATTTCCCCTAGTTGTAAGTCTGAGTCTCTTTGGGCATATGTCCAAAAAGTGCATTACAATGGCAAGAAGTTTCTGTTGTTAGAGAACCAGTTTGGAGAGATTTATAATCAGAAGACTGGAGGTGATGTGTTTTTTATTTTGTTTGGTTTGTTTGTTTGTTGCCACAGCAACTTACAAAGACTATTTACTAAGTTATAGAGGGGTGATAAAGCTATAGAGATTAGGCAGCACCCACCCTGATGAAAACATGTATCCTTGAAATACTGAAATACAGTGGGTTCAAAAAGGCTTAGTACAGTTTTAAGCTACTAAATCTTAAACTTTAAACTATTAAATCTTAAAATTAAACCAATACTTTTAGGATACCTTTTACATAGTGTTTTATACACAGTATCCTTTTAAAAATTCCCACAACAACCCTGTGAGGTAACTAATGCAAACATTATTGTCCCTGTTCTATAGATGAGAAAACTAAGGACCAGAGAAGTTAAATGTATTACCTCAAATCACACAACTAGGCTTAAACTTGAGGTTTTTTTAACTCCAAATCCAATTCTTTACTTACTGTGTCATAATTGCCTTTAAGTTGTTGTTGGTAATAATAGTAACTATTGCCCATAATCTCCCATGTATACATAGGTATGCATTTAATTAAATTTAATTAATTAATTAATTAAAATTAAAAATTAATTAATTAATTAGAATGTTTAAATTTAAAAGCAATGTTTTTAAAAGATAGTGCCATACCAAAAACTACATGTAATACTACATGCCACACTTAATGAAAATTTTTCAAAATATAGGGACCTAGTAGAAAAGATGAAAACTATATGGAAACTTGCTAAGTTTCTGCCCTTCTGCCACTGAAGTCCTAGAGACATTTTCAGGGAGCATATGGAAAACGTACTTATAATCTAATGGTTTATTCAATGATTTTATCTTCCTATGCAATAATCTGTGGAACATTAAATATAAAAGAATAAGTCTATATTGGATTGCACACTGTCTTGGGAAGTGGGGGAGGGGAAGAAGGTGGAGAAAATATAAAACATATGAAAGGGAATGTTGAAAACTAAAAATAAATAAATTTATTTATTTATTACTAAAAAAAAAATACTATTAGGATAGTCACTTGTCCCAGGACCATCTCTATGTGAACTCCATTGAAATAGATGAGGATAAACTTACTAAGAATGACAATGACAATAGCAGCAGCTCACTTTTCTATGTCTACACCACCACCCTTGGCTACTTTCAGATTCAGTAAGGCTGATTTGTGTGGATAACTACTCAGATTCATGACTCTCATCCTTATACTAAGTTTCATTGAATTCTTGGGCATACCAGAGACACACAAATCCATTTAATTGAGACATGAATTATTAATAATAAGGAATTGAATCTCACAGTAAATATTCTCTGCATCTATACACAATGCTTCTTAGAATCTTTTCCAGGAGTCCTTCAAGGTATGTCAGCATATGTCTGGGAGTTCTTACTTTGTTCATCAACATGTTCCAAATAGAACCTAGAATTGAGCATGCATGACTACCACATCACATGACTGTTCTCTCTATTTCCCAAACATTACTCCCTGTCTTACCACTCCCGTCTGCTTGACTCCCTTGATCCCACTTTCCTTACTTCCATCTCCCCTTTTGGTTTTCAGTCACTGCTCAGTTCTGGTTCCTATTCTCTTTATTCCCTTTCTCCATCTGTTTACCCTATCTTCCTCCTCTTCCAGATTCAATCTCAGCACTCAACGTGAGACCCAGACAGAGTCGATTCCTTGGGCTTTCTTTTATGAATAGCAAGAGCATCCCAATCTCAAAACTATGAACAAATCAAGTTGTGCCGGATACTATTCATTAAGGGTGTTCTCTGTTATGTTTATAAAACATTAAGATTTACAAACAGCCCCCTAAGACAGATGGTTCAAGTATTACTATTCTCATTTTATAGATGTATTCAGAGAGATCAAGTGCCCAGCTTTTGTTCGTAAGTGAGATGCTGACAGTGGCTGCCACTTTTGGAAAGGGACCGTAGAACTGGAGGGAAAGGTGCTAGAAAAGACAGTGACATACTTCCTAAGAAATGAGCCCTGCTATGGAACCAATATAGTGCAGTGTAACAATACTGAATTTGAACTTCCACTAATTATGTCATGTGCCCATGGGTAAGCATCTTCCCCCTCACTGGGGCTTCAGTCTCCCGTCTCTAAAATGAGGGATGTCACTAAGTGATCAGTTCAGTAACTTCCAAATCGAAATCAATGTTCCTACAGTGTCTTTCCTAGCAGCAGAAGAAGCATGTGATGAAAGACTGGTCTCTTTCCTCTCATAGGAAGGAGGTGGTCGCAAAGAGGCTAAAATAGTTAGAAAGATTGATGAGTTCAGAAGCGCATCCTTTGACACCAAAAGAATTCTACTAACCTCAGTATTTATCTTTATCTGAGCTATTTATTATTGCCTCTGTTTGAAGGTAGGGGAAGGGGGAGGAGAAGGTTTCCATTCTCCACAGATGGGTGCATTTGAAAAAGACTCCAAACTCCTTCTTTCTGCCTCAGTAAAAAATCACACAGATCCCACTCCTTTGGGTCACTCTGAATAGATTTATCGTTCTAGACAGTCAGTTTCTCAGGTTGTGGTTACATGAGTGGTTTCATTTCCCAAAACAAGAACAAGATGAGGATTCAAGGTTGATGAAGGGGCAGAAGCAAAAGCCTCCATATTCTCTGTGTCTCTGTCTCTGTCCCTCCCTCCCTCCCTCTCTCCCTCCCTTCCTCTCTCTCTCTCTCTCTCTCTCTCTCTCTCTCTCTCTCTCTCTCTCTCTCTCTCCTCTCTCTCTCTTTCTGTGAGTATGGTATGAATAAAACCTATACTTATATTAGAGATAGGTGTCTCTTTCTTTTTGTTCCTTGGGATCCTGAATTAGACTAATATTCTATGATTCTCTTCTCCAGCCATGTTTAGGCCTGAACAGAAGGAAGAATGTGAGAAGGCAAGAGAAAAATGGAACTTTAGAAATATACGGGTCATGGGAAGATTAGGCAGCTAGATGGTACAGGGGAAAGAATACTAAGGCTGGAAGTCCTCCATTCAAATCCAGACCCAGATATACACCAACTGTGGGATTCTAGGAAAGTCATCTAACCTCCGTTTGCCTTAGTTTCCTTAACTATAAAAGGGGAATAATAACCACACCTACTTTTCAGAAATTGTTGTAAGAATCAAATGCGATAATACTATTTTTAAAGTGCCTGGCGCATAGTAGAGGTTATATAAAGGCTAGCTGCTATTATTATGGCTAAGAGAGAAATACGTAAAATCAGAAATGAATGTAAAGAATGATTATGACTGTATAAACAGCAAAGAAAAAAAGCAAGCTAAATGCTGTGTATCTACAATGTGCAAGACCTATGGTTATAAAATATTACATATACTGTCAGATTCAGTTGATGCTGGTTTGCTAAACTTTTTTTTATTCTTTGTTACAAAAGATGACTTGCTGGGGAGGGGAGGGGAGACAGTTATATTTAGAAATGAGAGTGATGTAAAAAACAATCAATAAAACATTTTTAAAGCATTATTCATGAGCATAAATTGTTCTTTTGCAAGGGCTTATGACTTGACTCTGAGGAAGTGATTGTAAGAAATAAAGCCTTAGAAACCCTTAGTAATATGCCAGTTGGGGGGAAAATGTAAGTTCCACTCACCAAAGCAAGGCACAGAAATGGTGTTCAGTGTGATTCAGACCTTGCAGAAATGTAGACAGATGACATTTGGAATTATATAGAGGCATTTAGCACAAAATAAGATTTTTTTTTGTCATAGCAGTGTAGGTAGCTAGACCTCAGTTGGTTTTCTCAGTCTTTTACATAGCAGAATCACAGAGTGGTTTACTTGGCATGTATTATTTACTTTTAATTAGGCTAGACTCTCAAATCCCAAAGTATTTCATTTGGGAAAGGAATAAAGGCAAAGAAGTATATGTATTGGCTAACAAGTATATGACATTTCCATATTTTAATAAATGAAATTCTCTGGTGCATTTGTATAGACACGATGGTATAAATAGAAGGTGAATCTGACTTGAAGTCAGGAACTCTGGAATCTTGGACCAATTTTCTAGCCATTCCAATGCTTCACTTTGCTTATCTATAAAATGAAGATTTGATTAAACAAATAATTATAAAGTATCTCTTGTGTACAAAGATCTGTGCTAATTATTATGGGAGGTGTAAAGTTTAGACAAGATGTAGTTACTGTCTTTGTGGAACTTGCAATCCTATACAGGAATGGAATACTTATACAGAAAATAATAGTATCTAATAATAAATGATCGAATAAAAAAGCATTTATTAAGTTCCTACTATGTTCCAGGTACTTTATTAGGAACTAGAATGATACATGAGAAGTATATTTGAAAATTGCAAAACTATGTAAGAGTTGCTCAGGAAAAGGATGTTATTGACCGGACAGAGAGACAAGGGAAAATTGCACGAAGGAGGTGGCATTTGAGTTGGAAGTTAAATTCAAAGTTAAATGGAAATTTCTTTCCTTCCTTCCTTCCTTCCTTCCTTCCTTTGGAAGTCTATTTGAATTCCTTCAATTATTAGGATGTTTTCCATTACATTAAGCTTAAATCTGCCTCTTCCCCGCATTTGCAACTTCCCCCTATTTTTTCTCATTCTGTTCTCAAGGGCCAAGCAATACAAATCTAATCTCTCTTCCTCCTGATAGCTCCTCCATAGTACAAAAGGGAAGACTTGATCTCCCCTTAGTCTTCTTTTCTCTAGATTAGAAATCTCTAGTTTATCAGCCTCTCTTCAGATGGCATGATCTTGAGATCCTTTACAGTCTTGGTCACCCATCTTTGCAATCTCCTCTAGCTTATCCTTGATAAGAGAATGGTCTCTGAAAGCCAAAGAACTGATTATAGAAAAGAGGCTGACATCAACATTTAAACTAACTGTAGAAAATGTAGTCGTTCCAGGTACCCCCTTTGTGAGTTATGAATTAGACCCTCCATGAATCAGAAAGGAAGCAACATCATAGGATGAAGAATGGATACTTTTTACCTTCTCATCATCTCTTTTATACATCCCTTCTCCACTCACATCAACCATCCCCCTGGCTCAGACCTTTAGTATTTCTCATCTGAACTATTTCAATTGTGTTATAATTGGTCTCTCTGCCTCAACTCTCTCTATTCTAATTCATGCCAAAGTGATTTTTTTTAAATCAAAGGGCTCACTACTACTTAATAAATTCCAGTGACTCCCTATTGCCTCCAGGATCAAATAAAAGGCTTTTTTGTCATTTAAAGCTCTTCCCATTCAGGTCCCTCCTTATATTTCCAGTCTTCTTACACTTTGCTCCCTTCTGTGAAGTCTGAAATTTGGCTACACTGCTCCTAGAACAAAATAGTTCATCTTCCATCTTTGTATCCTATTAGGTTCCCTGATTTTACTCAATATTCAATTCAAATCCCACCTTCTACAGTGTATGACCAAGGAAATACTCACAGCACCAACTATGAATATGCCAGTATAGTTCTGAATCGCAAAGTATAACAGATTCTCCATATAGAAGCCCAAAGAAAAACATTTATTCAGACACCATAAAACCAACACCAAAAAGCCAAATCTATCATAGTGACCAAGAAGTCAATACACATCAGCATTGAAGGAGACAAAACCATTCCCAAGCCTTCCCTCCCTTGCCAGGGTCTTCCCACAAGCAAATACTCACAAGACTAGCTGTACTTGCCTTCCTTGCTTCCTATCTCCTCTGCCCTAACTGCTCTCACCAACTTCCTCCCAGTTCTGCTCCATCCTTCCTGTTCACCTGTTCAGCAAGCTTCTCCTACCACATGTGACTTAGTCTTCCATGTAATTTAAGGAGGTCACACGTGCCTATTAATGAATGGGAAATATCTTCCCATTTAAATTACCATTACCTAGAGGAGGCCTCCAATTAGTAGGATGGATAGGCAGGGTTCTATGGACTAAACAAGGAAGGATGAAAAGCTATCAGAGATAATCTTTTATGATCTTTGATTTGATGAGGAGTAGAAGGGAGAGTTACAATGAAACGTATTAAGACAAATAGACAACTCATCAACCCAATTTAGATGCAAAGCGAAAGTAAGTAATAAAGGATGAAAATAATTATGGCTGCTATTCATATGGCACATAAATATTTACAAAGTACTTTGCATGAGGACATAAGATAGAAGCATGAACATGAGCAGAGGAGCCCAACTCTCACATAAACATTCTGGCAAATATTAATAAAAGAACACCAAACTGAAAAACAAAGAAATTCAAAGAGAAATCACAATAAGGACCTTCATTTAGTTGAAGACTACATAGAAAGGATCACCAGGATGGTAAACTAGACATTTTCTTTAATCATCATGACCTCTGAACCCTCCCCAAAACAGAAATTATGCAACAAAGATAAGCAACTTCAGCTATTTTCAAGGTCTAGGACACTAAGAGTACAAAACAATGTTTAAAAAAAAAGGAAACCCAGGAACTGATGATTGCTGACCCTGAGCTTACCCTTTCCTTCTCTCTTATGGTATCAGCACTGAGCTCATATTAGCAGATCCAGGGATATGCCATAGGACTATATCAAAATCCATTCTGACACTCTAGGTCTCAACTCCCCTAGACCACCTGGCTCAAGATTGTGAAAGTTTCCTAGTCCTCAAGAGCCAGTTTGGCCAAAGCCCTTCAGGAACAAAAGCCTGCTAGGGGCTGCAACCTAGAAGCATTAATACTGCCAAGCTCTGAGGTGCCAGAATTGGGGAAAGCAGCCTCTGAACTGCCAGCACCAATAGGCCCTGAGCTTCTGCCAGCAAGCTCTGAACTGTCTGTGCCAGCAGGCTCTAAACTACTGGTACCAGGCCAAAGAACTAAACAATGGGGGGAATAGGAGAGACCACCTGGATAGGTGTGTATGTTTGGGGCCGGGGGAAAAGGTGGAATTGATCAGCTCTCCACCAACCCTGAGGGAGGAGCATAGTACCTACACTGGGCCAGTTTTGACCACCCAAAACTCAATTGGGGCAGAGACCTAGGCTGGTGATGCATAAATTGCCTAGTATGAGAGGAGGATTAACTGCTCTGAGGCCCCTAAGGGAACTTTAATCAAAAGGAAGGGAGTCAGAAGTGAACAATAAGAAAAATAAGAGGGAGACAAGACTGAAAGTACCAAAGATTTCAGGAAGAACAAATATCAAAAACCTGGAATATAATAGGCAAATCAACAGGAAAAGTAACAACTGAAGGAAATATGGCCTCTAGGTCTAGTAAACAAGTTCAGGCATTTTTTAATAAATACGGCAAAATGAAAGAAAATTATCCTATACTTGATGACACAGAGCACCCTGTTGAATTTAAGGAGAACATGGAACCACAGAACACTGTTCCTCAGTGGTTTAAAAATGAGAATCACAAGAACAAAATTTATGTCCCACACAGCAAAAACAAAGAGTAGAAAATTCTTGAGTAGAAATATTTGAATCTGTAGTGGCAAGTCTCATCAAAGAAACAAAAGGGAAAACAATAGAATGAGAATGAAAATACATAGAAGTAAAAGAAAATCTAGAGGAGAAGCAAAAATTAAGAATATATGCTCACTACATAAGCAAAACATTCAGATTTCTAAGACAGGATGCATAGAAACAACCTAAGAATTGTATGTTTTCCAGAATGACAAAGCAGAATAAAAAACCTTAACACTACAATGAAGGAAATAATAATAAGAAGAATAAGAAGAAGCAGAACTTCTGAACATAGAAAATGAAATTCTGAAGAAAAGAATTAACAAATTACCTCCAGAAAAAAAATCTCAAGGCTGCAAATTTTAAGACATAGTGGTTAAACTTAACAGTTCAATCCAGAAACAAGTTCTGCCAGCCATCAGAAGAAAGACCTACAAAAGAAAGGACATTCAAATAATGGAAGATTATTTATTTCTTACCCACTAGAAAGAGGAGGAGGGAATGGAATAATGCATTCCTAAGGACGTTGGAACTCAGGATTCAGCCCACAGTGACCTGTCTTGTAAATCTGAACCTAACCATATTGGACAAAAGATGGACATCCAGTAATAAAGAAGAGTTTGAAATGTTTTTTAAGAAAGAGAATCAGAACTGAAGAAATTATTTGCATCTGAAACACTCCAAACAACAGAAATGCCAGAGGAATGAGTAAAAGGCAGATGGCAACAGTAATAGAGTAACAACAAAAAAACTAGTAAGAAACTTCTTTCTAAATGTACACGAAGAGACAGAGGCAATGGAGAGGCAATGGTGAGAATGTGGTCAGGGGGTATTATAGTCAGAACCCAGTGAGACCCTGTCTTCTGGTAAGTGCTTCTTTTATGGGACTACATTACCACACGAGAAGGTATATAAAAGGTGAGGATGGGAGCAGGAGAATAGAGAGGAATAATTGATGTGCCAGGGTCAGATAAAGGACTAACAATGGTGGGGAAGAACTTTGTGGTCTCAGAAAGAGAAGGGCCTACAGGTGACTGGGTGATGAGGAGGAGGAAAGATTGAAAAAGGGAGGAAAGGAAGGGGCATTACTTGGAAGGCAGAAGGAGTTCTACTGATAAATGCTTCTATGGGTGAAGGGAGATGAGAACTTTACACAGGGAGATGAAGACTTTACACTGGATGAGACCTGGGATTTTGGTGTCTGTAAAGTTCACTTGTCCTAGGAGGTAGGGGAACCTCTGGGGATAAATGACAACTGGAGTGTGGGAAATAAAGAAGCTCTATTTCCACAATTTTGAATGATCAGAGTTGTGACCTAGCACAGTCAGGTTAGAGGTCAAAGACCTCTGTGCAGGCTTGATGAGGTACTTGAGGGAAAGCCTATCAGAGAGGAGAACAAGAAATCATGTGGCAATGGATGGTGTGATGGGAGGTCCAAAATTCAGAAAAGTATAAGAAGCCTCCATTGATCGGAACATATTGTAGTCTTTCTATAGCCTTACTTATAAGCCATTCGTTCATTCAAGGGAATGAACGTAGAAGGCACTTACTCCTCCTAAAGAGGGGTTAGAGTCAGCTTTGGCCAAAGTGTTCAATTCCTTTGAACTCTACTTTAATAAATTTTACTTGATACCTTTTTGTGTGTCAAGCATATGTCTAACACGAGGAAGGGGAAAGTCTGGGAGTGGGAGAGTCCAGGAAAATCTAGGGACAAAGAGAAGGTTATAGATCACTGGCTGGCAGGGGAAAGGTGTCTTCTTTCTTACCTGTAATAATTGACATTGTTCTGAGAGTGAGGCACAATGAAAAGGAATCCATGGGGCAAACCCTAAAAGGCAGCAGCAAAAACACCCAGAAGGCAGAATCTAGAACACATATCATGGAAACTTTGATTGTATGATGAATATGGAGAAAAGAAAAATGATGATTATAGGGGTCATGAATCAGTGAACAAGGACCTAGAGCAGACATGCACAACTTGGCAGTAGGTAGGGGCCAAAATTAAAATAAGGTTAATTTCTTTGTGCCACAGATAGGTTTTTAACTGCTCACTTTCCAAGGTATAATTAATGATTAAATTATTTTGCAAATAATTCATATTTTAAAAATGGAAATTTCAATTAATATGAATTAATTATACTCATTACTTAAGATATTTATTTATCATGAAATCACATTAACTTTTAAAAAAATTACTTTGCTAAGTGGGACATAATCCAGAAATTTCAATCAGCAAAAACTGAAGATACCTTCAGTAAAAGACTTCCCAGTGGCAGCAATTTCTTTAGAAATCTGAAAACTAACTTTAGTAGCCACCTCATTTTCTGAGTTTACTTTCTTGAAAAACTGTTGTTCCCCACTGAGATTTTTCAATAATTTGGATGCTTTAATTTGTTTTTCATTGGTGTTCAATTGCTCAAGTCAAGATGTTTTGATTTGAAATGGCAACAAAGATTTATTCCTTCAGAACGGCTATTCTCAGCAATCAAGGCTTAAATGTTTTGTCTCTTGTGTGAGTAAGCAAGTATCTATTTGTCCACTCCAGATTAAACCCTCTATGTTCCAATTCAATCTTAAATTTCTTTTTATCATTCATTTTATTTTTTTCTCTTTTTAAAGTTTTAAAAATTATTTTGTTTTCAGTGTTCTACAATCACTTTCATATGACTTAGACTTTTTCCCCCTTCCTCCTCCTCCTTTTCCCCTCCTTTCCCAGTCCCTCCCTGAGATGGCATGCAATCTTATGTAGGTTCTACACATACATTCATATTAAATAAATTTTCACCTTAGTAATGTTGAATAGAAGAATTAAAATGAGTTGGAGAAACCATAAAACAAAACAAAACATAACAATACAAAAGAAAATGGTCTGCTTCATTCTGTGTTTATCACCCATTTTACAAGTCACCTACAAACTTTAATGCTAGAACCAAAAAACTCCACAGCAATAGCTCACATACAAAGAAATATTAAATTGAGTCTCTGACCTTAGCAAGAGTGCCAGACACTCATGTAATTTGGAGGAAATCATAACTTGAATAAAACCCAATTTTAGACATAGATGGAAGAAAATAAAAGCCAAGCTCTTAAAACTTTAAACATGCATAGACTAAAAAAATCCAATGAAACAAACAAACAAAAAGTGGCAGGTTGGATAAGAAAACAAAAAACTCTCTACAATCTGTTGCTTATAAGAAATATAGTTAAAAAATAGACAGGTGGAGTCAAGATGGAGTAACAGTACAGACTTGGTGGTGCTCTCCCCACAAACCTAGTCAAATATCGGTAAAAAAATGACTCTAAACAAATTCTGGAGTTGTAGAACCCACAGAATGATGAGTGAAGCAAATCTCTAGCCCAAGATAGTCTGGAAGGTCACCAGGAAGTGTCTATCATGCTGTGCTGGGAGCAGAGAGTAGTCCAGAGTGGGTAGCACCAACACAGACAGGACCTGAGTAGGTCTTTGGAGGGACTGAATCTCTGGCACCTGTGGCAGCTTCCAGACTTCATGACCTCAAAACACTGAGGACAAATTGGAAGGTCAGTGGAAAAAATCTGTGGGACCAATATGAGAGAATAGAGTGGTCAGGCCCCATCCCCAGGGCAGCAGACAAGGTGGAAGAGGCAAGGCAGTCACAGTAGCAGCAGCAGCAGAGGTAGGGGCAGCAGCAGCAGCAGTGACTGTTTCTGGAACTCTAGGCCCACAGATTGTAGGGGAATTGAGTGACTGACATTACACTCCTCAACCCTCCCAGAAGCAGAGCACTACCTTGATGAGAAGCTTAAAAGTTAAGTAAATGGTTGGGGAAATGAGCAAAAACCAGAAACAAAAAATCAGGATATAGAATCTTACTTTGGTGACAAGGAAGAGAAAAGTATACAAACAGAAGATAACAAAAAAAAAAAAAAAATCAAAGCTCCTGTATCCAAAGCCTTCAAGAAAAATATGAATTGTCTCAGGACATGGAAGATCTCAAACAGGATTTTGAAAATCAAGTAAGAGAAGTAGAGCAAAAATTGGGAAGAGAAAAGAGAGTGATGCAAGAAAATCATGAAAAATGAGTCAATTGCTTGCTAAAGAAGACCCAAAAAAAAAATGCTGAAGAAAATAACACTTTAAAAAATAGACTAAGCCAAATGGCAAAAGAGATCCAAAAAAACCAAAGAGGAGAAGCATGCCCTAAAAAGCAGAATTGGCCAGATGGAAAAGGAGTCCAAAAGCTCACTGAAGAAAATAATTCCTTAAAGATTAGAATGGAGCAGATGGAAGCTAATGACTTTACGAAAAATCAAGAAATTATAAAACAAAGCCAAAGAAATGAAAAAATAGCAGACAATGTGAAATATCTCTTTGGAAAAACAATTGATCTGGAAAATAGATCCAGGAGAGATAATTTTAAAAATATTGAACTACCTGAAAGCCATGATCAAAAAAAAAGTCTAGACATTATCTTTCAAGAAATTGTCAAGGAAAACTGCATCATATTCTAGAATGAGGCAGTAAAATAGGCATTGAAAGAATCCACCAATTGCCTCCTGACAGAGATCCCAAAAGGAAAACTCTTAGGAATATTATAGCCAAATTCCAGAGCTCCAAGGTCAAGGAGAAAATATTGCAAGCATCCAGAAAGAAACAATTTTAGTATTGTGGAAATACAATCAGGATAACACAAGAGCTAGCAGCTTCTACATTAAAGGATTGAATGGCTTGGAATATGATATTCCACAGGTCAAAGGAGCTAGGATTAAAGCCAAGAATCACCCAGCAAAACTGAGTATAATGCCTCAGGGGAAAAAATGAAACTTCAACGAAACAGAGACTTTCAAATATTCTTAATGAAAGGCCATAGTTGAATAGAAAATTTGACTTTCAAACAGAAGAATCAAGAGAAGTATGAAAAAATAAATAGGAAAGAGAAATCATAAGGGACTTACTAAAATTGAACTGTTTACATTCCTACATGAAAAGATCATATTTGTAATTTTTGAGCTTTTTTTCAGTATTAGGGCAGTTGGAGGGATTGTAAACCTATAGACAGAGGGCACAGGGTGAGTTGAATATGTAGGGATGATATCTAAAAAAATAAAATTAAGGGGTGAGAGAGGAATATATTGGGAGGAGAAAGGGAAAAATAGAATGGGGAAAATTATCTCACATAAAAGGGACAAGAAAAAGCTTCTTCAATGGAGGGGAAGAGCAGAGGAAATGAAAGGAAAAGAGTGAACCTTACTCTCATTGCATTTGGCTTAAGGAGGGAATAACATGCACAATCAATTTGGTATGAAAATCTATCTTACACTACAGGAAAGTAGGGGGGAAGAGGATAAATAAGGTGTAAGGGATGATGGGAGGGCAAATAGGAGGAGGGGATAATTAGAAGTAAACACTTTTGAGGAGGGATAGATTCAAAAGAGAGAATAGAATAAATAGGGGACAGGATAGGCTTGAGGGAAATATAGTTAGTCTTTCACAATATGATTGTTATGTAAGTGTTTTGGATAATAACACATGTATAACTTATATTGAATTGCTCACCTTCTCAGTGGGGATGGGTGAGGAGGGAGGAAGGGAGAGAAGTTGGAATGCAAAATTTCTAAAACAAATGTTAAAAATTGTTTTAACATGCAACTGGGAAATAAGATATATAGAAAACAGCTCAGAAATCTGTCTTGCCCTACAAGAAAATAGAGGAGATAGGGATAAAAGAAGGGAGGGGTTTGATAGAAGGGAGGGCAGATTGGGGGAAGTGGTAATCAGGGCACACACAGTCTTGAGGAGGGTGGAAGGGAGGGGTGGGAGGAAAATTTGGAACTCAAAATCTTGTGGAAGTGTCTGTTGAAAACCAAAAATAAATTTTAAAAAAGATAAATAAAAAACAAAGACATATGCAAAATGAGGTGATGGAAAAAAGGCATCAAGTGAATCCAAAAAAGAAAAACTTGCCATCATGGTATCAAATAAAGCAAAAACAAGCATTCAAAAAAAATAAAAAGGATAAACAAGGAAACTAATGCTAAAAAGACAGCATAGACAACAAACCAGTATCAATAATGAATTTGTATGCTTCAAATGTCTTAGTATGCAAACTCATAAAGGAAACATCTGTGCTTAAAGAGGACAGAGATAGTAACATAGTAGTGACAGGAAACTTTAGTATCCTCTTAGTTTTGGATAAATCTAACAAAAATTTGAATAAATTGGTTTTGGATAAATCTAACCAGAAGGAAAATATAGAACTGAACAAATTTCTGGAGAAACTAGAGGTTTTCTACATGAGACAGCAAAAGAATACCTTATTTCTTTGCACCACATGCAACTTTTACAAAAATTAATGATGTACTGGGCCACAGAGATAAAGCAAACAAATATAAAAAGGCAAAAATAATACTTCCTTTATAGATTATAATGAATAAGAATACAGAATGGTTTGGAGAACAGAAACAAAAAATACAGAACCAAATGGAGGCTTAACCATGAAATCTTAAATTATGAGCGGACCAAAGAACAAAACATAGAAACAATAATTATACAAAATATTATGAAAATTATGCAAAAGAAACATACCTAAACAACATACCTAAATTTGATGATGCAAAAGCAATCCTTAGGGGAAAAGTTATATCTTTAAAACTGTACATTAACAAAATAAAAAAAAAGGTTAATTTAACATGAATTTTTAAAATTAGAGAATAAACAAGCCTAAAATAAGCACATAGGAGGTGATATTAAAAATTAAATTAGAAAAAAAAGTGATAGGCATGATAAATAAAACTAAAAACTGTTTTTAACTAATAAAATTCATAAATTCTTGCCTAACATGACTAAAGAGAACAGAAAATCAAATCAATAAAATAGGAAATTAATGAGGTGAAATCACAGCAAAACCAGAAGAAATAAAAAAGAAGTGTAACATATCATGCACAGTTATATCTAACAATACTAGAATACAAAAAATAGAGAGAAATAACTTCAAAAATGTAAAATACTCAAACTGTCAGAAAAAAGAGATCTTAAATAACCTAATCTCAGAAAAGGAAACAGATCTACCTATAAAGGAACTACCAAAATTGAAAAAAAAAACAAACCACCAAACAAATCCTGGGCTGGATGGATTCACAGGAGAATCCTATCAGATTTTTACAGAACAGTTATTACCTATGTTTCTCAAATTATTCTCAAAATTTGATAAAGAAAGAACTCTACCAGAATTCTTTGGAGACAAGTGTAATCCTAGTGTCTGAACCAGAAAAAGATAAAAACATGGGGGAAAAAGCCCTATATAGGTAAATATCATTAGTTGACTCAGAATTTTTAAACAAAATCCTATCAGACATATTACAGTGATTTATCCAAGAAATAATTCATTAAGACCAAATGGATTCATACCAGGGATGCAAGGATGATTCAACATTAGGAAAACAATATAATTAATTATATTATAAATCAAAACATTCATAATAACATGATCATAAATAGATGCAGAAAAAGCTATTGACAAAATACAACACTCTTTTATGCTAAAAACCCTACAAAATATAGACATAGAGGGACATATTTAAAATGTCATATAAGGTATCTATCTAAAATCAAAAACAAACATCCTATACAACGAGGAAGCATTAGAGTGAAGCAAGAATTCCTACTCTCCTTACTATTGTTTGATATAATTCTAGAAGTGCTAGCAAAAGCAATGTGACGAGAATGGAATTAAAGGAACAAAGACAGGTAAAGAGAAAATAAAACTATTTATGTTTGTTGAGATTATGATGGTTTTCTTGAAAAAGCCCACCAGATCAGCAAAGAAACTTATTGAGACAATTAACTGCATTAGCAAGTTTCAGGCTACAAAATAAATCCTCAGCAAAAAAATAATAATATTGCTATATAATTTCTACACAATACTAATGACAACACAGAGGCAACTAAAGATTAAATAGATAACTGATTGCTTGAACCCAAAAAGCTCCTACAAAGATAACATTAATACATCTAGGATAAGAAGAGAAGTGGTCAAGTAGGGGGGGAAATCTCTACATCAAATTTCTATGAGAAGGATTTAGTGTCCAAGATATATAAATAATTAATATATATATGTAGTCACATGTGTATGTATGTATATATGTGTGTGTGTGTATGTATATGCTTAGTAGTCATTCCTGATTAGATAAATGGTCAAAGGATATGAATAAATAGTTCTCAAAAGAACTGCAAAGTATTCCCAGCCACATGAAAAAATTAATTGTAAAAGAAGTATGTAAGAAGTGATATGTAAGAATAGTAAGAGAAATATGAATCAAAACAACTCTGAGGTTTCACCTCATAGTCTGCAAATTGGCAAAAAGGACAAAAAATGGCAGCAGTCAGTGTTGGAGGGGTTGTGGGAAGATGACCACATTAATATATTGTTGGTGGAGCTGTGAAATGAAAAAAAACTATTTTGGAAAGCATTTTGAAATTATGCAGCTAAAGTGACTAAAATGTCCATACTCTTTGTATCGGAGACTTCAGTACTGGATTCTTACCCCAAGGAAGCCATTGATAAGAAAACAATATATACTTCAAAATATTTGTAACAACACTTAAAGTGATAGCCAAGAATTGGAAATAAAGTAGATGCCCATCAATTGGGGAACAGCTAAACAAATTGTGATATGTGAATGTAATGGAATATTACTCCACTATAAAAAATGGTACATGTGATGAATACAGAGAGTCATGGAAAGATCTATAAGAAGAGCTGATGCAGAGTGAAATAAGCAAAGAAGAGAAAAAATATACACTGTAACAGCAATTGTAAAAAGAAAGAACAGTAACACACCAAAAACCAAAAATAAATGTAACAAAATTTAAAGGTCAAGTGAGATGAAAAGATATGAAAACACACCCCCAAACTATTCCTTAATATACTTGGGAGGGCCACAGCTGTTACACATATTGCCCATTTTCAGACTTTTTCAACGTATTAATTAGTTGTGCCGACTTCTTTCCCCTCTCTTAAAAAATACTATTTGTCATATGGAATGACTCTCAGGAAGTAGGAGGGGGAGGGATACATGGGATACTATGGTGATGTAAGAAACAAAAAATATCAAATAACATCAAAAAAATTATTAAAAAAAAAAGACAATCAGAAGTCTGCAGGCATTTAGGAAGGAGTCTCTCCAGAAAGCAGGGGCAAGCCCAGGGCTCTCGGAAGCCCACCAGCATGGACAAGAGATAATCCAGGAAAAAGAGAAAGCAGCAACAGTAGCGAGAGAGTGAAGAATTAAGGATGATACCTGGGTCAAGAGTTTGTGTAACTGGGAAGATGGTGATGCCCTGGACAGTAATAGAGAAGTTGGAAAGAAGGATAGAGTTTAGGGGTGATAGTGAGATCAGTTTTGGACATGTTGAGTTTCAAGTGTCTATGGAATATCCAGTTCTAGATGTCAAATATACAGTTGGAGATGTGAGGTCAGGGAAGGGGATAGGCGCAGGATCATAAACCTAAGAATCATCACTATAATAATAATTGAATTGATAAGTGAATCTGTGTGAGCTATTACTATGTTTCAAGTGTTTTTCTTTTAGATGACTTTTTTAAAATTCTGATTTCTAATTTACTTGACTTGTTTTATGGAAATCATATTTTTTATATTCATTTATGATTGTTAACTCCATATTTCTTTCCATCATACTTATTTCTCTTTGTGCTCCACATTCCCTTTATAAAGAAGGTGGTAAAAGAAAAGTGTGCTCATCACTCATAATTTATAACTGAAGTTATTGCTTCCATCTACACCTCCTTGCTCTCTTGAACAGACCTGACCATAAAATCTTACTTTTTTTCTTTTCTTTTAATCTACCTTTTAATCTACAAACCTTATAAATTGTAGTTTGACTTTTACTTATTCCTTTTCTGATTTTCTTTTTGTAATTTAGGGTGCAATAAACTTTATTAAGGACAAAATATGGCTCTTGGCTTGAGGTAAATGCTCTTGATTTAAGTCTAAAGAGATCCTCCCAGTGACTTACTGGCTATGCAAGGCAGCCCAACCATTGATCCAGTTCTTCCAAAGTAAAAGGAGAAGAAAAATCAAGATAAGTTATAGCAACATGGGACCTTGGAGGGATGAAAGCAAGATGTCAGGTGTCCTTATAAACCTCAGGTAACTTCTGGACTGGTTGGCATCTATGTTTCAATTGGGGTGGCTGATTCAGGTGTTCAGAGTGAGATGGGAAATCTCACTTTATGACTCAGCTGGGAGAAGAGGAAGTGATAAAGGAGAGAGGAGAGAAGAGACCTGCCAGAGAGAAAACACCCTGAAATCATGCTTTTTTCATCCTTTTCCCCTCTCTCAGAAGGAGCTTCTCTCCTTCACCTGGGAATTCCTGAAGTACAAAGGACGAATGGAAAGGGGGGAAGGGTCCAGTCAAGTAAAGTGAACTGCAGGAGGAAGCCGGAGAGCCTTGTGCAGAAACCAGGGTTCTAGCTCTTTTTTCTACTTCTGTAGCTTGTCATCCATGGCCATGAAAGTCGAGTCTTTCTTCACAAAGCAGAAGCAGATGTAGTGGTCAAAATGCTACTTCTGCTCGGAGGTGTAGAACACTGAGACAGGAATGGTCATCAAACACTGTTCTTGATCACCCACTTGATAAACTGAGAGTCATAAGGAGAAAGATAGAGCAATGGCATGGGCTAGGAGGAGAGAGGCTTCCTTCTCTCTTATCAGACCCCCTTTCTGATTCTCCTGTTCCTCGTAAAGCTCTCTTTCCATTCCTATTCCCTCCTGTTTCCTATTGAATTTCATGTATTGCTACACCCAATTGTGAATGTGTGTGTGTGTGTGTGTGTGTGTGTGTGTGTGTGTCTGTAGACATGTGAGTATTTAACTCTCCTTTATTTGGTTTAGATAAAAGTAAGGTTCATGTCATTTCTACTCTCCCTATCCCTTTTTCCATATTTGTCATCTCATAAATCACTATTGGGTGAGATAGTAAGATCTCTTTTTTTTATTTCTTTCTTCTGTGGTATATTCACTTTTCCTCTCTTTTCTCTTTAAATCGTACCAAAATAGAATACAACCGTTGTCCTTCATCTTAAGTATTCTTGGTCTTTGTCCTCTGTGACATTTGAATATGATAGAATTCTGAAGGGATACTTGTTTCTTCTCCATCATGAACTTCTAGAGTTGTGCCTTGGGCTTCTCTGAATTTATTACTATTAATGTTCTTATTGTTATCAGGGTTATTGCTCATATTTCTAGCCTTGTTTCTTGAACAAGGACTTTGTATGAGGGCCGGGCTTTGCCTGCATCCTGTGCCCTTGGATGACATGGTGGGGTATTATTCAACCCTAATCTCAATTTCTTTCTTGACACTATCTTATCTGTACTCATTGATAACAGGTTTAGGATTTCATATGTCAGCCAGATCCTGAGTCCTATAGTAGTCAGTGCCTTCCGAGTTATCTTAGGTGGGCATGCTGCCAACTTTCAGAGCTCTTAAGATTCTAATCTGGCTTTTATCATTCTAGGTCTTAGGGTAACTAGGTGGTGCAATGTATAAAGTGCTAGGCTTGGCGTCAGGAGGACCCAAGTTCAAATCTTGTCTCAAACACTTAATAGCTGTGTGACCGTAGGCAACTCACTTAACCTCTATCTGCCTCAATTTCTTCATCTGTAAAACAGGAATGATAACAACACCCATCTCTCAAAGATTGTTGTGAGGACCAAATAAGATAATATTTGAAAAGTTTTTGGCACATGGTAGGCACTGTATACATGCTTATTCCTTTCCCTTTCCTTCTCATTCCACCTACCCCCTCTAGTCTCATGTTCAGAGAGTAGGGGTATCCAACCACATTGGAAATTTTCCTTTGGTGAACTCTGGTTTTCCTGCCCATTATTCACAGTACTGTTGGTTTCTCTGTCCCTGAAGTATCTGTAAACTTCTAAGAGTCCTGGGCTTATCCCAACTTTTCTAGAGGGATTCTTTCCCTCAAGATTTCTGGCTGTGTGTTTGACTTCTGGCTGCCTTTTTATGTAGTCCTCAGATGAATAGTTTCTTTTCGAATTCTTCAAAAACTTTTTTCAGTTTGGTGCTCTTTTTGAATATTTGCTAAAGTTCTTTGGTGAGAATTGTACTCCTCTGGTCTTGTTCATGCTTCCAGTTTATTGGAGGACCTCATGTAAAGCACGTCACAAACATCAATGGGCCACATAAATGTCAGCCATGATTATTTTCATCCTTTATTACTTATCTTTGCTTCAAATCTAAATTAGTTTGATGAATTTCCTATTTATCTAAATAAGTCTCATCAGACAACTTTCTTTTATTCTTCATCCAAATGATTTTTTTTATGTCTTCAAAAAGTCATCCCTGAGAGCTTTCCTTCCTTCCTTATTTTTGTCCATGAAACCCTACTTCTCTCCTCTGTACTTTTGAAACTTGATCATCTAGTCCAGGGGTGGGGAACATGTGGCCTCAAAGTCACATGTGGCCTTCTAAGTCCTCAGATGAGGCCCTTTGACTGAATAAGGGGATTTATTTTATGAAGTTTAGACTCAAAAGTAGGTCTTCTATCTACTGGATCACCAGCCTTTTTTTTTTCTTTCCCTTTCCTTTTTCTATATTATTGAATAGCATGAGCAACAAAAGGGTGACCTGTAAGACATTGAGCTGTCTGCCCCCAATCATACCTTGACGGAATATCAAGATAATGGTATACCTATGATCTGAGGAGAACTTATCTCACCTAGCTACCACTTTTTCACTTTAAGAGAGGGTTCTAAAGTGCTCCTCATTTATTCAAACTTTTTAAGCCCTAACACTTTCTATTCCCTTTTCTTCTTCCATTGTCCATTGTTTTCTTTTGTGGATATGAGGCTTTTGACTGCTTAATTTAGTCCAAGAAATCAATCCCTGGGTCAAAACATTCATTTTCCTATTTCTTTTCTGAGTGAAAGAGTAATGAGACATGTATAATTGATATCATTTAGCTTGCCTTCTCAAGAGGTAGGGGAAGAGTAGGAAGAAGAAAGAATTTGAACTCAAAATTGTTAAAAATGAATATTAATTTTTTTTACTGAATTGGCAAGTATACAAGGAAATAAATAAAAATGTACTAAGAAAAAAAATAAAAGAATGATTAGTGAGAACTAGGTTCCTGCCCAGGAGTGGGTGTTTATCTAGCAGGAGATGAGTCATCTTACTTAGAGATAAGGTGAGTGGAAAGGGGTACATACTGTGGGCTATGCCTATAAAAGAAAGTAATTTGTTCCTGGGTAAGAACTCTGAGGAATGGATTAAAGAGGTACCCAGATTATAGGAAAGGAGGCTTGTAACATTTGGTAACAAAGTTTTACAGGGTGCTCTGATGTTGGGCCTGGTAGCCTGGACATTTGGCCTTTTTCCTGGGCCATAAGCCTGCCTACTGGTTTCATAACAATGACTTTCCTTTTGATCTTTGGCTGTCCAGTTCCAAAATTTCAGGAACTCAACAGACTTGTAATTATGGAAATTGACCTGTCAGGATCTTGGTCACAACTGAATGGGGCGTGGGGGTGGGAGGGCAGAGTCTAAAAAGGAATCAAAAAATAAATTCATACTCTTTCTCCAAACTACCTTCATCCCTTCCAAAGCAGCCTTGTTAACTTGCTAAGACATCTGAGGACAGTTTACTTGCCTGGAGGTATGTCTTAGACCACAGCCCAGTTATCTTTGGGATCTGGAAAATCATAAAACTAAAAACTAGCCTTTCTCAAAACAATCTTGTGAATGTGAATATTGTCATTCCAATTTTACAGATAAGAAACCTGTGCATCTGGGAAGGAAAAGGACTTCCTTCGGGTTAATGCAGAGTTGGAATTTGTCTCAGTCTTTCTCATACCAAGGCTACCATTCTTTTCACTCTATTAACTGCCTCTCAATCAGCTGCCCTTGAATGTAAGCTGAATCCTCAAATGAGTTCTCTTTGGAAAGGAAATATATAGATAAAAATAAAGATATTGATTACAAAAGATGACTTTATACCATGAATATTTACTATGAAAGATTTTCTCCTTTCATATTTCTTTTAATTGAAATTGTTACATTTGTTTTGGCAGTACCTATTTCCTTCATCTTGGTTATTTAACCATGCTTATGTTCAAACTAGCATAGTAACTTCTGAAAATTTCATGCTATTAAATTCATTTTTATCAAATAATTAAGTGCTTAACACAGTGCCTCGCACTGTATAGGCACTCAATAAATGTTTATTGATTGATACATACAAGGCACTGTGCTAGGTGCCAGGGATACAAAAAAAAAATTCCTGTCTTGAGGAAACTGGAGGAGTTTGCATTATCTTGGGATGGGGAGATAAATAAATTACAGTATAGTTTGAGAAAGAAGAGAACACTAATATTGGGGAGGTGGGAATGAAGAAAAGTTTTGTATAGGAGGTTTGAAGCTTGAGAAGGCCACCTGTAATATATGCCTCTACTTTCTTTCCTCTGACTTTTCTCTTAATTCCCTGTAGTCTAGTTTCCTACCTCATCACTCAACTGAAACTGTGCTCTACGAAGTTACCAGTGATCTCTTAATTGTCAAATGTCATGACTTTTTTCAATCCTCATCCTTTCTGATCTCTCCACAGCGTTTGAAACCATTGATCACCCTGGATCAGTATCATCCTGGATATTCTCTTCTCTTTAGGTTTTCATAACATTACTCTTTCAATGGTTCTCTTCCTACCTATCTGACTGTTCTTTCTCAGTTTCCTTTGCTGCATCTTTATCCAGGTCATGCCCATTAACCATGAGTTACACCCAGGATTTTGTCCTAGGTTCCCTACCCTTCTTCCTCTATTTTGCTGTTGTTGTTGCAGTTTATTCCCTTCAGTCATTTCTGACTCTTCCTGATCCCATTTGGGCTTTCTTGGCAAAGATACTGAATTGGTTGCCTCTTGCAAATCAGTTTGCTGATGAGGAAATTGAGACAAACAGAGTTAACTGACTTGCCTAGGGTTACACATCTACTACATGTCTGAGATCAGATTTGAACTCGGGAAGATGAGCCTTCCAGATTCCAAGCCCAGTTTTCTGGTTCCTGCTCTCCTAGCACAGAGTGATTATAAATAGTAAATAGTAACTGTTTCTCTTCTGGCCTGCCACTCTAAGGATATTCCCCAACCAGTTTGATTTTTTTTTTTTTATTAAAGGGGCCATCTCTTGACTTACTGAATGGACTTAACCTCCTTCCAAATGAGAATCTAAAAAGACTTTAGCCTAAAAGGGCCAGGGTCTCCCATTGCATCCTGGGTCATCTCCAGTAGTCCTGATGAATATCTGGCCATGGACCCAGATAGCTCTGGAGGAGAAAATGAGACTGGTGACCTTGTATAGCTCTCCCTTACTCATATCAAAGTCAACTGCAAGTCATGTCATCATTCCCTGATGTCATGGTCCTCTTTGAGAAGGAAGAACAAATACAACAATGCAGTTTTCTATCTACTGTGCCACCTAGATGCTATTTCACTTGGTGATCTCATCAGTTACCAAAGATTTAATTATCATTTCTATGCTGATGATTCTCAGATCTACTTATCCAACTTGAACTTGTCTGCTGACCTCTAGTCTTGCATCTCTAAATGCCCATTGAACATCTCAAACTAGATGTACCATAGACATCTACTTAAACTCAACATGTCCAAAATTAAACTTATTTTCTTCTACTTCCTTGCCCTAACCCTCTGCTCTTCTTAACTTCCCCATTACTATCTATAATACCACATCCTTTAGTCATTCATACTCACCCCTCCCTCATATACAATCTGTTATCAAAACCTATCTTGATTTCTCCTTCATAATATTTCTCAAATATGTTACCTTCCCTCCTCTGACATTTCTACCACTTTGCTGCAGGCTCTCAATGTCTCACACCTGAAATGGTGTGATGACTTGTCAGGTGGTCTTCCTGCTACACGTCTTTCTCCCCTTTACTCCGTTCTTTACTTAGCTGTCAAAAGTGCTCTTCCTAAATGTCATTCTCTCTCTCCCACTCCATAAATCCCAGGGGCTCCTTATTACATCAAAGATCAAATATAAAACACTTTGTCATTCAAAGCTTTCATAGCCTGCCCATCCCTTTTCCAGTCTTCTTATATCTCATTCTCTCCATGTATTCTGTGATGCAGTAACACTGACCTCATTGTTTCTTCCTTTAACAAGACATTCCTGATTATGGGCATTTTCACTTGCTGTGCTCCATGCCTGGAATGTTCTTCCTCCCCATCTCTGCCTCTCTGGCTTCCTTCAAAACCCAGCTAAAATCCACATTATACCAGAAGTCTTTCCTGATTCCCCCTTAATTCTAGTTCTTTCCTGCTATTGATTATTTCAAATTCATTCTTTATGTAGTTCTCTTTTACTCAGTTTTTTTGTATGTTGTCTTTGAGATTAGACTGTGACCTTCTTAAGGTCAGGGGTTGTCTTTTATCCTTTTTTGTAATACCAGTGCTTAGGCAAAGGGCCTGTACATAACACATGGTACCTTGTAGGTACTTATCAACTGAGTGAATGAATGAAGATAAGGATTCTAGGAGACCTAGGTGAGGAGATCGTGCATCCCAAGTTTGGAAGCCAGCTTGTATGAAGATACAGAAACAAGAGGTAGATTGCAAAATTTGGAGGAAGACCAAAAAAGCAATTTGGCAGGGACTTGAGTGCTTGGAAGGGAGAAATAGGAAATATGTGCACAGGAAGACAATTTAGAGTAAGACTGTAGAGGGCTGAGGAGTGAGGGTTTTATTCTAGAGAAACTAAGGAACCTCTGAAGAATTTTGATTGGAGAGTGATATAGTTCAACCTACTTAAGGAATATTATTTTGAAAGCTGTGTAGAGAGACATGCAGGCAGCCAATTGACCTAGGCTGGCAACAGATCGGATCTAGGTAGGGAATGAAGTAGAAAGACTTAGAACCTGGCTTCCTGATAAGGTCAGTCAACTGACTAGAATTTTTTCAGGATCTACTCTGTGCTAGGTATTGGGGATACAAAGAAAGAAAAAAAAATCTTGTGCTTTCAAGAAGCTTCCACTCTAGTGGAAGAAACAGCATGCACATGTATAACAACTATGCACAAAATAAATACAAAGTAATGGGGGGAGAAGGGAGTCACTAACAGCTGGGAGGGGTATTAGGGAAAGTTTCACTTTGAATGTGACATGAATTGAATTTTGAAGCAAATTAGTAATTCTTAAGAGGTAGAAGGGAGGAAGGAGTGCCTACCAGGAGAAAGATGGCATGCACAAAAGTGGGAGATGGAAGGTATGTAGAGCAACAAGAGGCCTGTTTTGGTAAAGGGCATCAAAGAGATTCTGCATATATTAGAGTCAGGTTGTGAAGGCTTTCCACACAAATGTGAAAATTCGGATTTTAGGAGCAAGGGTAAGTTGTGTAGTGGGAAATGGTGAGTTCTGATTGAGGCATGTTGAGTTTGAGGAATATAAGGGACTTCCTGGTAGATGAAAGAGGAAGGGAAGAGAATAAGCATTTATACAGCATCTACTATGTGATGGGCACTGTGCTAAGCACTTTACAAATATCTCATTTGATCCTCACTAAAATCCTAATGGACAGCTGCAGTTATTATTCTTCCTCCTCTCCCTTTTTTTACAGTTGAGGAAACTGAGGCAAACAGTGTATGTGCCTTGCCAAGGGTCAGATATCTAGTATGTGTTTGAAATTGGATTTTAACTCTGGCCTTCCTGACTCCAGGAAGATCAGAGATATCTAGGAGGCAGTTGTAGATGCATGATTGTATCAGTTCAGGAGATTTGGTCATTATCCATAGAGAGATGATTATTGAATACATTAGTTCACCAAGAGAGAGGGTGTAAAGAGGGGAAAACAGTGACGAGGACTCTGGGAATACATGCAGCAAGGGAGTAGAAGATAGATGGTTCTCCAACGAAGGAGGATGAGGAGTAATCAGACAAGTAAGAGAAAAACTAGGGAAGAGAAATTCCAGAAAAACCAAAGATGAGAGTATTCAGGACAGGATGGATAACAATGTCAAAAACTATAAAGAGGCCAAGATGGGTGAGGACTGAGAAAGGACTGAGAGTTTTAGAAGCTGAGTTGAATTGAATTGGCTGGAACACTTGGGAGTTATTGTAGTAATTTGAATATAGTCATAAGAATGGCCTGAGAAGGCAGCAATAATGGCCAAAATGAATAAAACATCTTCATCTGAATAGAAAGAAATAAGATTGAGAAAACCTTTCACAGTTGATACATATTTTATACCCTTATTGTTGTATGATCTCATTGGTAACCTGGGAGAAAGCAGATTCAGCAGAGTAGTGGGGCAAGAAATCAGACAGCAAAGAGTCAAGAGGAATGGATATCTTAGCAATATCTTAGCTAGTGGTGTCTAAAGTTGGGCCCCAACCCCATGGACATAGTGACATAACACCAAAGGGTGATGAACCAATCAGAGGGTGGGAATAAGAGTCGTATCCACACTGTCAACTGCCAATCATGGAGTTTCTTTGTAACACAACTAGACTGCATCCTTTACCCATCACTATTCAACACTTTTTCCTTTCTTCTTTTTCTTCTTTATTCACTCTTTCATTTTCTTTATTCATTTGTTTGTTCATTCCCTCCTTCCATAATGGATTAAGGGCCAATTTTGGAATCAGAAAGACTTGAGTTCAAATCTTGACTCTGACAAATACAAGATGGATGCCATTTGACCCCTGTATGTCCCAAATAAATCTATAAAAAGTCTATAAGTCACAGATGAGTTTCTGATATGCATCATAGGTATAAAGACTTTTCTCATTGTGAGTTAACCACATAGATAAAATCACAGATTTAGACTTTCTTCCTCAACCTCTCTTGCACCAAGCACTCTGTGTATGAATAATTAGTGGTACAGATGCTCATAGAGGCAGAGCAAGTGACTTTAGTAAAGGCAGTAAGGTGAAATGCAGACAGATGCAGGCTTAACCGAATCAGAGACACACATAGTGCAATGAGGACAGAGAAGCTTGATGAAATGAAGGAAGTTAGTTGTGGGAGTCAACTGGAAGCCAGAAGGAGGACTACAGATTTGAAATGGCAAGTCATCGTCAGCTATTATGTAGGTTTCTGAGTAGTCCTGAGCCATGAGTCACATATTGACTCATCCTGAAGAGTAAATGTTAAAAATAATTTCCCTTCCAGCCTACACGTGCTCAGCAAAGAGTTTGGTTACAATGGCAGTTCCAATATTATAATCCCTCCTCCTTGTGGGGATGCTGCCACCTTCTCAACATGAGTTCCCATTCCAATTCAGCATTTATTAGGAATTTCATGGGATAATTCTGTTTGATCTGCTGAGAAAACAGAAAGATTAATAAAGAGAGATTGGATTAATATCCTGTCTGATAGGCAGATAGTCAGTATGGTAGGAACATAGCCCTGTAACAAACTCTAACCCTTAGGTAATAGCCTTGCTAGGTGAAGTTATATAAAACCCAATACTCTATCAGAACCTCATCTATGCTCAGTGCTGCCAAAGACTAGTAACTAGGTCAAGTGAGTCAACAAGAAATTTACCAAGGAACAAATACCCCATGACATCACTGGTCTTTGTGAGGACAGAGTCCTCAACCATTGTGCTTCAGAAAATGATGAAATTGTGGTTGTGGTAGGTGAGGAAGAGCATATCTTCCTCCCCTACCCATCACTCAGACTCAGTATATACAGGAAATCCATTATAGTGTAGCTCCTCCCCTTCCTTCCTCAACAGCGAAATGCATGAATTGTGTGTGCAGGACTTCTTATAATAGTTTGGTTGTGAGAAAAGTCACTGCCATTCCTATCATTTTACTCCAGAGAGGATTACTTACACACACACACACACACACACACACACACACACACACAGTCTGGGCTGGTCCTGTATATACACATATATATTTGTCAGGATGTACACATATACAAGCAGTGGATATATACCCAGAGGCACACATATACACATACATATATGTATATTTTCCATATTCATCCATATGTATCAACACAAATATAAGCTATGAGCATATATATATCTTCATGTGTGTATAAATATACATAGATGCATACACACAAATATAAATTATATGTGTATGTATATCCATAGATACACACAGAAATATAAACTACGGATATATGTATGTGTGTATATATGTATATATACATACTTAAACACATATGTGTGACTGTAAATATATATACATATACTTATATTCACAAATACATATATATTATACACACACATATATATATGCATACTTTTCAATATGTCAAACACAGAAAGCCCCTATATATAATAAGGTATTCATAGCATCATTTTGTAATAGCAAAAAATACCCTAGACATTAAAACTTTTAGCTTATCTTGCATGTGTATATAGAGAATAAATACAAAATAAGTAAAAAGGGCAGCTAGGTGGCACAGTGGATAGAGTGATGGGCTTGGAGTCAGGAAGATCTGAATTCAAATTTGACCTCAAGCACTTATTAGCCATATGACCATACCTTAACCCTGTTTGGCTCAGTTTCCTCCTCTGTAAAGTGAGCTGGAGAAGGAAATGGCAAACCATGCCAATAAATTTATCAAGAAAACCCCAAATGGTGTCACAAAGAGTCAGACATGACTGAAAAACTACTAATAACAACCAAGCGGTCAGGTAAGGGAGGTACAAACAGTGGGTAAATCAGGAAAGGAACTATGAAAATTGCAGGGGGGATATTTTTGAGTGGACCTATTGATTTCCCTTGTCATTACCAACCCCCCTGCTTCCTCCAAGCCTTCAAAAACTAGAAACAAAGTAGGAACACACTGATGAAGAATGACTGAAGAAACTGAGATATGAATATAACATAATATCATTACACCCTAACACATGACAAATATGAGAGAAATATGATAAAACATACATCAAATGATACATAGTAAAAGTAAATAGAACCATATACATGATGCTTAAAATTATGTAAACAAAAAGAAAATTTTGCTGTTGAGTGTCTCTTCATGACCTATTTGGGGTTTTCTGGACGAAGATACTAGGGTGGTTTGCCATTTCCTTCTCCAGCCCATTTTACAGATGAAGAAACTGAGGCAAGAAGGATTAAGTGACTTGCCCAGGAGCATAAAGTTAGTGTCTAAGACAGAATTTGAACCCAGGAGTGTGGCAAAAAAAAATTACTTTCATTAGTACAAAACAAGGGAAGCCTGTTCAGACAGTAGTTTTTTTTCTGAAAAATGATTCAGAGGTCTTAGTGGACTGCTAGCTTGATATGAGTCAACATAGTGATCATGGAAGCCAAAAAAGCTAGGGCAGTCCTGGACTAAGAGCTTCTTGAAATAGGGAGAAGATGGTCTCACTGTATTTGGCCCTGACCAGACCTTGTTTGGAGAATTGTGTTCAGTTCTGGGTGCCACACTTTAAGAAGATTATTGAAAAGCTGGGGAGTGTCTAGAAGAGGGCAACCAGGATAGTCAAGGGCCTTGGAATTATAAGGAAGGAAATGAAGGTGGTTGTTGTGTCTGTTTGTCCTTCATTCTTGAAGAGGACCATGACATCAAGATGATGATATGACTTGCAGTTGACTTTGATTTGAGTGAAGGAGGGCCATGCAAGGTCACCAGCCTCACTTTCTTCTCCTGAGCCATCTGGGTCTAGTGGCCAGATATTCATCAGGATGACTGGATGCAATGGGAAACCCTGGCCATTTTAGGCTAAGGTCTTGTTAGATTCTTTTCTTTGATCTATAGCATATGAAGATCAGTTGAAAGAGCTACGCATATTTAACCTGAGGAACAGAAGACTCAGGCAAACATGAAAGCTGTGTTCAAGAGTTTGGAGGCTTGTCATATGGAGAAGGGATTAGATTTATTCTGTTTGACTGAAGGGGAATGAACCCAGAGTAATGAGTTGATTGCAATGAGGACCATTTAGATTTGATTTCTGGAAAAACTTCCTAATTAATTGAGCTATTTCAAAGTGAAATGAACTGCCTTGAGAAATGGTGAATTCTCTCTCCTTGGAAGTCTTCAGCAGAAGCTGGATGACCTTTTCATAATCATGATGGTAGTAGTGGGAGCAGCAACAGCAGCTCACATTTATATAGCTCTTTAAGGTTTAGAGCTAGGTGGTGTAGTGATAGGTCACCAGGCCTGGAGTCAGAAAGACTCATTTTCTTGAGTTCAAACCTGACCTCAGACACTTACTAGCTGTATGACCCTGGGAAAGTCACTTAACCCTGTTTGCCTCAGTTTCCTCATCTGAAAAATTATCTGGAAAAGGAAATGGCAAACACTCTAGTGTCTCTGCCAAGAAAACTCCAAAATGGCATCACAAAGAATTGAACATGACTGAAGAATTAGTGAACAATACATTAAGGTTTACAACGTGCTTTTACAAATATTATTTCATTTGATCCTTTTAACCACCCAGGGACATAGGTGCTATTATCTCTATTTTACAGATGGGTAAACTAAAGCACACAAAGGTTAAGAGGTTTCCCCAGGATCAAACAACTAAAAATAGATGTCTAATCCAAGATTTGAACTCACAACTTACTGACTCATATTGTAGAGGTAAATCTTTTCATGTATGAGTTGGACTGAAAGAGTACTAATGGTTCCTTCCAACTTTCAATCTATGATTATGTGATTCTGAGTCAAAAGATGTATTCAGTATCTTGACAAACCCTCAAATGGAATGCATTTCTCCTTCAAGCATCAGCTCAGGTCAAAGTTCCTCCTTCAAACTTCTCCTGATTCTCCCTATCACATATCTCTAGTTCGTGATTTTCTTCATCCTCAGATTACCTTATATGATACTTATCTGAGATCATGCGTTCCCATTAGAATGTGAGCTCTTTCTGGGCAGGAACTCTTTCACTTTTTGTTCTTTTGACCGCATTATCTTCCAACCTAACCCATAGTAGGTATAAGTACAAACTAGGATCTTAAGCAATGTCTGTTGACTTGAGTTCTCTTTTAGAGACACAAATATTCCCTGTTTATTTATGGATTGTTTATATATACCTATAAATTGTTTTGACAAGATCACGTTGTCTGATTAGAGGGAGGGGCAATAGAGAAAGATTAAGAGAAAGAAAAAGGTGAAATATTTGCTTGTGTAAATTAGATTAATCCTCTTCAAGAAACATAATTGAAAGAGGAAGGGACTTTAGAGATCCTCTAGCCCAATGCTGTCATTTTACAAGTGAGGAAACTGAGCACCAAAGAGGAGGTGACTTATTCAAGATCTAGTAAATGATTAAGGGGGAAGGGATGATGACTTACATCTCGTAAATCCTAGGCCTCTTTCCATTACACAAATCTGTTCAATGACAATTGTGAACTCTACTTATCTTTCCTCTGAACTCTTATAGCACTTAGTATTTATATACTACTCTAAAACTTCATTTCCCTCCTGACTGCACTCATTTCTTTGGATTTCTCCATGCCATCTTGACCCAGGAACCTCTTCATTGGGAAATCTCATTATCCTTCAAGAACCAATCATCTTTGGTACTCATAAGTCAGTATCCTCTGCCCCTTGGGTCTGAAGAGAGAAATCATGAGCTCCAAAACCTTCACTTAAGTTGAGAACCCAGCAAAACCATATCTTCATTTCTTGCTCTACTCTGGTATGATTCAGAATCTTATTTGGACAAATATCAGACATTCTTATAACTCTGTTATTATGTTTGTACGATGTCACAGGATTCCAGGTTTGATGAGGATGGTGTTTTTGATTTTCAAATTTAACAGTGGTGGATGTTGTACTGAGGAATAGCTGTCTTCTTAGCGGCTGAGCCACACATACTCTGCGGAGTGGCTTTCTCCTCTCGTGATTCTCTTAGGCTCTCTCCTTTGAACAGTAACTTTTTCTTTAAAACTAAGCCCAAGAAAATGGTAATTGCCCCATTCACTGTGGTTGACTCATTTACATAGAGAAACCAGTAAAAGTATTCCTTTTGCCCTGGTAGCAATAAAAATAAATCAACAATTCTATTGGCTATCTCTGAGCTCCCAACCAGAGATCTCTCATGGAAAAATTTGTGATTTTAAATCTCCTGTCTGTCCTAAGTCCTTCTAATTTTTCCCTCTTAAATGGCATTTCATCCTAAATTTTAGTATTTAACAGCTCTATCCCATTTGCCAAGTTTAAGAGAAAAATGAAATCTTCAAATGCAAAAGGGTAAACAAAGATTTAAGAAACATAAATAAGCTTTCCCTAGTACAGGGGAGGATACCAGGCTCAAACCCTCTTGGACAAGCCCTGAACATGTGGGGATTTATATTTCACCTCCTTTATCCTTTCCCTCCCCTCTCAGGGTCGGGTTTTTTTCTAGTACTCCCTTTTCCTCCTTTGACTGAGATTTGACACCTGCTCCCCAAGATTTAAAATAAAAAAGGTCAATCAGCCAATGTACCCTCAGTTAAACCTGAAGAGGTTAAAGGAGGGAACCCTGAGAATGAAATCTTTTGTCCCTCTTGCTCTCTATGTTGTTCAATGGGTGTGATTAATTAATATTTGAAAATATTTCTCCTTATTTATGTAAATAATAATAAATAAATAATAAAATATCAAACCATAAAAATAGAATCTGGGTTTGATTGTCATGTGTCACAAGAATGTTGGCATCCAGGCAGGGCATGTTCATTTTGTGCCCAGACTCTTGGAAGCTAAATACTTGAGCTGAGGAGTCCTGGGTAAGAATGTACCCAGGAAAGGACATGGGTCACAGGCAGAAGGTGTAAGTGGCAGGTGCTGAATGATAGATTGTAACTAGATATTCTTGTAATTCTATAAGCCAATAAATTACTAGGTTCTGCCTCTCTCCCCCTATATATGTAGTGCAGAATATGAGGCAAGGGAAGCAAGGGTAAGGTCCTCTCTCTGGGTCCACAGCTGTCCTCATTTCTATAAAAATGAGGGGTAGTTCAAGAGGGTCAGACTCAAATAGAAAGAGACCCTTGGTGGGTGCATGTTGAATTAGAAAACTACAAATTAACATTATCTATGTTGTACTGCATTTGTTCTTCATTTTATTATACATTTCTTAATTACATGAGGGGTAGTTCAAGAGGGTCAGACTCAAATAGAAAGAGACCCTTGGTGGGTGCATGTTGAATTAGAAAACTACAAATTAACATTATCTATGTTGTACTGCATTTGTTCTTCATTTTATTATACATTTCTTAATTACACTTAAATCTGGTTGGGGCAGTATTATGAGTTTTGCAAGAGAATTTGATATCTTTGACCTTGAAGATCTAAGGTTCCAGAAACTAAATCTGATCTTCGAATATGCATTTCTAATCTAATCTATGTAAGGGGTAAATATTTTGCCCATGTAGGTTTTGTGTGTCCATATGGATCTATCTAGATGCAGATTGTAGGAAGGTATGAACAGATATCTCTAAAGTCTTCTGTACCCACTTTAATTCTTATTAGAAGGGGAAGCAGGAGATTGGTGCCAGAGAGGGGTCAGTCTGATCTCCTCAAGGAGAAGAGGTACTAGGTTAGAAATATCTATCCATTCCCCTAAATATCATTAATCTAGGGAAGATAATTTTAGGTTCAAACTGCACTCCTGATTATTCCTTAAAGGAAATGGAATGCCCCAAGTTACACACACACACACACACACACACACACACACACACACACACACACACACGCACCACACACAACTTTGTCTCTGTCTCTCTGTTTCTGTCTCAACTCCTTTTCCACCAAATGTCAGTTCCACAATGAACATACAAATAGTAAATAAACCTATTTATCCAAGCTCACAGCAAACAGAAATTAGAGAATATATATATATATATACCTGACAATACTCAGTAAATCCCAGCTCAGTTAAAGCATCCTATATCTCATCCCAGAAGAAATTCCTCAAAATCTCCAGTGTAGTGAGCTAGTCATAGAGACATGACTGAGATGGCAGGTCTTCTATATGTTGACTTCTCCCCAGAGTCTTTCTCTCCCTTTAAGAATCTGAAGAGAGTCCGGAACCACAAGCTGAAAACAGGAGATCAGGGCCTTTTTTCTCCCTCAAGGTCTTGCTAATTTCCCTTTCATACAAATATGGAGTTGAGCAACCAGCCTCTCCCAATGAGGAGAATCTTCTTGAGGATCACATCCACAATTTTTAATCAACTTAAAAATTCAACAAATCTTTATTGAGTACCTATTGTATGCAGAAGTTTTACTGAGTAGATAAACTGAAGGAATATGCAATATATTTAGCTGTACGGGTTGTTAAATTAAGAGGAGAGCTCATGAACTTGAAAGGGAAATATATATGTACATGTGTACATAATATAAAATAGCTTTGTTATCCCATGTATTTTATTTTATTATTTTGAAGAGGAGTCTATAAGCTTTATCAAACTGCTAAAGTGGTCAGAGTGGAAAAGAAAAAGGAGGAGGAGGAAGAGGAAAAGGAGGAAGAAGAGGAAAAGGAAAAGGAGGAGACAAAGAAAAAGAAATTCATTAAGGACTCTGTGACTATATGCTAGGAATTATGCCAAGTATTGGAGATACAAATACAAAAAAACAAGACTGTCCCTGTTCTCAAGCAGTTTACGTTTTAGTAGAGAAAGGTAAAATTCAAGTCAACAAGTATTTATTAAGTGCTTACTGTGTTTCAGACACTGTGCTAAATTCTGGAAATACATTTCTATTCCAGAAAGAAAGACAGTCCCTGTCCTCAAGGAACTTATATTCTAATAGGGGATATAAAGAAGATAACTGGGTTCCTCATTTGAAGAAGTTCAAGAGAATCAGGAGCGCAGACATGGTTTGCCTTGTGTGTCCTCCTCAAAACAATGGTTGTGGGAGAAACCAACCAATCAGCGACTTCACATACTGGGAGTCCTTACAGTGATTTGTAATATTCAGTTATTCAATATGAATCCTACCCAGATAGTCTTCCTTTTCCTTCCATACCCATTGATTGGCTGGGGCTTGTTACCTTAATTTTACTCAAATGACAAATTAACCTTGCCCTAACAAGAATATTGCATAAGCATCGCAGGAACTGGGTCAACAAATGGGTAAAACACAATGTTTGGAACGACAACTAGATGATAACATGGCCTCTAGAAGTATAGGGCTCAATATCCCAAGGTCCATTAAAGTCCACCTGACTTATCCAAAGCTGAGGTAGGCAAACTCTACTCAAAAAAGGACAGTGCGGCATCCTCAGTTGAGGATTTGAGCACATGCATTTGGGATTGACAATTTTCCAGTGTCACATGGGTGTGGAGGAGAGAGAGAGAGAATAATGGATAGTTATATACACCCACATTTGTATATGTGTATATTTTTGCATATGTTTGTGTCTAATATAGGCCTCTTTTAAGATATAGTCTCTTTCACACTGGCAAATTTGCAGGTGATAAGGAGAAAGTTAGAGACCTATTAGACTATGTTGCCTCTTAGCATTCCCACAGCCTTTCAGCTGGATAAATTTTTACCTTGTAGAGGAGATGAAGCTTTGAATAGCTTATTTGAATATATGAAAAGGCCAGCAGAGACATTGAACTCCCTTCCCTAAGATTGCCTCTGTACCTTTCCCCCATCACTCTTTTGCACTATGACTAAGGAGATCCTTAGAGTTTAAAACAAGTAAACAAACAAAAAATGAGGCAACTCTAAACCCTAGAGATGTTTGTGGATTATTGAACAATTGGTACCATTGCCTGGTTATACCCTAGTCTGCAGAGGTAAAGATTTGAAGAATGCACTGCATAGTCACCATTAGTTAGACCACTCTTTAGAGGGGGTATCATATATATGCATGTGTATACAGATACATATATACTTATGTATCTATATGTGCATATATACATTCATAGATTCACACATTTATATAATATTCTCATATTTCTAATAAAAATATTTGGTATTTGAAAACAAATATATTTGTTCCTTTCTATATCAGAAACTTATATAAGAATTAACAAGTATAGGCAAAGGCATCCTGCTATATGCTGGAAATATTAAGTTAAAAGCCAGTCTTTTCTTTTCCAAGGGTGGTTGGGAGGTGGGATGACTGGTACATGATATAGGAACATAAGAACTATAAAATGTAGGTAGTAATGGAGATACAAAATGTTCTAGAAATATTTGAGGACAGAAAATAGTTTCAGATGGAGTTGGTTATGGTGATGGTAGATCAGGGAACCTCAGCGAGGTGGTACATGAGATAGCATACCGGACCTGGAGTAGGGAAGACCTGAATTAAAATCCAATCTTTGACACATATTAGCTATGTGATCTGGGACAAGTCTACTTTCTTCCATCTACCTTAGTTTCCTCATGTATAAAATGGGCATAAAAACAACACTACCTCCCAGAGTTGTTGTGGGGATTAAATGAAAGAGTAATTATAAAGTGCTTACCCCAGTGCCTCGTACATAGTAAGTACTATAAAAATGTTAGCTATTAGCATTATTATTTAAGATTTTTGACCAAGTGAGTGATATAGTCAGATCTGGGCTTTGAAAAAATTATTTTGGCAGTTGTATGAAAGATATATAGGCGAAAGAAAAGTCTGGAGATAGGGAGGCCAATTTAGGAGGCTATTATAATAGTTCAGCTGAGAAGTGATGGAAGTTGGAACAAGTGTCATGGCTGTTGAAGAAGAGAAAAAGGGAATAGATGCTAGGGAGATGATGGAGATAGAATTAAGAAGGTTTGGCAACTGGTTGGCTGTGGTGGGTAAGGGAGAGGACAAAGTCATGGATTTAAACTTAGGTGTCTGTGAGGAAGGTAGTATCCCATAGGAAGTTTGGAGGAGGGATGGGTTTAGGAATTCAGGTTTGGGTATGTCATATTTAAGGTGTAGATAGGGCATCCAAATGGTGTCCAGCCAGCAGTTGGAGATATGGGACCAGAATTCAGAAGAGAGATAATTGAGTTTTGGGAATTATTTATCTTCTCATTGAACCCCTGGTTGTTAAAACCATCAGCGACAGAGGTATATTTCTGGGTTGATAGTCCCAGGACACAGAACCTTGCCTTGAACCCTGTCTTTCCTTCTATACTGCCTCTAAAGCAACTTCTTTGACTAACTCCTTTTTCCATATGGCACCTTCCCCATGTCATTGTGGCGGAGTTTTGTGTAGTTTATGGAAGGCAGAATGTAGTTTGATGAGACACGGAAGGTGGAATTTGGTGTGGTTGGGATGGCATGGGTTAGATCTCACAGTGGGATGTGCTGAGTAAATAGTTTGTATAAATGTGCATCTCCCCATTTTCTGCCAATGGAACCTGGGTCTGAAGCCCAAGAACTATAGCAAAAAGAACCTATAGCATTGCTATGACAACAGCCAGCCCTTAGACCGTTGGAAGTGATTGCCCCATTGGAGCTCAAACACAGTAGTCAGTAGTCCTTCCATCAAGACCAAGAGAAACTTAAGGAGAAGTAAAGCCAAACATGTCACAACTACTTCTGTGAGCCTAGTTTTAGAAAAAGGTACTGTTTTATCCCCTTAACATGTTTGTAGGATTTGGAGATGGAGGGCGGTCACTACCAAGTTGCTGCCATGGCAGTGGCTAAAGGGACATAAAAGTGATGAGTACTTTAGCTAGACAACAAGAGGAGATAAGAGAAAGGTAATACATATTTATTAAGTGCTTACTGTGTTATTAAGTGCCTACTATGTACCAGGCTTTGTGCTAAGCACTTACCAGATATTATTTCATTTAATCCTCATAGCAACCCTAGGGGGCAGGTGCTAGTTATTACACCCATTTTACAGTTAAAGAAACTGAGGGAGACAGAGGTTAAGTGAGTTGCCCAGGTACACATAGCTAGCTAACTGTCTGACGACAGGTAAGACCTAAGTCTTCTTAACTCTGGGCCCAGTGATCTATCCACTGGGTCACCTCACTGTCCACAGGGGAAAGAAAAAAGTGAGAAGTGTCAGAGAATAGTACGGAAGAGAAAGAGGTATATCAAATATATCCGTAATCCTAATTCTGTCTACTCTCCCCCACCTTAAAATTATCCAGTTGTCATCTGGGGAAGTTTGATCCTGAAGTATAAACACTGTGTGTCAGATTGGTGACAGTTGTGACTTATCTGTTAAATTCTCTCCACAATTGCCGGTGACCTTAAGTCCAAGGAAAGAGATGGGGGAAGCAGTGTTCTCCCTTCTGTGGAAACTGCCTCCTGGTCTGACCTGGGTATTATATGTGTTAAGAAACTTTTTCTATCTGGTAATAAGAATATGAATTTCTACCTTATATTATACATATGTATTCTGTTCATATACTTATGAATATATTAAATACTCATATATTTGTGAATATAGAAATATATTTATTCTATTTATATATTTATGAATATACGTAAATATACACAAGCATATATTTATGAATAATATATGTATAAACATTTATTCCATTAATATATTTAGGAATATATGTAAACATACACCTGCATATTTAATAATAATACATCACACACAAATATACATGCATATTCTATTCATATACATTCTATTCCTTCTTTTGCCTACCCTTCACCCTCATTACACTATCTAAGAAGGTATTTTTTTAAATGACATTTAAAAAAAAGTCCTGTCCAGCCCTCCACTTTAGAACATGTATAGGTACTCTGTAACTGCTCCCACACAGGGGAAAAAGCAGCAGGTGCCTCCCAGGGCTTACTACTTAATAGTATGAATGTCTTGTATGTTCAAATACACCTTCAGACATGTGGGTCAACAAACGACTCTACAATTGGTAATAAACAGGTTTTATCGTCCCAAGATGAATGCTGATGTCACTAAGAAGTGTGAAACTTGTGTCAGATGTGTACAAAGAAAAACATTATCAACTCATGCTGCATATTTGGAGAATATATAGAAGGCCTTTGGAATTTGACTGTATTTCCTTTCTGTCTTTGGATAGTAAAAATACATCATATCTTAATGGTTACTCACCATTTTACCAGGTATATATATAAATATGTACATGTATTTAATATTTAGATGTTTCTAAAAATATTTAATTAATACAATACAATACAATAAATATATTCTTAGAAACCAAAGTGTTGTGGGGCAAAGTATTTTTCATTACATGGAGTCTCTGCCAGGATTCACTCTGAACAAGATAAAAACTTTGAGAGCAAGCTACTCAAGGAAATGTTCACCTTGGCAGGTGTCAAATAGTCTAGATCTACTCATTACTTTCCACAAGCTGATTAACAATCTGAAGGTTTTAACCTTTAGCCACACACTCACTGTTGATGTTCCTGGGAACAAAAAATTTCAGAGGAGTCAATGTGTGTCATTTCTAGAACATGCATGCAGTTCCACCATGATTGATGCTATGTTCTTTTACACTCTACTTGCTTATGTCTGGGTGAAGTCATGCCTACCTATCAACTTGTGTTTTGGAAAATTGGTTGAAGGTCGTGATGCAGCTTGTCACCATCAGAACATTTCTCACTTGAGAGAAAAGTTGAAAGAAGCTTACCAGCTAACTACAGCTTTTAGTTCAGAGAAGTTAAAATAGAAACTAAAGATAAAATGATGTTAGAATACATTGTCGAGAATTTACCAAGGATTTTTCTGTTTTGTTCTGATCCTTTTTTTACAATATGACTAATGTGGAAATATGTTTAATATGATTGTATGTGTGTAACATATGTCAGATTGCTTGCCCCATTGGGGTGGAGAGAAAGGAGGGGAGGGAGGGAGAAAGAAGTTTGGAACTCAGAATCTTACAAAACTGAGTAATGAAAACTTTTTTTACATGTAATTGGAAAAAAGTAAAATGCTATTTTAAAGAAAAGACTTTACCAAAAAGACAGAGCTTTGTTGAGAAATCTGGCATCGGAGGGATGCATCAATTAATTCACCAATGGGATAGAATATAAAAACATGTCTCAAGTGCCTACCATGTGGAAGCACTGTGCTAAGGTGCTTAGGACAAAAATAGAATAAAAAAAGTTTTCAAAGGGCTCACCTAAGTAGAGGAGATATTACACAAAGGAGTGTTCATGTTTATGTTAATTCATGGCAGATGGAAAGACCAGTTAATACTTAGAGAAAATGACAGGGCAGGTGACAAGACCCAGAAGATTTGGGGGTTTGGGACAGATGGTCAATAAACTACCAAGAGCATAATGTTTGTTATTTAAAGTGGAGTGAGGCTCTGAAATATCTACAGTCAAGGGAGAGATCTGGAGGGCCCAGCAACTGGCATTGGGCACCCTGAACCTAATGGGAAATTAGCAGTTGGGCAATGGGGGTCAGTTAAGGAAAGGAAAAGTCAGTGATTCCTCTTAGTGGTAGCAGGTCTTTCAGATCTCTTTGCTGAACATTGCTGATTTGGAGGAATGATAGGTAAAGACATTTTGCTCCCTGACACTGGGTCAATGGAACTGATTATTTGATGGTGGTGGGAAGAAGAAGGAAAGGTCCTCATGTCCCTGAAATGGCAGTGGCTGATCCATAAAAACTAACCCATAGAGAGTTGAGAAACTGTAACTTGACTATTTAAAAAACAACCCCAGAAAACAGGGAGGCCCCTATTAAGACTATTCACCATAACCACCTGTTGACCACAGCAGGGTTGGATTTTCCAGTGATGGAAACTGACTTCAGCAAATGCTGATTAAGAGAAATCATCCACCAGTCATACAAAAGCTCTGTGAACCAATGATGGTTCTAGTGAAGGAGATATTGGGTATTATAGGGCAAAAGAGCTGAAATAACAAGTAACTCCTTTCTTAAACAGAATTGCTCTTAGGGCACAGATGTAACTCACAGTACAAATATACTGACAGTCAACAACCCAGGTCTAACTGAATATGTCGATAGTGATCCTAATAGTCAGTTATTAATGGCCATCTACTAATACAGGAAAGGAGCAGAAAAATCAGCCAGAGATAAAGGAACTAGATCCTTTAGATCAGAAAGTACACTAATTGATGATTCTACAGTTCATCCTAATGAAAGAGTCCCACATGTTTATAGGGGACAGTACTAGAGATTGCCTGCAAAATGTGTTTTGAAAGTGATTTCATAAATTTGGAACTATGCCCAAAGGCAATCAACCCATGCATAACCTTTAGTCCAGCAACACCACTACAAGGTCTATATCCCAAAGATAAAAAAGGGAATAGGATCTACATGCACAAAAATATTTGTAGCAACTCTTTCTGTGGTGGCAAAGATTTGGAAGTTGAGGGGATGCCCACCAATTGGAGAATGACCAAACAAGTTTTGGTATATGAACATAATGGAATGAATACTATTGTGCTATAAGAAATGATGAGCAGGTGGATTTCAGAAAAACTTGGAAAGACTAACATGAACTCATTTAAAGAGAAGTGAGCAGAACCTGGGGAATATTACGCATGGTAACAGCAATGTTGTACGTTCTTCAACTATAAAGAACTTAGCTCTTTTCAGCAAAACAATGATGAAGGACTCACGATGAAAACTCCTATCCATAGACAGAGAAAGAACTAATGGAGTCTGAATGCAGATCAAAGAACATTATTTTTACTTTATTTTTGTGTGTAGTTTTTTTTTTCCTTGTGGTCTGTTTCTTTCACAACATGACAAATATGGAAATATGTTTTAAATTCTTAATGCCCAGAATTTTTGCTATTGTAACAGGACATCTTAAATATGTTTAAAATTCTTATCTGTTTTAGGGAAGAGATGGGGAAGGAGGGAAGGAGGGAGGAAATTCAGAACTCAAAAATTTCTTTAAATGAATGTTAAAAATTGTCTACATGTAATTGGAAAAAAATAAAATACTACTTAAAAAGCATATTTATTGCTGTTAATTATTCCATGTTTGAATATGCTTGTTTATTATTTTTAACGTATGTTTATTTTATTATCTTTTGTGTTATGTTCATATGATAGTAGTAGTTGTCAACTGTTTTGCTCAATTTTTATTTATGTATATGCTAATTATCACAGGTTTTTTTTAAAATATGGGCCTGTAGACAGAGTTATTGTTACAGCTAGCTGTAAATTTATGGTCATAGGACAGAGACAAAGCAAGGACAGGAAGAGATATTTGCCAAGGGCACAAATCAATGCTTCTTCTAATTTTTTAAAACCAAGAGCAAATAACTGACTACATCTGTATGAATGTATTATATGAACAATAAATTCTGAAGACTAAGCAGATATGAACAAAGTTGTGTTGAAATTAAACAAAACTAAAAGCTAATCCGACTCATTCATGGTTGTATGATTCATAATCCTCACAGTATAGCATGGTAATTAGGTATAACAAACAGGAAGTACAGTTGCTCATACAAATAACTGTCAGTATAGTGTATCAAGAGTTATTCATCTTTTTTTGTATCCTGGGACCCCTTTGTCAATCTGATAAAGTCTATTGACACCTTTTCAGAATTGGGTTAAATTCATAAAATGGAACACATAAGATCATAAAGAAAATAGTTATATAGAAAAATAAAAATATATTTTAGAAAATATATTATCAAAGTATCAAATCTATCAAAATTTATTTTATCAAATACTAAAATATATTATCAAAAATATTTTTAGGAAAACAAGTTCATAGACCCCAAACTAAGAACCTTTGTAATCTATATGGACACACATTTTTTGCTTTGTTTTTTTTTCACATTCTTATTCTTCTTATAATATCTATAATTAGCACCCAACGTTTTCTGTCATCCATCATTCCATTTAATCAGCATTACACACATGCAAACACTGATCTGACTCCACAACTTCCACAATATCCTCCTTTGCCTTAGCTAATGGTAATAGCTAATGTTCCTGTTTTCTCATATGGTTCCATTCTGCCAGATGTCTCTGGCTTTCCTTTCATTCCCTACTGAAGGGATCCTTGAGCAAATTTTGAACATCTCTTTGGAGCCTTGCTCCAGGTATTCTGAATGCTAGATGTTCTATTACAATAGTAAAAATTCTGAACCTTAAGGTTATGAATTGCTATACAAGGGAGATAGTGTAAGTTCTGGGATGAGAGGTAAGAGGTGGGAAAGGGTGGATCCTGTGCCAGAATCTACAGAGACAATGGACTCGGGAGGTAGGTAAGAATAGATGGACTGGTTAGGTATAGTTCTTCTTGGTATTATCAAGGAAACCAGGTGGTTGCTGTTTGACCTTCATTTTCAGAGGACCAATGATATCATGGAGCAATGTCTTAATTTTATGTGAGAATTGGATTTAAGTGAGGCAGAGCTGCACAAAGTCATCACACTTACTTGCTCATCCAAAGACATCAAAGACCGGGGGAAAGCAAAAATCAAGATAACTGGTGATGCCCTGGGATGCAGTAGATGACTTTGGTGTCTCTTAGCCTCAGATAATTGCTGCCTGCTTGACCCTGGACAAGCCACTTGACTCTGTGAGCCCTAGTTTTCTCAGTGAGGGCATTGGACATCCCACTTCAGCTCTTTTTATTAATGACAGTCTCCAAGACCCGGACTGTATGAGTGGATCCTGAAAACCCTTGTCAACTGTAGACCCCCAAGGTAATGATTTTTCATCTTCCTTCTCCTTTTGGTTCCCCTCTCATCTCCAAGCCTTCCTCCAGTTCAGGATGTTTATTTCTATTTCTTAAAGTCTGTTCAACCTTTTTGTTCTAAAGCCAGCAATTATAATAAATGTGGCTAACTCTTGCTTTGTCCATCTATGTGTATTCCTACACTGGAAATTATTCTCACTGGAGATCTGAGGATTCAAGATGAAAAAGAATTATTGACTTATTTTTACAGATTCCCACTGTAGAGAAGGAAAAAACTTACACTTGATCCCTGTAGGGAACAAAAAAAGTACATCATCTACGACTGGTGAGTAGGTGATTAAGAAGGACTGATAATCTTTACTCAACAAGCTTAGAATCACAAAAATGTAACTAGTACAAATTTGTGTGGAGATAGGCTTCTCTGATGTTGTTTTCTACTTTGTAACTTGTTTCTTCTTATTCTTTTTAAGCAAGATTTTCCAGCATATCTGCTACAAGTATTAAAGATATTTTTTGTCCTTCATCCCCATTACCACCTGCCTCTTCCAGATCCTTGCTCTGTCAATCATTGTATCTTTCACCTATAATCTTCACTTCTATGGGTTCCTTCTCAACTGTCTACAAATATATTCAGCTGTCTCTAATTTTTAAAAAAAGATATTTCTTTGATCCTTCTATTTTATCTATATTTGTGTGTTTGTCCTTGGTTGCCAAAGAAGACCGTGACATCAGAGAAATAATGACATGCACTTGACTTTGTTTTGAGTGAGGGAGGGCTGTGCAGCTCACCAGCCTCACTTCTTCTCCAGAGCCATCTGAATCAAGTGACCAGATATTCATCAGAATGACTGGAAATGACCCAGGATGAGGCATTTGGGGTTAAATGACTTGCCCAAGGTCATAAAGCTAGTGAGTGTCAAGTGTCTGAGGTGAGATTTGAACTCAGGTCCTTCTGACTCCCTCACTGGTGCTCTATCCACTGCACCACCTAACTTTCCCTTTATCTAAACTAGGAACTACTTGGAAGATAGAACATAAATGTTGTTGTTTCTATAAGCACCAATTTAGACTGAAGGCTGTTAGCACACCTTGTGGCAAGGAGAACTCCAATACACGCCAGGAGGAAGAAAGAAAAGAACAAACAAAAATTACAAAAAAGAAGTGTTTTGTAGAAGTCTTTGTGTCAGCTCTAAATAAAAGGTAAACTCTTCATAACTGGCAAATACTTGAATGATCTGTGATTTCCTACAACTATGCAGATTATGACCCATGTGCATACCTACTCATTCTGTGTGTGCAAATAAAAAGATGCTGCATTCTTCATTTTGGACACAAGCCAGTCAGAGACAATTTTACTCATTAAACATACTCTAAGCATAACCCAGGTTTCAAACCTGGAGAATTTTTCATAACACTCTCTTAATTCATCAAGAAAATATTGTTGTAGTTGTTCATCCTTCATTCTCAAAGAGGATCATGAGGGGAATGTCTTGACTTGCACGTGAACTGGATTTAAGTGAGGCAAATTTACATAAAATCCTGAGCCCCATTCTCTTCTCCAGAGTCATCAAAATCCAGTGGCAAGACAAAAGTCAAGAGGACTGAGGGTAGCCCAGGATGCAATGAGTGACCTTGGCCCTACTAGATTAAGGTTTTTCCCAGGTCTTAGTTTTTCTGAAGCAATGCACATTAAATGACTAAGTTCTAGGTAAGAATTGGGACAAAAGAGGGCCTAATTTATTATCTTCAAAATATCTATCCTGGAGAGGAAGACTCTCAAAATTTCTGGCCAAAACAGAAAACAATTGCTATTTGCAGAAGAAATTAATGATAATGCTGAATGCCTGAACAAGGGGCAGAGCTGGTTTAAGAGCTTTGGAGAAGAGAAACATTCTTCATTCCTGCTTTCAGAATGAGACATGCATGGTCTAAACTCTTCAAGGGACTGACTTCAGAAGGGAGAGAGAAACTTTCTTGCTGACGTGTAAGGAGAAGAAGAATCTTCAACATGTCCCTGATTTCCAGTTTGTCTCCCTAGAGATTTCAGGGAATTTCTCCTTGGGAGAGATCCAGGTCTATCTCTTGGTTGAGTGGGATCTCAACTGGCTAAAAGTTCATTCATACCTGATATATTCTAATCTGTAGAACTCTGATGTTTGTTTGCTATATGTTTGGATAGATAGGTTGATTTGCTAGTTGTCATTTGTGTTGGACTTTTGTGTACCAACATTTTAGTAAAAAGGAGTCAAACCTGCAGGTATAAGCTTGAGGTTACTCTCCCTATTTAAAGCTACAGCCAGCAATAAAAATCTTTATAGAGGCCAAGATGGTGGAGTAGAAGCAGGAACTCACTTGAACTCTTCCCAAATCACCTCCAAACAACTTTAAAATAATACCTCAAATTGCATTCTGCAGCAAAAGAACCAGTAAAAGGTTGTATGAAACAATTTTCCAACCCAAAACAATTTAGAAGGTCAGCAAGAAAGAACTATCTCATGGGGTGGTGTTTGGCCTGGAATGCAATGCATGCTGAGCTGCCATGCCAACCTCACACTGCATCAGTGGTAGCAACAACTTCGAGAGCTCTCAGTATGCAGTCAATAAGGGGGGTAGACAGCTGGTCAGAAAAGGATTACAGGGATCCTTTGCTGGCCCTGGGTTCAGGACCTTGTTGAATTGTCCATATGCGGTTCTGAGTCACAGTCTCAGGGTGAAGAGGAGCTTCATGTCCCTTCTTCTGTTCTTTTCCAGGAAAGAATTAAAGTGTCTTTAGGAGAAGAGAGGCAGGGTAAGGTTCCTGACATATCCATCAATGCCTTCCCTCAAGATACATTAAGACAACTCATATGAATATATACATCTTATATGAGCAGTGCACAAATTATACATTTTCCTGCATTCTTCAAACTTTTTTCTACTAAGAAAGAGAAATGTTTTAACAGAAAGAATATTTTTTAACATAAGTAATTTTGAAGATCCAATTATAAATAATAGTCTATGAAAATTTATTAAGCACCTTCTATGTGCCAGGCACTGAAAACACTGGGGATATAAATACAAATAAGAAGAAAGATAGTCTCTGGCCTCAAGGAGCTTATTATAACAGTGAAAGACAACACACACACACACACACACACACACACACACACACACTCACCCTGAAAAAAGGGCCAGAGGAGAGAAAGAACCCAGTACATGATGGAGAACTCCAACAAAGTCCAGAAGCAGTGCAACTGGTAGGGAAATTGGAGCAAACCATGACAAGCTCCCTCCTTAAATTAAGATTTTGGAGCTTATGACTGTGCCCTCCAGTGAGAGGGTCCAATCAAAGGGCCAGAGGATACTGAAGAATTGTGAATACTGAGGTTGATTCAATCATGCAGGAAAATGAGATTTCCCAATGCATAGGATTCTTGAACACAAAAATTTTTATACTGAAGGTTGAGCAAAGGTCCAAAGTTTAGGTAGGAATTTACTTAACCATTTGCTTCATCAAATAGAGTAATAGTCACTAAACCATTAAATATGGTCAAGGGTGGAGATGGTAATTGCTTTGACCAGGTGAAGATATTTTCCATTCTAAATATAGTTACCACCCTTAATTCATTTTACAGTTCCTTAGAGTTCATTCTTAACCTTTTGCAACTTTGATGCCAGAGATTTGCCAGAAAGACCTGAATCAACCACAGATCCAAGCCAACTGCTTTTGGCCACCTTGTTTTAGAACCTTTCTAGCAAGCCTTGGATTCAGACCACTCACTGACAACTTCTGACTTTGCCCAGGGCCTTCTCTAATGCTCCAGATACCACCCCTGAGCAGATAGACCTTGAACTAACAACTCTTGACTCCTGTCTGAACTTCTCCAGGGCCTAACTTTTCTTGGTCCTGATGACCATGCAGCAAACCTCCTGAGACTTTATAGGATGCAAAATCCCTACCTGGTCCAAGCTTACCTCAAGGGAGGGTCTTGACAAGCTCAGTCACCTGCCTTTGCCAATAACCTCTCTCAAGCCATTGATAATCTACTTATACTCATTCCTAATGGTTGTCATTCACACACCCTCATACTTTCTTCATCTCAGTGGTTCCGAACCTTGAACCTTTCACCTCTCAGGAGGTAGATAGCATGCTTTATCATTAATCTTCTGGAATTGGTTGGTGATTCTGCTAATCAGAGTTCCTAAGTATTTCCATGTTGTTTGACTTTAGAATATTGTTATTATTGTGTAAACTGCTCTCATCAGCGCAAGTCTTCCCAGGTTTCTCTGAAATCATCTCCATCATCATTCCTTATGGTACAATAGTACTTTTTCACATGTACATACCATAATTTGTTCAGTCATTCCCTAATTGATGGGAAACCCTTTAGTTTCTAATACCTTGCCACCACACACACACATAAACAAGTATAAATACTTTGTACATCTTTAATTAGAGCTTGTTTTGCTCAGGGACAATATTTCCCTTAATCCTTCTCCTATTCTCCTCTTGAGTGAAATGTATTTCTGTATTCAATTCAGAGTGTGTGCATATCTTGGCTTGGAAGTGTCTAGCACTTATTTCTTTCATGACTTTTTTACTTCTGCCCTCTTTGAAGTTCCTCACAGGTTATATGTTGTAGCCTTCTCCCACCTACAATGTGCTTCTGCCTTTGGTATGTTATTAAATTTTTATTTTGTGGAGATTACTGCATTCCATGTCTCACCTCCATATAGCAACACTGCAAAATATTGGTATCCTTTGTATCTAGGATAAGCTTAAAGTTATTAAAAGAGATGATACTTCCCAAAGACAATTCAGTCTAGTCTTCTCTTCCTGTTCAATGCTGAGCCCAACACTTTGTCCAGATGCACTGTTTGACTATTATACATACATAGACTCACACATATATATGTATAATATATACTCCCCTACATTTACATGCATAATCAAGTTCTATAGATTGGCCATCCAACTGTACATATAATCAGGACAATAGACATTCCCATTGCACTTTTCTCTGGGGATGGTGTTTTAAGTATTTACAGATCTTTTCCAGAAGGTTCTGAAATAATGGTGTTTCATGAAACTCACACAGTATTGTCTATAAACAGAACACCTAGAGCACTTCATCTTACACAGATCATCCTTTTTCAACTTGGACTCTGTATTGGATTTCCTCCATCATAGAGGCAAGTACCTTGGAGAGTACATATTTCTTTTGATGATTAAAAGGTAATGCTTATGATTAAACCTGATATGTAGGATTAGATCATCACTGAATGAAGTTATTTCTGTTGTTGTATCTTTTAAAGAATCTTGAATGATTTTGGTTTATGGATGGCAGATACCTTGTTGGAAAAGATCCATTTGGGGTAGCCTTTTACTCTACTTAATCAAATGTTTATCTTAGTTAACAAAGGAATGAAAAAGAATTTATTAAGTGGTTATGATGTGGAAAATGCTATGATAATTCTTGGGGATGCAAATAGAAAAAAAAGACAATCTCTGCTCTCAAAGAACTCACATTCTAAAGGGTGAGACAACGCAAATAACTACAAGAAAAAGCAATAAGAATAAGAAATAAGATATATGTTATAATATACCTAACATTTATATTGAGAAGTCTGAGATTTTCTCCATGACTTTTTTTATCTTGCTCTCCTTCAGATTCCTTGCATATCAGTCTTTCAATGGCCTCACAATCATGTGTTTTCCAGCATGGCTTTCTTCCATATACATCGCCCAATCTGAGTGCTTTTCCTATTCTTATTTTCTTTAGGTCTATCATCTAGAGCCGGGTTCCAACTATGCTTCACTCGGATCTCTGGCTGTCTCTCTAACTGCAATGCTTTCCATACCAAAACCCAATCTTAAGGACTTAACCTGTTCATACCTGGAATTCTCCCCTGTCCCAATGCCTTATGTCCAGTTCTGGAATCAAAATGAAATCAACTCTATGATCGCTCTTGGAAAAAGTGTATTGATCTGCCTTCCTGTGATGCCATTCATTTTCCCAGTTACTTTCTTGACAGAAATAACCCTCCTTGGATACCAGCCTCTATAGCCATTGTTTTCCCCATTCAAATATATAGGGCAACCTGGTGGTTCAGTGGATAGAGGGCCAGACCTGGAGTCAGGAATACCTGAGTTCAAATCGTTTCAGACACTTACTAACTGTTTGACCCTGGGCAAGTTACCTAAATCTGTTTCCTCATCTGTAAAATGAGCTGGAGAAGGAAACAACTGAACAACAACAAATTCAAATATAAGCTTCTTGAAGACAGGGATTTTTTTTCTGCTTTTTGTTTGAATCCTCAACACTTAGCATAGTGCCCAGCTTTGATAAATACTAAGGAAATACTTGTTGATTGATGAGCTATGGATGGATGGGTCTTATTTTCTTTTGCCTCCATAGTAAGTATTTGGAAATTTGATATTAGGATCCAAGTGTGGAGGCTCCATTGTTCTTGAAGGTGAAAAAGCTTTGTTCTAATAATCTTTGCAGATTTTATCCATTTTCTTCTCTCATTATCCTTGTTCTGTCCCCTAATGCCTCTGGAATGACTTTGCTTTTAGTTGGGTCCAAGCTTTCTAATTTTGGATTTTTGAACATTTTAAATTTAAAAATAGATTTTATGAATATTTTTGAATTATGAATATTTATATTTATGAATATTTTATTCTTAGACTTCCTCTTATATCTCTGTCCCTTCCAGAAAGTGATCCTTTATAAAAAAGAATTTTTTACAAAAGCAAAATAAAGTTCAGCAAAACAATCAATACAAAGGGGGGGAAAAGCTGATAGAATAGGAACTACTCCACATCCATGGGCTCCAACTTCCGCAAAAAAAGTGGAAATGGAGAAGGTATTTTCTCATATCTCTTCTTTGGGGTCAGACTTGTTCTTTATAATTTTGTAACTTTCAATTTCTTGTTAGCAACATATTTTGGGATTTTAGTTTTATATTTAATCTCTCATTTTCTTTCATTTTATTGGATATTTAATCCATTCAAAATTAAAGTTATTAGAATCAGGCTTCTATTTTCCTCTAGTTTTGTCTCTAGTTATTTTTTTTCATAATTAGGACTTTTGTTCTTTTTTTCTTCAAATTTTTACTAGCTTTTTTAAAAAACTTTTAAAATTCTTTTAATTTTTTTCCTTTTAAAATTATTTATTTTAACGTTCTTTTTTTTAAACTTTAAATCCCAAATTCTTTCCCTCCTATCCTCTCTTCTACCTACCAGAAGGCAAGCAATATGATATCAACTATTAGTCACACTCCAAAAAAAGCAAGAAAAATAAAGACGTAAGAAATTATACTTCAATTTGCTCTCAGAGTTCATCAGTTTTCTCTCTGGAGGTAGATAGCATTTTTCTTTCATCATGAGTTCTTTGGAATTGTGTTGGATCATTGTATTGATTACAATAGCTAAATCTTTCACAGTAGATCATCTTTACAACATTGCTGTTACTATTCTCTTCCTTTCAATTCATTTCATATCAGTTCACAGAAGTCTTGCCATGTTTTTCTGAATTCCTCCCTTTATCATTCATAACACAATAGTATTCCATGACAATCATATGTCACAACTTGTTCGCCATTCCCCAGTTGATGAGTCTCTTCTCAATTTCCAATTCTTTGCCATCACAACAAAGAGCTACAATATTTTTGTACATATAAGTCCTTCTTTTTCTTTGATCTCTTTGGGATACAGACCTGGTGGTGGTATTGCTGGGTCAAAGGGCATGCACAGTTTTCTAATCCTTTGAGTATAGTTCCAAATTATTCTCCAGAATGGTTGGACCAGTTCACAACTCTACCAATAGTTCATTAGTATACTATTTTCCCCTCATTCCCTCCAGCATTTGTCATTCTTGATAAATGTGAGGTGGAACCTCAGAGTTGTTTTAATTTGCATTTCTCTAATCAATCGAGATTTCAAATTTTTTTCATGACTATAGTTAGATTTAATTTTTTCTTTTGAATATTGTTTGTTCATATACTTTGATCATTTATTTATCTTTGGGAGAATGACTCTTATTTTTACAAATTTGACTAAGTTCTATACTCATGTTCTCCTGTTCCCTACTGCTCACTCCCTTGTTCACATTCATAGGTAAAAAGAAATTTGTTACCTATGGAGCAAACATTCTGTAGAGCATAGTGGAAGAAGTGAACAGCTTTAGAGTTCTTTTGGAGGGGCCTTATTTGAAGACTTTCCAACATGATAGAATTTTTTCCAGAGTTTGCCCTTTGAGAAGGTGGGAATCACTTCCATACCACAACAAACTTCAAAGTAGAATTTAGTGAAGGTTTACTGTTAAATTTCTTTTCAAAATTTGCCTGGACCAGGTGCTGCTTTCCTTCTTTCCTGCCCAGTCTTCAAACTTGAGTAATCTGGCTTCCATCCCAAATATTCTATTGAAACTGTTCTCTCAGAGGTAAAGGTCACCATCACCCTGCTATGGTATTTTTTTTTCCAAGCTTCATTTCCTTGACCTTTTTAAAGTATTTGATAATGTTCCTCACCCCACCCAACCTTACCCCCTTTCCTTCTGGATATTTGATTTCTTTATTGCCTTCTCCTGGTTCTTTTATTTACAAATCTCTTCTACTACTTTTAAAATAAGCATTCTCTGAAATTTTATCCTTACCCCTCTTCTCTCCCCTCTGTCCTTTCTCTCTGAGCCATCTCATTCACTCCCAAGACCTAAGCTATCGCATCTATGCGTGTGACTCTTAAATCCCTATTTCTGACTTTGTCTTCTCTTCAAAGCTCTAGACAGGTAGTTCCAATTACACATAGGGAATCTCTACTTAGATGACTCACTCATACTCACTCATGATGACTTCAACATATCAAACAATGAACTCATCAACCTTTTCATAAAACTTGCTACTTCTGAACTCACTATTTCTGCCAGTAGCACTGCCATTTACCCTTTCTCCCATGTTGGATTCTGTGGGTTTATCTTTGCCTTTTCCTTCTCCCTCACCTCCTATAACCTAGCTTCTCTCTCTTCAGTAGTTATCACATCCACCTTCTCATCTCTTTTGACACTGCCATACATTTTCCTCATTCTCATAGATCTGGATTATTGCAATAGCCTTTTAGAAGGCTTTGACATGATTTTCTTCTTTCCCCAAATCATCCTTCACACTGTTGCCAGACATATGCCTTATGAGCAGAGCAGTCATGCTAATCCTCTGCTCATAATTCTTCCATGGCTTTTGATTGCCTTCTCAATAAAGTTCAGCCTCCTTAGGTAATTTAGGTCACTCCATAGTCTAATGACACCAAAACTGATCATTTCTGTATTAATTTCCATGTTCCAGAAAAATGGCATTACTAGCCATCCATGCACTTTCTGGTTTTTGCCTTTGCTCTTAATATTCTGAAGCCAACCAGTTCCTACTCTCTTTCTCTCCTTCTCCAGTTGAATTCCCAACCATCTTTAAAAAGCCTAGGTCAAATGCTACATCTTTTTTGCCGTCTATCCTCCTCCTTTAACCCCCAATAATGACTATCTTCTTTTATATCTCATATAATCCTTTCTTTTCATTTTTCCTACATATTTACACAATATTTTGTGCTATGGTGATTCACATATTTCTATTTCCAGATTATAAACTCCACGTGATCAAGGACCGACTGTTCTTTTTAAAAATAAAATTACATATATATGTACACACACACACACACACACACACACATATATATATATATATATATATATATATATATATATATATATATACATACATATATATGTTTTTTTTTATAACACTAGACTTTCTCCCAGCATCTTCCTCCCAGAGAACAAATTTTTTTTAAAGAAAAAGAGGAAGAAGAGGGGAAGAAACCAGCAATAGCAATAGTACATCATGAAAAATAATGTGAAATTGCAGTATATGTAATGCAACAAACATGTCCAAGGACCACTTCTGAAAAAGCGTGGGGTTGTGAATGTTTTTTCATCCCTTCTTTAGAGCCAAACTTATTCTTTGCATTTTGCAGCATTTACTTTGGGTTATTCTGTGGTCATTCTTTTGTGGTTGTTTTATATTGCTGAAACCATGATGCATATTGGTTTTTGGCTCTGTTTATTTCACTCTGCATCAGTTCATGTAACTCTGTGCATCTCTGTATTCATCATATTCATCATTTCTTACAGCACATCAATATTCCCATTACATTCATGTACCACAATTTGCCTATCCAATCCACAATTGGTGGGCATCTATTTTGTTTACAATTTTTTGCTACCATAAAAAGTGCTGTTATACATATTTTGGTGTATATAGAGCAGGAGCTGTGTCTTAGCTAAACTTTGCATCTCTCCCAAAGTTGTGTACAGTATTTCTTAAAAAAAAAAGTAAGTTTTTGTGAATGTATTTTGGTCTTTTTTTACATTATCATAATTTCTTCCAGTATCCTTCTGTTTCCCCCTTGATAGAGACCCATCCTATATAACCAATAGTATTTTTTAAAGACAGACAAAAGGAAAAACAGAGGAAAAAATCAACATCACCATCCAATACATCAATAAAGTCTAAAAAAATGTTCAATGTATATAACTTTTGTGGACTTCCTACCTCTGCAAAGTGAAGAGATTGTCTTCTATCTCTTCTTTCAAGAATGCTGGTTCTTTGTAATTTTGCTACATGTATTTTTGGTATGTATGTGTGTGATATGTTCTTTTCTTGGCTCTACTCACTTCACTATTTATCAGTTCATATAGCTCTTTCCTCATTTCTCTGTATTCATCACATACATAATTTATTGCAGTTCAGTAATAGTCCACTGCTTTCATATTCCACAATTTGCTCAACCATTACCTAGTTGATGGACCTCTACTTTATTTCCAATTTTTCACAATGACAAAAAAAATGCTGTTATAAATGATATGCTAAAAATATAATGAATGAAAAATTACATTGGGTTATTTAATTCAATTGTTTTTGATTTTACTTTACCTAGTCTGTTCCATTGAACCATTTATCTATTTTTTATTTTATATGCAATAGTTTTGATAAAGTTATGTCATAATATAGAGGATCTGGATACTTCCAGATATTTCTCCTTTTTTCCTTACTTTTTTTCATCATTTCCCTTGATGTTTTAGGTCTTTTATTTTTCCAAATGAACTTTGCTATTATTTTATCAAGTTCTGTAAAGTATCCATTTACTAATTTGATTGCTATATCATTAAAAGTGTAAATTAGCTTTTGATTATATTACCATTTTTATTATATTGGCATAGCCTAGCTGTGAGCACTGAATATTCTTATGGCTATTTATCTTGTTCTTTATGTCTTCAGAGAGCACTTGGTAATTAGATCTACACAAGTCTTTTGTGTACTTTCATAGGTTTATTCCCAGACATTTTATATATTTTGCAGTTATTTGGATCCCTTTTGCATATGATGCTTGCTTTTGGCTTTAGATATGTACTTTTTATGATATATATATTTTTAAAAACCCTTCTCTACCTATACTTTGAAGGGTTTTAACATTAACGAGTATTGTATTTTGTCAAAGATTTTTGTCAAGGATTTATCGCCATTGAGATAACCCTGTGATTTGGAGTATTTTTGTTTTTAATATGATAAGTTATAAGACTGTTTTATTCCAGGCATAGATTCAATTTGGTCCTAATGATTTCTTGTAGTCTACTTGACAGGTTTTTATTTAAAAATTTTGAATCTATCCTCATGAATGACAATGGTCTACAATTCTTCTGGCTTTATCTTTCTTTGATTTAGATATTAGGACAGTATTTGTCTCTTTAAAGGAATCTGGCTGGTACTATCTTTTTCAACTTCTGAGAACAAGTAGTATGGGTACCAACTGTTCTTTAAAAGTATAATAGAATTTTCCCATGAATCATCAGTACTAGGGGATTTTTTTCTTTAATGTTTCCTTTACTGCTAGTTCTATTTCCTGACATTGAATTATTATATGTGTTTCATAAAAGGTTTCTAGTAGTGTTTACTTTCTCACTTAGCTGTGCTATTAATCACTTAATAGGTGCTTAACAAAGTGTAAATTGAATCCTCCTCAGAGGAGAAAGGAGTATCTGTGAAGTGGGCTAGGGAGAGTTCTACTATTCTCTTTTGACTAGAAATCTACCAGCCCCACTAAAATAAAGATTAAAGATTTAAACAAATTACCTATCATCTGAAATATGTTTGAATGATTCAGACTTTTAGAAAATTAAACAAATAGGAGAATTAATACATTTATTTAATAAACATTCATTGAGATCCAGAAGGTCGAAAAACCAATGTGATATTCTTAAGTGGTAGAGATAATTAAAAAAAAAAATTCCTTTGTAATTCATGGAGTTTACACTCTGCTGGCATGATGGAACACATTATGATCAACTGATTAATTGGGCATTGATGAAGGCAAAGGAGAGATCCAGACAGTAAGCTAGGAACCAGGGAAGATTTCATGCAAGGAGATGGCACCTGCATTTAAACCTTGAAGAAAGAGAAGGATCTTGAAAGGCAGAGATTAGCAGAGAGTGGAATTCAGGCATGGAGTGAAAATGTGAAGAGGTAAGAGATGAGGTGCTGAGTTCAGATGATTCGTAATGTAGTTTAGATGGAAAACATGGTCAGTGTCTGAAGGGCAGTAATAGAAAACAAGGTTAGAAAAGCAATTTGGAGTCAGATTATGGAAGGCCTTAAAGTGAAGTTTGTATTTTATCCTTTAGACCGCAGGAAACTATCATAAGCCTTTAAGCAAAGCAATGCAGTGCCTAGGCCTGTGCAGTCAATCAGTTAATCAACAAGTGTTTATTAATAGCCCACTATATCCCAGTATACGGTGCTGGAGATGCAGAAGAATGAAGGCATTCCTCCTCTCAAGGTGCTTATACCCTAATATTCATGTGAATTGAATCCTTTTAGTGCATAAATGGCTCACAAGAACTTATTTACTGTCCTGACTGAATAATGCAATTAGAGGGCAGAAAAGCACTGGGTTCTCCAAGAGGAAAGAAAATGGTAACAGTGTAGGTGATGGTCACAATGGAGAACAAAGAGGTAGAGAGGAAAAATGAGGGTCACCCAAGTTTTCCAGATTTTCCAGTTTTGCATGAACCATTCCTGTTTACCTTCATCTGTGCACAGAGGAGGTAGAAGGTGTTATTTCAGATGGGTTCCTCTCATACTCCCCTCTCATCAGGATGTCTTGGCTCCTCGGGGATGTTCAATCCACTGGACTGTCCTGGTTTCTGCCTTCAGCAGTATAGCAATCTCCTAATCCTCTTCCTCCCAGGACACTTACATGTAGAATTATGTTCTTTTAAACTAGGAAGGTTATCTCAGTCAAATTTCCTACCCAATAGAGGAATACCCTCCACAAGATCTCCAAAAGATGGCTACCCATTCTTTTTTTTTTCTTTACAGTTTTCAATGTATTTGTTTTTAGTTTTCAACATTCACTTTCATAAGTTTTAAATTTTCTCCCCCTTCCTCCCCACTCTCTCCCCAAGATAACATGCAATCTCATATAGGCTCTACACATACATTCCTATTACACACATTTTCACATTAGTCATGTTACATAGAAAAATTATAACGAATGGAAGAAATCATGAGAAAGAAAACGAGATAAAACACAATAAAGCAAAAAAGCAATACCCATTAAAAAATGTTTAAACATTTTTCACACAGTGAAGAGTTTTGATTTTTAGAAAGTGCTTCCTTTTACTGAGTCAAAATCTACTTCCTATTCCAGAAAAATTACTCATAGTAGTTAACCTTGTCTAACTTCCCTCCTCCTCACCTTACTCCTATTAAGAGGATAAGACTTAGAAGCAATTCTAGGAAGTGGGCTTTCAGTAGTTTTTTGGGAAGATGTGTGTGTGAGGAAATGGGGTCAAGTGACTTGTCCAGGGTCACACCACTACAGTTAGTGTCAAGGGACTGAGACCAGATTTGAACTCAGGTCCTCCTGACTCCAGAGTCTTATCAACTGAGCTTTTAATAGGATTGAAAGCAAGTCCATTACTAACCTCTAAAGGTTATTTTCCTTTCCCCATCCCATTCAGGGATTCCTTACTCAGTTAGACTATTTCAGGAATTATCCTGGTCATATCCTCCTTTATAGGGAAAGGGATGGGAAGAGAGCAAGTAGACAGGCAACTAGCATTTATTAAATGCTAACTGTGTGCCAGGAGCTGTGTTAAGTGCTAGGGGTACAAATACAAGCAAAAAGAAACACAGTCCTGGCCCTTAAGGAGCTTCCTAGCTAATAGGTGAAGCCAACATAAAAGGAAACTAAAAAGCCAGGGGGTGATAGGAGAATGGGAGTGAAATGTAAGAGAGGACTGTAGTAAAGCTGGAAGAGTCTGAAGGGCAGCCAGGAGAGGAATGAAGTGTGGTCAGACTGTGCCCATCCCCCAAATGAGGGCACCATGGGAGCAGGGAGCCAGCATGATAGGAGGATGCTCCTGGGTCAGAGGGCAGCTGAGGCATCCTGGCCAAGTTCAGGAGAGGTAGAAACTCAGGTGTTATTACCATCTTCCCCATTTTACAGACAAGGAAAATGAAACCTGAGGGATGTTATGTATCCTGATAACAGGTACGCAGCTAGTTAACAGGAAAGCACAGATTTGAACCTGTACCTCCTTACTCCTGTTCTTCTGCCTGTTCACACCACAGCCTCCGTAAAAAAGCAAAGAGTTTTAGTAGCCCTAAAGAAAGAGATGCGACTTGAGGTGGGCAGCAGTGTATCGTGGAAGAGGGGACCAGGCTCAGTCAGGAGACAGGGATTCCAATCCCGGCCTTGCCACTAACTTGTGTGACAGTGGGGAAGTCACATCCCCTTTCAAAGACCCAATTTCCCCAGTTCAAAACTAAGGGGTTTAGATTAGCTCAATGATTCCCAAAATGTGGTTCAGGGACCTCTGGGAATTCCCAAGGCCCCTTTAGGGGTATCGACAAAGTCAAATCTATTTTCATAATAATATTAAGACATTAATATTTTAAATTCAGTAAATATCAATAGATATAATCCACATAAGTAAAAGCTTTCTGTGTATGTGTGGGTCCTCAATAATTTCAAAGACTATAATGAGGTCCTGAGACCAAAAAGTTTGAGAATCATTGGACTAGATGATTTCTAGGTCCCCTCTTCAACTTTAATAGTCAATGGTTCCATTACTCTACGTAATCTCAGAGTGAGTTGCTTCTACTCAACCACTAGACTGAGTCTTCTTGTTACTGTATGGAGAGATAAGGGGATAAGTGTCCCCAGCCAGGTATAGTAACATTGTTTTTGGAGTTGTATTTCAAAGATGCTGAAGAAGAGTTTGGCAGATTTTGGCTTTCCCAGGAAGCTGTAGGAGAGGACACAGACATGGACTCTGCACAGGTGTCTTCTGGAAATAGGTGTGAGAAGAGGGAACTGTGGCTGTAGTGGAGTTCAGGTTGCCATTACAGCACTCCCTCCCTTCCCAGGCCCTGATGCCTTTACCCATACAGAAAACGATGTATATATAAAGTGAATGTGGGCAAAATGGAGATATGAATGTCATAGATACAACAAACCATGACAAGCATAAAAGACCAAAAGTATATAGGACCAGGGGTATGCTGGTAAATATTTTAACAACCAGTTCACTAGAGGTGGTGGGGAAGGAGAGAAGAATATATCTACAGCACACTGTTAAATTTAATACACATATTAACATTTTTTCTATCACTTTCTTAAGTGTAGACAATCAACAATAGTTAATCTTCAAGCTGGATCTAGCACAGCTCCCCTGTATGGGATCCACCTGTGTATGGACATAGACACACTTAAACTCTGAACTCCAAATTCGTACCTAGAAACACAGAGAATATGTAAACATTGAACAGAGTCTATAAAACTGAGGAGGGGAGGAAAAGGAGTAGGAATGTGGGATTTGATGGATGGATGTTGGGAGAGAACAGCTATTTGTTTAGTCTTTTTCATTGTGCCTTAGTTTCTTCATCTGTAAAGTAAGGAAAATAATACCTCTATGCTACTTACATCAAAGTGCTTCACAAAATTTAAAGAGCTAAATAAATGCCAGTTACTATTAACCTCCAGTTGTCAACCTGAGTTCAATCTCACCTCAGACACTTGACGAGTACTCATGAGCTGGGTGACCTTGGGCAAGTCACTTAACCCCAGGTGCCTCATCCTGGGTCATCTCCTGTCATCCTGATGAATATCTGGTCACTGGATTCAGATGGCTCTGGAGGAGAAGTGAGGCTGGTGACTTTGCACAGCCCTCCCTCACTCAAAACAAAATCAAGTGCAAGTCATGTCAACATTTCTCTGATGGCATGGTCTTCTTTGGCCATGAAGGACAAACACACACATAAGAACTACATTTCTCCAAGACAGTTTATATTGTTTGGAATTTTGTATTCATTCCTTTGAATAAATAAAATGTCTAGAATAATTATTTCTACATATACTTTTCAAAATCTCCAAAATGTATTAATCTTTAAGTTTGTGGACACATGAGATTCTTCAGGTCTTGGAGTTAATTGAATCCCTTCAGGGGAGGAGATTGGTCAAACTGCCCCTAGCCTAGAACCCTGAGACTGGCTACTTGACAATAGCTATAATCCAATGAAAGTAAATTTGGGATTTGGAGGGCAAAGGGATAGTGCTCAGGAACTTTTGTTTCTTTCTGTTCCTTAATAGACAGAAGGTTATTCAGTGGTTGCTCGAAGCCTCTTAGACTTCCGGTGCTTTTAGTGGGGGAAGAGAGCTTTAATGACCTGGCAGAACTCTCAGTTGTGACTCAGTTATTGTCCTCATCTCCTACATTTCAGAGAATCATAAAAGGTTAGAATTGGCGGAGGCTCAGGGGCCATCTAGTCCAATCCAGGCATTTTTACAGAAGAGAGAGTGAAACCTAAAAAAAGGGCATAACTTGCTTGGGATCAGAAAACTGACTGGTCATTGAGTAGAGCCTAGAACCCAGGACCTCTCACTCACAGCTCCTAGCCAGAGGGTTTTTTGAACTTTCATTAACTCTTTTCACCATTATTTCTGTGTGATATATCATTGTTCTTTTGCAGATGAGAAGACTGAAAAAGAAACGCAAGATGGAATTCATAGGGATTCACAGTCAGTGGCTAAAAGGTAATGTGAATCTATGAACAGATTTGTTGTGCTTTGGTCCATTAATTTCCAGATATATGTCACTGGAATTGTTAAATGTAATCATTATTTGAGTTGGAGTTTGCAGTTTGTTTGCTGAAGATCTGTGGATTCTTTGAAGGCATTTCGTTTTCTGTGTGCAGACGTTTCCTGTGTTATTTTTTGAATTACAGTGTTCATATTTTTTGACTTGTGTTCTCTTTAGTGGACTTGTGATTTCAGCGACACTTTGTTGTTTAATCTCCAATTCTTTGTGACCCCATTTGGGGTTTTCTTGGCAAAGCAACTGGAGCAGTTTGCCATTCCTTCTCCTAGCCATTTAATAGGTAAGGAGCCTAAGGCAAATAGGGTTAAGTGACTTGTCCAGAGTCACACAGTTAGTAAGTAGCTGAGGCCAGATTTGAACTGAGGAAGCTTTCCTCCTGATTCCAAACTCAGTGCTGCACTCACTATCTAGATGTCCCAGTTAAGTGACTTGCCCTGGGTCACATAGCTAAGTGAGTGTCTGATGTCACATTTGAATTCAGGTCTTCCTGACTCTAGGCCCAACATTCTATCTACTGTGCCAGCTAGCTGCCCTTGTGTTCTTCTCAAAGACCCTTCACTTTTAAGTCGTCTTTACACATCCTATCTTCAAGATCAATGTTTGGTTGTAAGGATAGCATATTTTCTTTTAAAATTCTTTCTTCTTGCTTCTCTTCTTCCAAATTGTCCTTTACTTTCCCCAATCGATAAATAGTCAAAGGGG
>CM053770.1:503709278-503750876 GCA_028658325.1 Potorous gilbertii
CCAAATGCCTCATCCTGGGTTACCTCCAGTCATCCTGATGAATATCTGGTCACTGGATTCAGATGACTCTGGAGGAGAAGTGAGGCTGGTGACCTGCACAGCCCTCCCTCACTCAAAACAAAGTCAAGTGCAAGTCATGTCATCATTTCTCTGATGGCATGGTCTTCTTCGGAAATGAAGGACCAACACATAAATGGTCAAAGGACATGAACAAGGAGTTTTCAGAGGAAGAAATTAAAGCTATCTATAGTCATATGAAAAAATGCTCTAAATCACTACTGATTAGAGAGGTATAAATCAAAACAACTCTGAGGTACCACATCACACCTATCAGATTGGATAACATGACAAAACAGGAAGATGATAAATGCTGGAAAAGATGTGGGAAAGTTGGAACACTAATTCATTGTTGGTGGTTGGTGATCCAACCATTCATTGTGGAGAGCAATTGGAACTATGCCTAAAGGGCTACAAAAATGTGCATACCCTTTGACCCAGCAATATTGCTTCTAGGACTGTATCCCAAAGAGATCATCAAAATAGGAAAGGGTCCTATATACTTATATACTATATACTTATACAAATATACTTATAGCAGCTCTCTTTGTGGTGGCCAAGAACTGGAAATCAAGGGGATGCCCATCAATTAGGGAATGGCTGAACAAGTTGTGGTATATGAATGCAATGGATTACTATTGTGCTACAAGAAATGACGAACAGGAAGAGTTCAGAGAGGCCTGGAAGGACCTGCATGAACTGATGCTGAGTGAAAGGAACAGAACCAGGAGATCACTGTACACAGTAATAACCACAGTGTGTGAGCCACTTTTCTGGTAGACTTAGTCCTTCACAGCGATGTGAGGACCTAAAAAATTCCCAATGAACTCTTGAGGCAAAATGCCTTCCACATCCAGAGAAAGAACTATGGAATTGGATCGCAGAATGAAGCAGACCATTTTCTCCTGTGTTATGTTTTGTTTTGTTTTATGGTTTCTCCCATTCATTTTAATTCTTCTATGCAACCTGACTAAGGTGAAAATGTATTTAATAAGAATGTATGTGTAAAACCTATATATGATTGCACACTGTCTTGGCAGGGGAGGGAGGAGGAGAAGTAGGGGAGGGAGGGGGAAAAATCTAAGATATATGCAAGTGATTGTAGAAAACTGAAAACAATTAATTAAAAAACCAAAGTATCCTTCACTTCTTTGGCAGAACTCTTCTTCAGTGGGCAAAGTTTCTGGGTGTGTTTTTGCGCATTGAAGTGTACTTCTAGGCAGGGGTTGGGGTATCAGCTGGACAGATCAGTCAGCTGCTAAGTTATTCTCTCACCAGGCTCTGCTGGTGGGCTGGACTAGGCAAGATGTTGGGCTCTGAGGCCTCAACTGCTGCAACTAGGCCAAACAGGTCATTTTGCTTCTGGACAGGGTCAGGCAGATAGCCAGTTCACTAGGCAGCTGCTGCCAGACTGGGCCAAGCTGGTCACTTGGCTTCAGGCCTTTTCAAGAAGAATGGCATTTCTGGTGAACTGGCTGATCCACTGGACCACTTGGGCTCACTCTGATAAATGATTACGGTCTCTATCACCTCTAGTCTCTGGCTCAGCTGTGTAGTATTACACTTTGGAGTGTTATAGCACTCTTTTCAGCTGGAATATCTATGTGCTTTTTCAGAAATGGCAGTGACCATTAGTCTACAATTGGCAGAGATGTTTCTTCTTTGATTCCCTCAGAGCCTCAGTTCTGATGTTTGTCCCCTCCAGTCCAAAGGTGGGAAGGGTCTAACCACTCCTATTCAAGTTCCTGATCCCCTCAGTGAACCACCCTACCGGTATTTATGGTGACCAGTCAATTTCATTCCAGATTCTTATGAGCATCTTGGATAGCTAGGGGGTTCGGTGGATAGAACACTAGGACTGGCGTTAAGAAGTCTTATCTTTGGGAGTTCAAATCTGGTCTCAGACAAGTACTTCCTAGCTGTGTGACCCTGGGCAAATCATTTAACCCTGCTTGCCTCAGTTTCCTCATCTGTAAAATAAGCTGGAGAAGGAAATGAGTCCAGAGTCCAGTAAACCTCAAATGGGATTACAAAAAGTCAGACACAACTGAACCACAAAAACCTTCTATACCAAGTTGGAGTGAAGGGGGAAGGTAATTTCATGAAAGAAGTGGCATTCAAATTGGGTTTTTAAGGGCACATAGGAATTGAATTGCAGCAAAGAAAAGAGGAGGGCAAGGATTGGAAGCATAGAGAATATCCAGATGAAAATATAGGAGAGGATTCTGTGTATAGGGAACAGCTTAAGCTTAGGCAGGGGGGAGGAAAGTGTGTAGTGTGTATGCAAGACATGAAATAGTTCTATGTGACTTGAACTCCACAATGTGGAAGACCTTAAGTGTCATATTAGGGAGCCTGAACCTCATCCAGTGGACAAAGGGGTTTTGAACAGAGGATTAGCATGACAATGTCTATATGTAGGTATCTATATACATTTTTATATACGTATACATACATACATATGCATCTCTCTTCCTAGGTAGAGGTCTCTATACATAATATGCACATATTGAAAGATTATGGCATGGAGATTAATCTGGATCTTGAAGGATCTGAAGCATTACAATAGATGGTGAGGGGAACATGAGAGATTGGGGTAGAGGTGAGGACAAGAAAACATTCGAATTCCACTCAGGCTGGGTTTACAATGCAAGTACTGCTGTCCTGAAATAGCTGGGTAGCATCTATCTGTCAAATTGTAGTACAGAAGAGGGAATAAGGGGGATGATGTAAAAATGAAAAAGACAAGCTGTGGTCGGACACTGCATGCGTGAAGTGGAGGGAAGACTCAAGATGACCCCACGCCTGTGCCAATGGGAGGCTGGATAATGTCCCTGGCAAACATAGCCAATAGGGTCTTGGCGAGGAGGAGATAGGGAACTTCGGAGGACTTCCCACCAGCCCAGCCTTGGAGTCTTGGGACACCTGTGTATGTTTCCCAGTTTCTCTGTCACAACTAGTTCACAAAGCCGCCCCAGGCTACCCGGAAACGGCAGACGGTAAGGAAGCCTTGGGATCCATCAGCTTTCGGGCTCTGCCCTTGGGTCTGGGCAGCCGGGAGCAGGGCGGGGTGCGCCACCCACCCCTCCCTTTCCACTTCCCCCAAGCTCAGGCCCTCCAGGTGCCAAGACCTGGAAGTGGGGAGTCCTGGGCAGCTCCCGCTTTCGCGGACTGCCGGGATCCCCAGGCTGCCCCTCCACTCCACGTGGGCTGCCAGGCTCAAGCTCCCAGGCTGGGGTCAGGGCGCGGCGGGCGGGGTACTGGGGGCGGCGCTACGAGGCGCCCAGCCAGGACCGAGATGGTGACGTGCGCGGGGTACGTGCTGAGCCCAGGCGAGCCAAAGGCTTTAAAAATCGCCCTCAAAGCGGCTGTTCCCGCAGCTGGAGGGAGCCGGACCGGGACCGTCTGGGTGTGCGGGGGTGGAGCCGGAGCCGGGCGCGGGAGCCGGAGCGGGAGCCGGAGCCGAGCCCGAGCCGGAGGGACTAGAGCTCTGAGGCCAGGAGCGCAGGTACGGCGGGGGAGGCTGGCGGCTGCGATGCTTCGGCTCCGGGCCGGCTCACCTCGGCTCCCGCGGCGCGCCGAGAGCCCTTCTCTCGCTTTCTCTCTTGCTCCTCTCTCCCCCGGGTCAGGGGCAGCAGGGGCCGCCTCTCTTCGGGCGGGGTGGTCCGGTTCTTTGGGGAGCCGGCGAGGCGCCCCCAGGCCCGCGAGCCGACGGAGGGGGCACAGTTGGTTTTGCGTGGCTTTGAGCGGACAGCTCCAGGGATCCCGTCGGCTGTGGAGGAGCCGGGGCCAGGCAGGGAGCCGGGAGTGTCCAGCCTCCTCTGGTCCTGGTTCTTCTTCTTTCCCCGCTCCTCTCTCCTCGCCCTCGCCATGTGGCTACCTGGCTAGCCATCATCAGGCAGGAACCCGAGGGACCGCCCTTGCTAGAAAGCTGGCTCCCTTTCTCCAGGTTCAGGAACTTTCCCATCCCAACTCCCTTTGACTGTGCCCAGCCCAGAGCAGCAGCCCACCCTTCCACCGTCATCACATCTCCACCCCTGCGCTTTCCAGCCCGGGTTCTCAGGCTCCATCCCTGCTCAGACCAGTCTAGCCCTCCGGTTCCGGCCCTTCCCCCACTTCGGTACTCCCTTGCCTGCTCGTGGCTCTTAACCCCAAGCTGGGCCAGGATCAGGCTTCCCTTTCTTTGCGCCTGGGACCTGCATTTACCGCCCTTGCGCGGCCTCCTCCGGGAGACCTTCACGTCGGGGTCCTAGTTGGCTGACTTGGGGCTCTAGGCCAAGAGGTTGCTGGACAGAAGCAATGACTAGGCTCGCGTTACGGAGGGAGTGGGTATATAAATAGCTCTGGACTGTGGCTGGCAGCCGCTGGCCTTAGGGGAAGGCACTCTTCCTTCACCCCTTCTGAGCCCCTCCACGTCACCCCCCTCCCCCCAGTCCCACAAGAGACTGAGGTGTGGCTGTAGCCGGCCCTATGACCCGGTGAGGTGCTATATATGGTTCTGCTGTCCAGGGTATCATCCTCATTAGTTCGCAGGTCTCAGCCTGACTCACTTCTCCACCCCGACCCCAGTCTTGGAAAAGACCAGGCCCCAAAGGCTGCCCGAGTTTTGAGTGGGTCATTGTCAACAGAGGACCGCGTGGGTTCAGGATTTAATTCTGGTCTCTTTATCTATCTATTCAGCCCTCTCTGGATGTCCCATTAGGGTTCCCTAGTGTGGTTCTGGGTTTTGAAAAATGACTTCTGATGTCTAAGAAATCTATCAGAATCTAACCTTTTCCTTAGGACTCTTGCCAGAGGGAAGGAAATTGCACACGTGTGTCTGTTAACTTCATTAGAGGGAAGGCTGGAATTCTGGGCTGGGACTGCTCCTTTTTGTCCTATTTCTTAGAGTTTTAAAAGCTTCAACAAGAATCACACACACACACTGTGGGAGGATGTTTAGTGACTTCAGTTTTCCCAGAGTGTTCTCAGAATCTGTTCTTAGTTCTCTGAAAAAGAGATTCCAGAGGGGAGTGCTTTATGTCTTCTCGATTTGACTTAGAATTTCTTTGGCTGTAGGTTAGAGAGTTAAGGTTCAGAGGTGTGATTGTGGGTTAAGGATGGTAATAAGTAGTTGGTGGTTTTCAGGGTAGCTCCTTTTAAAAAAAAAAATCACAGGGATGCATAAATGCTACTCTGTACTCTTGTACAAAGTGTGTTTGTAAGAATCTATTTGTTTCTTGTTGGGGTTTGTCTTTACTGTCTCATATAACTGTGTGTTGAATTGGAGCTTTTGTTGGTATTGGGGAAAGTCATTGTTTGCCAATTTCCCCTCTTCCTTGTATTATATAGGATTAAGAACTATTAGATGTTTTCAGATTGGTGTAGGAATTGCATATCATTCCACAAACACAATAGGTGATTTTGGCTGGCTAAGGGTCTAATTTAAGTTTGCCAGCCTCAGACCCTCGGTCCTTGAGCATGCTGGGTTAATATCAACTACAGAGGGCTTACCATCCTTATCTTTCTAACAGTTTAACTTGACTCTGTGACACTTGGAGATTCTTAATTTAAACTGTTCCTTTTTCCTAGCATTTGAAAAGTAACACAAATGCATCATGGATTAGCCAGAGCTGTTGCTAGCACAGGATGAAGGGGTCTTTGCTTCTGGGTGTGGACGTGGAGAATGCTCTTCCCTGTTCCATATCTCCAAGTCCTTTTGTGGTATGTGACAAAATGGCCCCTTGTTGATACCAATAAGGCCTTTTAACTGTGGTGCCTCTCTGGGACTGTGCCACTTTCTGGTACAACTGTTTCGGAGATGAGATTGTCCTCTGTAGCTCTGCAATCCGCCACTGATATGCCAGTCTACCTAGTTAGAGATCTGATCAAAGTATGTTAATTAGAATGGAAGGGAATCTTAGAGATAACGTAGTCCAAACCTTTATTTTACATAGGAGGAAACAATCCTAGAGAGGAGATGGGCCTTGTCCCAGGTCATATTGATAGATAGTAGTAGTATACTCACTAACCCAAATGAATAAGACTGTTAGTCCTGTGCTCCTCCTTTATACACAGATACATTATACCATGTGTATCTCCTACTTATCAGAGCCAGTGTCTCAGCTGCCTGGCCTCTGAACAAGATGAGAAGGGTGATGAGGATGACCCGGGAGCCAAGCATTGGAAATTCCAAAGCCCCAGCCAGAGCCCAGAGTTCCTTTCTCCTCTTTCAGCAACAGATCCCAATCCAATTCATTTTGAGGACCATTTATTAAGCACCTACTGTATTCAAGCTATGCTTAGGGTAGAGGATGCAAGTACAAATGAAAAGCTGCCTTTACCCTCAAGGGGCTTACTGAGAATGGATATGTTGATTTAAAGGGAAAAGGTATTTAAGTTACTCTCCCTACCAGAGGGATGCTAAGCTTGATTTTTAAGAAAAACATCAATAAGAAAAGCTCCAAAGATGCAAAGGAGAAAATGAATGTAGAATTTAAGTGGACTTTAAAGGAAATTTTTTTAAAAAATCAGAATACTAGAACCTCATACCCAGCTATTTTTTTATTGGCCAAAGGGATCTGTGAAAAAGCTGATGGAAAAAAAATCATAGCTTACACTTATAAAACAAAATGTGATTACAAAGCACATTATTATATGCATTCTTTTGTTGAATCTTTACAATAACTTTGTGATGTGGGTATAATGAAGATAATTTTACAGATATAAAAACAAATTCAGAGAGTCTGTCCAAGGTCAAACAGCAAGTAAGTGGCAGGCTTGAAATTCAAACCTAGGTCTTAAATCCTATATAGTCTTTCTTTCTGTTAGAATATGTTGCTTGATCAGTTCAAGCTTAGATGAAAATTTGAAGTCAGTGAGTCTGTGAGCACTGGCTTTAGAGTCAGAGGACCGGGCTCAAATCCTAGGTGTGACTTATTGTACCATCTCTGGTATAGAATACCAGAGATGATACCAGCTTTTTAGGGTGGCTTTTTCCTCATCTTCAAAATGAAGAAGTTTGATTATATGATCCCTGAGATTTTTTCCAGCTCTAAATCCTATGACCTATAAGAGAATTTAAAGATGATGTTGCTTGTGTGAGCTGCAGCAGAATTGGCAGAAGGACTGCAGAAATCGTCTTCAGGTCACAGCTTTAAGTTGGTAGCCGAAGGGAGATTCCTGGAACTGAGGAGAAACTTGTAGTACCCATTTCATTGCCAAATTGAATAAGGTACTTGATTAGTTTGGAACCAAAGCCCTTAGGTATTCTAGAGGATTTAGGACTGGAAGGGATCTTAGGGATCACCTTGTGTAAAGGCCCCCCCATCCATTTTTTTTAACAGGTGAAGAAATGGGGAAACCACATGATATCGTTTTGCCCCTGCTTCCCACTCTCCTCCTGTCCATTAGGTCAATAGTCAGTGGCCTAACAAGGATAGTGTGGACTATGAATATGTTCCCACACCTTTATGGTGGCTAGGAAGGTCTTTGAAATTTGGTTTGCCTCCTGAACTGCAGCCTCTCATTCTGGAAAGCACAGTTCAGGTTTTTAGATGGGAAATAAACCTCCTTCCAGAGTTCTTCCCTATCATACCTATGGAAATCCAGGGAGGAAGAGGGGACCCCTTACCTGCTCTCTACCTGTACCCAGGCAGAAGAACCATTTGGAATCACTGAGAAGTAGTGATGTCATTGATGGCGACACTGACGAGGTTCAGTTATGCTGTTTTTTAATCTTAGACAATCAAGCCAGGAGACTCTGATATCCTAGGAGACAATCAACTAATGACACAATATAATTGCTGGTTTCTAAGGGGACAGGATGCGTTCTCAGAAATGACCATTAGAGAGTGAAAGTGGAAAAAAAAGAAAGGGAGAAGAGATTTAAATAACCATCTTAGAATTATTTAAAACAATCTTATCAACCCTTCAGTTTATGTTGGGTGAGATGGAAGGATCTTTATCATAAACACATCAGTCAGAGGATGTCCTGAAGGGTGAGTTTGTTGGAAGTGGGGGAGGAGGGGAGGCAGAATGAGCCCAAATTATTCGAAAATCTCTCTGGAGACTGATTCTCATTTTGAGTATGGGCGCACTTCATTTTATTGCACTTTTGACTTACTGTGCTTTGCAGGTGCTGCATTTTTTTTATAAATTGGAGGTTTGTGACCATCTTGCATTGAGTAACAATAGCACGTGCTCACATCATGTCTCTGTGTCACATTTTGGAAATTCTCACAATATTTCCAGCATTTTCGCTATTACTATATCTGTTTTGGTGATCAGTGATCTTTAATATTACTATTGTAATTGGAGGTGCCACAAACCACGCCTATGCAAGATGGTGAACTTAATAGATAAATGTGTGTGTTCTGACTGTTCCATGACCAGCAGTTTCCCATCTCTTTTCCTCTTCTCCAGCCTTGCTCTTTCTTATTGAACAATATTTAAATTAGCCCAATTAATAACCCTACAGTGGCCTCTTAGTGTGCAAATAAAAGGAAGAGTCAATGGATGTGGCAAACTTCATTGCTATCTTATTTTACGAAATTGCCACAACTACCCCAGCCTTCAGCAACCACCCACCCCATCAGTCAGCAACCAGCAGCATCAAGGCAAGATCCTCCACCAGCAAAAAGATTACAACTTGATGAAAGTTCAGGTGATGGTTAGCATTTTTTAGCATAAAAGTATTTTTAAATTAAGGTATATATATTGTTTTTTTTAAAAATAATAATTGGTTATTGTCCTTTGTGCTCAAAGAGTACCAAAATAACATCACTATTTTGGAGTCAAGGTATAGCATGTCCAACTGGGTGATCGGACCAATACGAGCTCAGAAGGTTCTACCATAGATTGGACACAGTCCCTGTGAACATTTGGAGTGGAGATGTCTCTAAATTTGTGCATCTCATGTTTCATAATACTACTACACACTAGTGTTAACATAACTTCTTATGTGCTGGGAAACGAAAAAAATTATGTGTCTTGCTTATTGCAACATTCACTTTTTTTGTGGTGGTCTGGAACGGAACCTGCAGTATCTCTCAAGTTATGTCTGTACTATTCTAGCTTTCTGTGGATCATACCTTTCATCAGTGCCTTTGGGAAAAGGGGACCATCTTAGGAAATGAGAGAAACATCATAGGTTTAGAGCTGAAAGGGACCTTAGAGATAACTTAGTTCAACTCCAGTCTTGGAAACTGAGTCTTAGAGAGGTTAAAGTGGTCATACTAATTATATTTAGAATGTGTCAGTGATGGGGTCTGAATCCAGGTTTTCCTTACTCTAAGCCCTACCTATCATACTGTCTCCACCACCTAACTTACAGGTTCCTCAATCCCTCCATGGAGTAGTATTTCCTAAGACTTTGGGGTGATGAGAGAGCACTGGGAGTCAGAAGCCCTGGCTAAATTACTAACTGACTGTGTCAGTTACTTCTCTGGTCTTGTCTCTTCCTCTTCCTTGTCTCTTGTATCTCTAAAGGTTCTGTGAGTCTGTGAGTGTCCAAGAAAGCTCCTAGATAATTCCTTGAATGTTTCTCTGAGATTGGTTATTCTAGGTGAGCAGTAGGGGTGGGGGTGGATCAGGAGACTACGGTCAGTCAGGGTCACTCAGTTATTTAGGAGAATGGTTGTTATTACTCAGAAGGGAAACTGGGAAGACTGTATTCAGCATCAGGCAGCAGTCATTTCCCAAGATCCTCGACACTTGAAGGAAGGAAAAAGTGTTCAGAGTGGCCTGTGGATTAGTCACACAAACTTCTGAGATCCGTTTGACATACATATGTGAGACACTCTGTTGAAGAAGAGGCCTCTTAAAAAGACTTGTCTGGGGAGTGAGAGGGTTTCTTATGGAATGGTTTCACAGGGACTTTGTACCCTTGGTGCAGGAAGGTAAACAATGTCTCTGGCCTCAAAATTAAGGCAGGACCTGGAGCGATGTTGGTCTCAGCAGAGCTGTGGGCAACACTGCTCTCTTGGTTCCTAGGAAGGGTTATGAGAGGAGGGGGAACTGGGGTAAAAGATGAATGAAGCCCTGCTGTGCCAACACCACAAGGTGCACAGCAGCTGTACTGTTAGAATCTGGCAGACATACCTTGGAAGGGTGGAAATCCCATCTAGAAACAAAGACCTGGCAGGGTAAGGGAAGGGAATTTGAATCGCCAGGTTCTTTTAAAGTGGCCAGCTGTGGGACCTCTCTACCTGTAGGGGGAGGGGTGGGCTGGTGGCAGCTGGTGACATCGGTGATTGTGTTCAGTGCGGTGAGCTGGTGGCGTGATTGATTCAGCCAAACACATGGCTGCAACAGAACTTGTCTGTTCCTGTAATTTTAATGAGCGTATACTCTGTTGAATACAGCTGTGCTGTGGGTAACTTGAGCTCAGTACTATAGACAATACGGTAGCAGCTCCTCTCCCTGCTCGTCACGTCCCCCACGTCCCTATGCAGCTGGGTTTCCTCTGAGCAGACAGGCTGGCCCCGGCCCTCTGTGGGGTGCAGGGAATATTAGGGGCACCCAGGGCAGCCCTCTCCTCTTCCTTCCCCTGTAACTCCAGTCCCCAGAACGTCCAGGGTCCAAATTCCCTAATGTAAAGGTGATCCTTGGTGAAGTGATAGGATCTGGAAATGTGTAGCTGGGGGTCACAGGTCCGACTCTGCCTGCAGGTATTAGGGGTGGGGGTAAGGCAGCTTCCAAAGCTACTGGGAACAAGACCCTGGGATGGGGCAGACACAGATAGCCCTCTCTTGGCAGTTGAGAAAATGATGGAGAAATATAGGGGGTGATAAGAGGAGCCGGGTAAGGCTCAGTCACTTGGTATTTGGGTTCCTATTATTGCTCCTGCCTCGAAGAAAGTTAGGAAGTTTGAAGGAAATTGAATTTTGAAATTGGGTCACTGCTCATGCCCGAGGGGCTGGATTGGGAGATAAGTGGTCCAGGTGCTGAAAACTGAGGGGGAAGACCTTCCTTCTCTTCCACTCCCTAAAGGGATTCTGAGATAAGTTGGTTGGTGGGTTCTGGGAACTCAAGGGAGCAAGATTTGCACCCCATTTTAGAGGTGGAAATGAGGAAGAGGAGGAGAGGGCAGGGAAGGAATCCAGTTGGGGTGGTAAGTTAGTATCTGGAGGCTCTTCCTTTTCCCCAAACATGTTCTACCTTGTCTGTGTTCCCCAAGGCGGGATTTGCAGGCAACCCTATTCCATCTCTACTTTGCCTTTGTGCTTTATTGACCTATTATATAGAGCAGGGATGGGGAACCTGCTGCCTTGAGGCTACATGTGGCCCTCTAACCCCTCAAGTATGGCCCTTTTACCGAATCCAAATTTGGAAACTACTAGTTCCCACCTCTGTAAAGCAATTGGCCACTTGTTTGGAGTTTGCACCTGATTCATTCAATCAGTAAACATTTACTGAGGATGAGGTACTGTGTTGCACTTTAGAAGCCAAAGACCAAATCACTCAGAAAGATAAGACATGTATAAAGTGGTAAGGGGTGGTGGTTGGCAGAATTGAGCCATTGTCTGAGTATTCAGGGCAAGATTACTATCTCATGGAAGACCAGGCAGATCTTCACGAGGCTGAATCACCTGGAGTTCCCAAGGACTTAGGCCACTGAGATTTCCCCCACACCCCTCATCCCTATGAAAATTACAGCATAACCAGTCTGGTATTGCCAGGTCTAGAGATCCATCATAAAGACCAAGGGGTCACAAACATGGCCACAGAGAAAGATGCAAGAGTCAAGAGCTGTGGGTTGTTGAAGATTGATCCTTTTGGATGGAGCAGAATGGTTAACCAGGGGGCCGACCTTTTGGATAGCATGAAGGGAAAAGGAAGGGAATATGAATTTATATACAGTTACCCCTTCCACATCATGATTTACCCGTCTTGGTTTCTATATATGATGGGTTAACATAAGAAATTAAATGCGAATTTTGAGGGAGTTTTGTGGAAGCTGCAGAGGACATGTGAATGCCAGTAAATGACACCAAACTATGACCAAACACTTAACCTAAATTTTACAATAAAGTACTGTAAATACCCCCGTCCGCAATGTGGAAGGGATAGTTGTAGTCTCTACTATGGATCAGGCACTGTGCTAAGCACTTTTCAGTTATTTCATTTGATCCTCACAACAACCCTGTGAGGTAGGTACTATCATTATCCCCATTTTACAGATGGAGAGACTGAGGCAAACAGTAGTTAAGTAACTTGCCCAGGGTCACAAGGCAAATAAGTATCTGAGGTCCAGTTTGAATCCATCCACTGCATCACCTAACTCTTCCCACCTCTCTGGATGATGGTAATATCAAGGTGTTGTTGGCGTTCAGTCATTTTAATTGTGTTTGACTCTTTGTGACACTAGTTGGGGTTTTTCTTGGCAAAGACACTGGGGTGGTTTGCCATTTCTTCAGCTCAGGGTTAAGTGACTTGCCCAGCTAGTAAGTGACTGTAGCTGGATTTTGACTTCAGGCCTGGTACCCTGGTCTCTTCACCACCTAGCTGCCCCAAGATCAAGGGTATGAGCATCTGTTTTTATGTGTAGCTGATGTGAAGTGGAAGAGTAGGTCATGGAAATGGAATAGATCGAGGCACTGGGAAATTAGGGTGTTTGAAGGAGCAACAATATGTATGTTGAAGTTTCGTGATATGAAGATAAGGGTTGGGATGGAGAGAGACTGAAGAAGGCACTGAACTCATCAAGCAAGGAAGGAGAATATCCTGGAAGTAGCTAACTGCCACCAGACTCTGGATTGGGTGATAATTTTGAAAAGCGTGATCTTCAAAGGAGCAATGGTTGCTGAGGGATGTTGTATGTTTGTCCTTTGTTGCCAAAGAAGACCATACCATCAGAGAAATAATGACATGACTTCCACTTGACTTGGTTTATGAGTGAGGGAGGGCTGTACAAGGTCACCAGCCTCATTTCTCCAGAGTCATCTGAATCCAGTGACAAGATATTCATCAGGATGACTGGAGATGACCCAGAATGAGGCAATTGGGGTTAAATGACTTACCCAAGGTCACACAGCTAGTGAGTGTCAAGTGTCTGAGGTGAGATTTGAACTCAGGTCCTCCTGACTCCTGCACTAGTGCTCTATCCACTGCACCACCTAGCTGTGGGAGAGTATGAAAGTAGCATTGGGAAACAAGTAGTGTTCTCCTTCCCCTACCAGACCCCTCCCAAATAGGGGGTATAATTGAAAAGTACTGGAAAAGGTGGCCAAGGAAGCTGTGTCATCAGGAGGGAGCCAAGTCTGGGTGAGAGACAGAAGATGGAGGGAGTGAGAATGGAAAGGCTTTAAGATGAAAGCAAGTTTGTTGCCTATGAAGTAGAGACATTCCAGTGACCTCAGTGGAAAGGAAGGGTCTGGGGGTTGGGTTGAGGACTGTGGCAGTGGTGGAATGAGCAGTTGGGGATGGGGATGGGAAGTGGGGGTCACTGCCCTGAGGGCCTCTCTAGTGGGACCAAAGGACTACTCTTCTCATTCACAAGCCCTCCATTCCAAGCTCAGCAGCGGTCCTCCTCTGCAGAGGCGTGGAGTCTACCCCATTTCCCTCTTCACCTCATAGAATCCATAGCTTCCTTCAAAGCTCAATTCAAGTCCCAGTTCTTATATAAAGCTGTTCCTGTTCATGCTCTCCCCCTGCTCCCCCAAATTATCTTGTATTTACCTATTTACTGTTATGGGGCAACTAATTTGAAGTTAGGAAGACTCATCTTTCCGAGCTCAAATCTGACCTCAGACACTTGGTAGCTGTGTGATCCTGGACAAGTCACTTAATCCTGTTTGTCTCAGTTTCCTCATCTGTAAAATAAGCAGAAGGAAATGGCAAACCACTCCAGTGACAACCCCAAACAGGGTCACACAGAGTTGGACATGACTGAAAAGCAATTCCAACAATTTAGAAATAGTCGTTTTGAATAAAAGATGGAGAAATTGATCCTCAGAGAGATGAAGTGACTGTTGGGGCACACTGGTTGCACGTAGACCCAGGTTTTAGGACTTTAAGCTCAGAGTACTTATCATGACACTGCAATGATTTAATTTTCCTTTCCACTCCAGCAAGGACTCCTCCAGGGTGCACAGAGTGGGTGAGGCTATTTCTTAGTCTCCAGGGCTGAGCACACCTGAATCTCTTTTAGCTCTAGGTATAAGTGGTTGGACTTGCTTCTGGACAAATGGGCTCTAATTAAAGGTGCATCGCATCTTAGCGAGTCACCTCAGAAAGAGAATGGCCAAAGAAGCATTCCCTGGAAGAGGTGCCCTTGTTGTAGCTGGCATTCTGACAACAACATTAGCCAAATGAAATATTGGATAGGGGTGGTAGTCCCAGAACTAGATAGATGTGATGGTCTGGGTTATTTATATATCCTGAGAGTGGGGAGAGGATGGAATGGTCTTTACCTAAGCCTGGGAAACCCTTAAGAACTCCAGGCCCATCCATACACTGGAAGCCTACCAGATTTTGGTATTGCATTATTTGTATAGCATTAAGATAGAACCACAAGGTGGCTCAGTGGATAAAGCCCCAGGCCTGGAGTCAAGATACACCTGAGTTCAAATCTATCCTCAGATACTTTCTAGCTGTGTGAACCTGGACACTTAAGGGTGTTTATCTCAACTTTCTTATCTGTCAAATGAGTGAGAGGAGGGAAATGGCAAAACCACTCTAGTATCTTAGCCAAATGATCAAATTATCAAAACCCCAAATGAGGTCACAAAGAGTTGAACATGACTGAAACGACTGAACAGCAATAATATTAAGAACACTGATCCAGGTTTTTGACTTAATCATGAATGACTCAGATAACTGGAAGATTCAGGCTACTTCCTTTTCAGCATCCCCCCTTCAGGGCTTTCCCAGTGAGCTCTGTATCAGCTCTAGATTTGGATTTAGGCCAGGCCCCTTGATGCTGGACTCCAGGATCTTCTGTAGTTCTCCTTAGGCCATTCATGTCTGACTCTTAGTGACCCCATTTGGGGTTTTCTTTGCAAAGATACTAGCCTGCTTTGCCATTTTCTTTCCCAGCTCATTTTATAGACAAGGAACCTCAGCAAACAGGGTTAAATGACTTGCCCAAGGTCACACCTAATAAGTGACAGGCTAGATTTGAACTCGATCTTTCTGACTCCAGGTCCATCCCTCTTATCTATTGCACCACCTACTTGCCTGTGTAATCACCTTCCTTTCCAGGGATCTTCATTCTTCCAGTTTCTTTTCTATGCTGGTACATCTTTTCAGGCAGAGATGTCCTGTCTTGTCCTCATCTGACTCAGGACTCTTTTCTACTCTAAGCTTGCCTCCTCCTTCTTCCCTCAGGAGATTTGCTCCTTTTTTCAGTAGTGTTGGGTAGAGGCAGGAAAACCTTAAGAGCTAGATATACATTTGCTCTTTATATATATTGTGTATTTGTCTCTCCAAGAACTCATTTTCCTCCCAGTAAAATGTACCTTTCTTTTCATTTTTGCCTTTGTATCCAGGTGCTTGGCACATGGTAAATGCTTAAGAAAAACTTGTTAAATTGAATTGACTGGAACAAAGATTTACTGAGTGCTTATTATGTTCTAGGGGTTGTGCAAGGCCCTAGGGGGATGACTTCAGTCCCTTTTACCCAACACCAGAAGGGTGAGGCATCCTTCCTCCAAAATAAGGACTGATAGTCTCTGTTACCCTGGTTCTCTTGGCTGGGAAGCAAGAGTATTGGGGTAGATTGACAGTTGGGGAGATGGAGGAAAATAATGGAAAGGCAGGGCTAAGAGACTGAATTATCATAGTACTTCTAGCTGGCATAAATCAGGAAGACACTATGGAAGACTATATCAGGAGGGCTGGATGACAGAGTCAAAGTTATGCTTCAACATTCCCGAGTCTAGAGAAGCACAGTTAGTACTCCTTAGCCTCTCTCTGCTTTGTGGTTGGGGTGGAGTGATCCAATCTACTGTGAACTACATACACAGTGCAGAGTAATAGGATACACTTCTGGGTCCTTCACAAAAGAGGGGTGAGAGGGGAGAAAAGTTTGAATCTCTGCTCCATCTGTATGGCTTTGGGTAAGGTTAACTTCAAAGTCTTAGTTTCCTATTTTAAAAAGATTGAAAGATCTGGAGTTGAAAGGGACCTTTGAGTTTATCTAATCCAAACACCTCCTTTTCCCCAGTGAGAAAACCAAAGTCACAGGTAGGAAGTGACCAAGTTGGAATTTGAAGTGAATTGTGTGGACTCTGAATCCAGCGTGTTGATGCTGCCTTCCCAGGCCTTTGTTGTTGTTATGGGGAAAGCCTGATACTCTATGTATGCCAGTTGTTACTTTGGGCTGCCTCATCTTGGAAGCCCCATTTAACAACTCTCTGTGTCTCAGGCTGCTCCCAAGAGTTTGGAGGGAGTTCCCCGTGGAAGATCCCAGAATAGAGGAAATGGCAGAATTTCCTGATTCATTCTTTCCAGGCAGTAGGGGTGCATTGCATCACAAGCTTCTCCTCTTTAGGGCCATTTTCTTATAGGCCAAACATATGTGAACAAGGCTGTGGAGCTCAGAGTGGCAACAATAGCCTAGAAGGGGAGGAGGCCCTTGCAATCTTTGACCTCAAGGCCACATGTGGCCCTCTAGGTCCTCAAGTGCAGCCCTTTGATTAAATCCAAACTTACAGAACAAACTCCCTTAATAAAAGGATTTGTTCTGTAAAACTTGGACTCGCCCTGAACTTAGTCAAGATCTCTTGGTTGAGGAGTGTGCCACCCAGAGGTATGGACTTTTTCTTTGAGAGAAATCAAGTTTCTTTACTCTGGCTGTTCACATGCCTGGCACGCTCTTGCATCCTTCTTGGATCTCTGGCCTCCCTTAAGATTCAACTCAAAGGCTACTTTCTCCTGCAGGGGGCCTTTGTCCCCACCCTCATGTGAGGACTTTCTCCTCTAAGGCTACTACCATCTATTCTGTTTATATCTTATAGGCACAGATTAGATAGATAGATAGATAGATAGATAGATAGTGTCTCTCCTTGAGGGCATGGATGTTTTGCTTTTTGCGGGGAGGGGCAGAGATCCCAATGCTTAGCACAGCACCTGGCACATAAGTTATCTATTAATAAATGCTTATTGATTGGTTGCTAAAGGTCAGGCATCCATCAGTGAAAGAGCAAATGGTTCAAGAGAGAAAGAAGCCAAGACATAGAGAGTGAATTTGGCCTCTTTGTGCCTCCATATGTGCATGGGGACACACATATGCATGAAAGGATGGCCATGCCCGCGGGGCTGATTCTCACTTGGTTGTCTGTGTTGGGTCCATGTTCTTAGCTGGGCGGTGGTGGCTGCTCTCCCGGGTGGCAATCTCAGAGTCTTCTGGATGTTTAGGACCCACTCTTGCCTTTAGATAGTGAAGTTCAAGCAAATAGCAAACCTTGTAGCCAGGGAATGAGATTGTGGGCAGAGCAGTATAATAACAGTAAGAGAAGAATGGATCTTAGAGATCATTTTACAGGGGAAGAAACTGAGGCCAAAGGATATGAAGAGACTTGCCTAAGACCATGGGACTAGTGGAAGACCTAGATCTTCCCCACCCACTAATGGGCCTGCTCATTAGGGGGCGATTTGTTTTGTAGGAGGTCCACACCTTTTTGTTAATTTCTAATGAGGCATGGGTTCTCAAGGCTTGTGATGCCCTCTGACTCTGAAAAGTATGTGAGGGGAGGTTTTGTTCTGGGGCTTGCTCATTGAAAGTGTTTGGCCAGATGAGATTCTAGGTAGCCACTAAGGAGGCACCTTCTCTCTCCCTTTGAAAACCCAGGTATTGGCGCTTCTCTCTCTGGTGACTATGTATGTACATAATGGATCTGTTGATCTGTGATGTATGTATCATCTATAGTTAGACAGTTGAAAACCCTGTTTGTTGGTCTTTATTTCTCTGAAGTTCAGGGTACTGACTTTTCCCCCTGAACTAAGTAAATGATATATGCTTGATTAAAATAAATTGTTGACCTCTCAAAAATTGCTTTCCTTTTAGAAAAGCAGATCACAGAACCTGTACAGTAGGCCCTCCTGTGTATGCCGAGGTCCTTGCTGTTACAACTGGGAACCTAGGACTCCTGGTTCCTAGTCAATAGTCTTTCTATCATAGCATATTGGAAACTGGGTAGGATTTAGTTTGGCCTGGTGGGCATAGAGAGCCAGTGAACTGTAGCAGTTAATAGTGTTCTTCCTGAGCACCATACTTCAATAAAGAATAGAATGCCACTTTATGTAAAAAATATGTAAATCGATGGTAATCATTTTGGCTTTGCAGATGAAGTGAGTGGGCACCAAACCTTCAGATGAGAAGGCAGGCTTTGTATTGTGGGGGAGAGGAGGAAGTATATGACACTGCAGTATCTTTCTACTCACCTTTTGTAAACAGGAGAATTACGAAAGGAAAAGGATACCCACAAATTAAAAAAAAATATACAAGACCTTTTTTTCTTTGAAAACTGGAATACTGGGTAGTTCAGTCTATCAGTCTGTGTCCTTTGTCATCAGAGGGAGAACATTGCTAGGACACCAGAAGTCAGAAAAGTAAATGCATGTTTTTATACTCTGCAATAGGGGAGTTTCACAAGCAGTTGCAGAACACAATTCTTTAAGGGAAGCTAGGACAGAAGAACTCAGGAGAAGCAAGCTATTTTCCTTGCGCACCATCAGCTACTTTTTATGGAAGTCACCAAAACAGCAGTTCCAAGAATAAAATAAAAACAAAAATAGCAGTCTTCAATATCTATCATCTTCATATGTGAGATCTTGTAGAGACAAGTGTTACAAAAATCTCCTTAAGTCTCTAAGAAGAAGATGGCATCCTTCTCAAACTCCCGTCAGTTTTCTGGAAAACTACTTTGCAGTTGTGATCTTACAAACTCATAAATCTTATATATTGGAATGATACAAAGGCAATTCAAAATGGCACAAGATCAAGCTCCTTTTGAACCCTTCACCTTACCTTAAGTATCTGGCAGCATTTCCCCTTACCTTGTTACCTTTGTTTCAGGAGACAGGTTGCCAGGGTGTAGCCCAATCCACGGATATAGCTTTAGGATCTTGGGAGGGCAAGGGGTGAGTTTTGGCATGTTGACCATTTTGTGTGTTTGGTCCCTGGATGTTTCTCAATTGTAAAGGTGAGGCAAGTAGCATAAGGGGCATTGGCTCATTGGCTCTAGGGTCAGATCTAGATTTAAATTCTAGTTTCACAACTTATTTATCTCAGGCATATCACTGCCTCTCTTTCTGGGCCTGCTTCTTTATATGTAAAGTACATTTTGGTCAGGGGAGGGAGGGGTGTTTGGACCAACTGGTTTCTAAGGATCCCTTCACTTTTGAAACTTATAAAAAGAAGAACACCGTGGCTCTTCTGGCTTGGGAGCCCAGGTGTCTGTCCCCACTCATCTCCTCTACCTCAGCCACTTGAGAAGAGAAGTGACCTGATCCTGGCTCCTTACAGACCAGTGTTCCCTAGGCCCCAAGGGCAGTCTTGCTTGGGTTATTTCTGGGTTGGGTATGTGACTCTTATATAGATAGGTTGGTTATAAATGTCACCAAAAGGCCACTCAGCTTGGGGTATGCACACACATGTGCCCAGCACTCAGTGGACTGGACATACTGCACCAGGCTTAGAGCTTCCACTTTCCTGCTTCACTCTGCTCTTATTACAACGCTTTATGAGGAAAGCCCAAATATGAGTTACCTTAACAAGCTTTTTAGCCTGTTGAGGAAAAGTCGCACATGTTCTGCTTTTGAGTCTCTCTGCTTGTGAAGCAAGGGGACACCTGCAAGTTACAGAATAAACAAAGAGTGGTTTTTGAGTTCTAACTGCTTTAAGTTGAATTCTAACTGGTTTAAACCTTCCTGACCTCTTATTTAATTTAGAGTGAAGTCTGGTGTTTTTAATGTGTTTTTAGAAAATCCAGATTTTCTGCTAAATGACTCCAGAATTGTCCAAGAGTACTTAGTTTCCCTGGAGGCAGCTTTTTTCTTGGATTACTAATCCTTTGTCTCTCACCCTCCCCTACTGGTTAGTACTATCAAGATCTTGTCTTTCCCTAGGTATTTTGCCATTCAGAATCTCTAAACCTAGTATTTCAGCATTCCCCTTCTCTGCTTCAGGAGCCTTTGGGGAAAGGTAGGCTTGGACTTTGTATGTTCCTGGCCACCCCCCACCTGTTACTTGCCAGTGCCTCTATATGCAGAAACTGAAGGATGTCATGTTTGATTGAGAGGTAGTTTAGCCCCTGGGATGTTAAATTTTCAGCTTGGTTTACTATTTTTATTTTACTATATTTACTATTTCACTATATTTTACTATTTATTTTGGAAGAAGTTTAGGATCAGCAGACAAAAGTCTTACTTCTCAGGGACCTAAGGCCCAGCTGTACCTTCAAATGGGAGAGTGTTTAGTTGAGTAATGAGTCTTGAATTAGTTTGATGGCCAGGTAATGACCCATCATCAAGAATTTTCAGGACAGATCTGGAAAAAAAAGTCTCATATTCTTTTTCCATCCAGTTCCTACTGGATAATGGGAATGGTTGCTGCACAGTTGAACTCCATGGACTGGGAGGCTTTCTCCTTTTGCACGAGTTCACCTGGATCTTCCCAGACAGCCCTATGAGACTTCTCTTCTGGTTTACACAGAAAGCACAATCCCTCCGAATGTAGCATGCTGTATGAATTTCAAGAAATCTTCGATGTTCAAACTTTGCTCCCTTCAGGCCATCCCAGGCTCAGCAAACGTGGATGAAAGAAAGGATGTCAGGGATAGGTGTAGTGGTGTGCCAGGAATAAAACACTTTGTGCATAGTGTCTATTTTGTACCTGCCTTCTTTCTCCAGGGCAAGAAGTTAGGGGTCTACTGTTCTGTTTAATTAGGATCCTGATGACTTGTCAGTAGGTGACAAGCCCAGTGGCAGTTGGTAAACCACAATTTTTGCCTTTATTTGGGGGAAGAAAACAACAGTGACCTGAGTGTCTGAAAACTGTGCCTTGGAAGATGGGGGCCTAACTGCCTACCACATTTGTGGTAGTTATCCAACTCTGTTATTAGTACTCTAGGTATTCAACAAATATTTTAAATATGAATATGCTGGGGATTCTGCTGGGTTGCTGAGGATACCACAACAAAAACAAACAATCCTTTATTTAAAAGTTTCACATTGGACAAAAGATGTTTTTTGTTTATTTTAGCTTAAAGGGTCCTTCACATCATCTATGCCAGACCTCCTAATTCCAAGTGATAACCATTTAATTTCAGGAAGTTTTGTTCAAACAAGGGTCTTCTAATTGGGCAGATGATATCACAGTCTGAAGGATGGTAATGGAGTGCATTTGGGAACCTTTAATGTCATCTGTCTTTATTTTCTCTTGTTGAGCAAGGAAACACTGGGTGAGAGTGCCCTCTGCTGATCACTGAGGAGCTCCATGGTATGATGGAAAGAGCATTCAAGTGAGAGTCAGGAGACCCAAGTTCTTAGGCTTGGATCTGCCTTTCTGTGTGACCTTGGATAAGTCCCTTCTCTGAGTCCATTTTTTTCCTTTGCAAGATGGAAGGGTTAAAGACCAGTTGATTTTCGAGGTCCCCTTCTAGATCTAACACACTATGAGACAACCACTGGGGCACTGACTAATGGGTTTGCTGACATTTGGGGGGTGCCCTTAGTAAAGAGACCTGGCTGAGGTGTAGTTATCATCATTTCTTGGACACGTGTAATGTAGAGATGACTTGCATTTAGTTATAAAATCGTAGCTGGCATATCACTTGCTCCAGCATTCAAACTTCAGGTTGAGTACATAATAAGCAGTTGATAAATATCAATTGAGTCCAGTAGTTTAATGACTGAGCTGTCCAAGGCAAATGCTTTTTTTGTTGTTCTTTTAAAGAGCTTCAGAGGAAAAACACTTCCTTTGTATTTCACTTCAGTGCTTCATTGCCCTCATAGGCAAGACATGCTTCCCTTGAATTGACAATTCATAAAAATTAACTTTTTACCTTGTCAACCATGGAGTAAGGAGTTGCTTGCTAACTGGCGGGAGGTCAGAGGGCACAAAGCGAGGTAATGGAGTGAATGGGGGTGGGGGAAATAAAACTCATCACATTGTAATCCCAGGGTCTCTTAAAGTCCCTTTCCTAAAGGGAGGCAGTAATCCAGTCAGTTTTCTGTATGTAAAGCTTTTAAAAACAATGAAATTACTTCCCTTTAAGCTGTGGGGGCATGAGGAAAGAAAGAAGCAGGTGCAAAAGGTATGGCTTTTGGGAATCTCAATCACAGAGCCCTCAGTTCTCATACCCCTGCCTCCCTAATTTTTAAGGTTGATAAGTGACGCTGGCAGAGTCAATATTTAATAATGTTCATTTTACAGTGACTTCACTCTTGCTGTATGAAAAAACCATTACTAGATGTTGTGGGCCTCTATTTGACTAACCATAAGTTAAGGCTGTATTGATCCCAGCCCTTCATAAGAGTGGTAAAGGCTACTACTGTATGAAGAAAATCCCAATGGCCTTGGGACTAAAAGGCCTGTATTATGTCATCTCTGTCTTGTCCTTCAAAATACCTCACAGGAGAGGAAATGTTTCACAATTAGATTGTTAGGAAGCCTGATTTCCTGGTTCCCCTGCACCAGGTGAGTAACTCTGATGTATGTGATTCTTACTTCTTAGATATCTTTTGCATGTGTAAAAACTCTATCCCCTCCTTAAACCTGTGGTGCCTTAGATAAGATTATCACCTTGGCGACCTAGAATGCAATCTTCTGTATTTCCCTCTTTCTCAGACAGCTCAGAGTCATCACGTGACAGCATGGGAGTGGTGGTGGCAGACGACGGTCCAGCAGGTGTCAAGGCCCCAGATGGTGGATGGGGTTGGGCTATTCTCTTTGGCTGTTTTATCATCACAGGATTCTCTTATGCCTTCCCCAAAGCAGTCAGCGTCTTCTTTAAGGAACTCATCCGGGAGTTTGACATTGGCTACAGTGACACAGCTTGGATCTCATCTATCCTGCTGGCCATGCTCTATGGGACAGGTGAGAAGAAGCCAGCTTAAATATAGATGGCATTCTCTAAGGAAATACTCAGCCCCTAGAAGCTGGAGTGCTTGAGAAACAGCAGTGTAACTAGGGTAGGGCAAGTGGGATCCCTGAGGAACAGTATACCTGTGAATCAAGACATTTCTTCTTGTCATTCCCAAATCTGTGGAGAAAAGTGCCACAAGCATAGTTCAGGGTCTGGAAAAATTCATATAGGGATATATGACCTTAGGTTGGAAGGACACATTCCTGGAATCTGTCCCATTTCCATTATAATTAATTGCCATACACCTTTATTTAGTCCAATTAATTCATGTAGGAAGCATATTAAGGGCCACTCTTCCTAATCAAATCTGTAGAGCTTAATTTGTGATTAAACCATTGAGGGGCATTTTAGCCCCTGTACCCCATTGTTTTTCCTCAAGGACTAGATTTCAGGATTTCTTGAATCTAATTTTGGATCTCTGCAATCTCTGTAACTTGGTATGAACTTTATGCCTTAATTTTCTCCCATATAAAATATGCCCAATATAGCATGTGGAAGGAGCATTTCATACAGCACCTAAGGACCTAAGTTTGAATCCCAGAGCTCTGCTACGTGTAACCTGTGTGACCTTAATCTCTCTGGGTTTATTTCTTTGTAAAATAGTTTGTACTAGATTATCGTCCTTTCTTAGCTTCTTAAATACTAAGTATACTGACCACAGCCTTGTAATATGAATGATCCAAGAGCATTAATTTGGCTTATGCCAAGTGAATAGTTATTCAAGTACCAAAAGGTTCTCATCATAAGACAACGTAGCAAGGTTTTCATCACTGAAATGCAGATAATTCTTCTGAACAAATGAAGAGTAGCAGTGGTTTATAATGATAAAAGAATTGTAGATACTTAGGTAATATAAAAATTCTATTTGGCCACAGTGTTTGTGGGTATCTTAAGGTAGATAAATGAGAGTGGAGAAGCCTTGGTTTTGGATCTAGATAGGGGTTCAAATCTGGGGCTACATGACTGACCTGTAGGACCTTGGTCAAATCACTTTTCCCCTCTAGGGACTGGTTTTCTCCTCTGTAAAGTGAAAGTTTGAATGAAATGATTTCCAGGGTACTTTCCAGTTCTAAAATTGAATGATTTTATGAAGTTTGCTTTATGGTAATTATGTTTCACTTAGGAATATATGAAATTTAAGTTTGCATTCCCTGAACTCTTCATTCCAAAGACTCTGAATCCTGTCAAGAGAGGGTGCATTGACTGGATACCAGTCATGGCAGGGGCACAACCCTCCACGGTTAAGCCTTGGTTACTTAGTAGGCACTCAGATATATGCTGAATGAATTCCATGGTATTGGAAGTAAACTAGTCTGGGGTAAAACTCTTGTACAGAGCCTCCACCTGTGGAAATTCACTGTAATGGGGAACCGTAAAAAGAACAGTGAAAACAATCTGATAGTAACAATTTCTAAGAAGACTCAAAGTGCAGGTTCTTGTACAAGTGAGGCCTTGCCTGGGCAGATCAACCAGAGAATGTCTATGGTTTTTAAGCTCAGTGGGTCAGGGGTGTGGGTTCCATTTCTCATGAGTGAAATGTAAACGATGACTCCATTCTAAAGTCAGGAAAAATGCAGCAAAATCATCTCACAATTGTGTGACTATTAGAGTGTGGATGGATTACATGCAAACCCACCAACCCCTCAGAAAAAACTCAGAAGTACGCATCCTCCTGATGTGTCCCTTTAATGCACAAAAGACTTCATCATTATTAATCACTGCAGCTTGTTAGACCTGATGCCTGTTGCGACTTGTGGTGATTAAAGAGCCATGCTTCACTGCAGTGGTAGGTGATTTCAGAGCATGGGGGAGGATGGACCAGAGGACAGAATGCAGCCTTGGGCACCTGATAAGCCTTCTTCCTGCTTCTCAGGTCCCTTGTGCAGTGTGTGTGTGAACCGATTCGGCTGCCGGCCGGTCATGCTGGTGGGCGGCCTCTTTGCCTCCATGGGGATGGTGGCTGCCTCCTTCTGCACCAGTATTATACAGATCTATCTCACGGCTGGAGTCATCACCGGTAAGTACGGGAGCCCAGAGAAGGATCGAAAATCACAGGTCGTTATTCAACTTTTAACATAGGCAGCTCCCAGTGATCTGAAGCCTCCAACAGGGATCACATGAGCTACAGCAGCTACAAAGTGACACTTCCAGCTACCAAGGGAACTCAGTATCCTAGATAATGTGGAAAGGCATCGACAGAACGGCAACATATGGCGTTTCTATAGGGCTTTACACCTAGTGCCTCCTCGGAGCTTCACAACCACCCTTGGAGATGGGGGGGGCAGTCAGGCCAGCAATCATTTTCTCCTTGTCCAGGGTTTTCCATTGAATCCTCCTGAGCTGATAACAGCTCAGGATAAAAAAGTCTAATAGAAAGGCCACTGATTTATTAGCATTTATTCTACCTGACTTTGCCAGGTATGTATGAGGTTCAGTGGCTTCTCTGTGGTCTTCTTGTTGTGTCTGTTGCTAGTGAGGAGAGGTCCCTTCTCTAGGGGCAGTGATTGATATGTATATAACACCTTTTGAAAGACAAGGAAGATTCTAGAACAGGAGAGATGACTGGATCCAGGGCAAAGAGACCAGATCCTTCCATTTTAAGGGTGGGGAACCTGCAGCCTCGAGGACACATGTGGACTTCTAGGTCTTCAAGTGTGATCCTTTGACTGTATCCACACTTCACAGAACAAATCTCCTTAATAAAAGATTTGTTCTGTAAAACTTGGACTCAGTCAAAAGGCCAAGAATCTAGGAGGCCATAGGTGGCCTTGACGCCCCAGGTTCCCCACCCCTGTTCCAAGTGAAGCCTAGACTCAGGTAGTTAGCACAGGGAAGTCAGGTGCCTCACCTCTCAATCCTGATCCCAATACAGATTTGATGATAGGGGCTTTGTATTTATGAGAAAAGTCCTCTGTGGGGAATATAATGTTAATAAATCAACTAGACTAAAGGAAAGTCATTTACATATAGCCTTCTAATGCATTACAAAATTTGGGGGACAGGAGATTTATTTTTGTGGGTGTTTGTTTTTCTCATGCTGATATTAAAAAGATTTTACATTCCCTATATTACACTAACTTAATGGAGGGAAGAGGTGCATAAGTGAGCTGAGTGCCATGTTATGAAAACTTTGCCACCCCTTAATAATTTTTACATATAGATCATAGAAGGCTGTTTGTAGTCATTAAATGGAATAAGAGAAAAAAGCATAGGAAGAATCAATAACAGTTGATCACAAGTCAGATTGATGTTCTGATCTTAATGGGGGAGGGAGCATCTTTGGAAGGGATTGGCTGGGCCACCGAGCTTCTAAGTCTGTTTTTGTTACTCTTCTTAAGGCCTGGGCTTGGCACTCAACTTCCAGCCCTCTCTCATCATGCTCAATCGCTACTTTGACAAGAGGCGCCCAATAGCCAATGGTCTCTCAGCTGCTGGTAGCCCTGTGTTCCTCTGTGCACTCTCTCCACTGGGACAGATCTTACAGGACGTTTATGGATGGCGAGGAGGCTTCCTCATTCTGGGGGCTATGCTGCTGAACTGTTGTGTATGTGGGGCTTTGATGAGGCCTCTGGAAGGTCCCAAGAAGCTTGAAGGAACTAAGGTAGCATCAAAGAAGAAAGCAAAGAAGCTTCTGGACTTCAGTGTCTTCAAGGACCGTGGTTTTCTGGTCTACACTATTGCAGCTTCTATCTTGGTACTGGGGCTTTTTGTACCACCTGTTTTTGTGGTAAGCTATGCCAAGGATATGGGAGTGTATGACACCAAGGCTGCTTTCCTGCTGACCATTCTTGGCTTCATTGACATTTTTGCCCGGCCCATTTGTGGATTTGTGGCTGGAACCAAGTGGGTCAGACCCCGCTGTGTCTACCTCTTCAGCTTTTCCATGTTCTTCAATGGCTTCACTGATCTCATGGGCTCCATGTCAGACTCTTACACTGGCCTGGTGGTCTTCTGTATCTTTTTTGGCATATCCTATGGCATGGTAGGAGCCTTGCAGTTTGAAGTGCTCATGGCCATTGTTGGCACCCAAAAGTTTTCCAGTGCCATTGGCCTTGTACTACTAATGGAGGCAATTGCTGTGTTAATTGGACCCCCTTCTGGAGGTGAGTGTCTTTTCTAACTCTCATATTCTCTTTTCCAGAAATGACTGAACTTCTCAATAGTGTAGGATAGGTCGTAGGGCATCTGGGAGGACATTGAAGACTCCCATCATGTCCATGAGATGCTCACAAAAATATTTAGTCATTGTTACTTAACTTTTTTCCGTAATTAATGAGGCCAGTCTCTTGCCTAGTTGGGAAAGCATAGGCCAGACCCCTGTATGACTTTCATTAAGAGATTATGCCTCACTATCACTTTGGGCTATGTTTCTAGGAGGGGAGAAGAATTCACTTCCTACTGGGCATATTAATCCTTAGGACTGGGGTTTGGTAACTAAAGTATATGTCTGTAACATTCTCCTACCTTGTCTCTACTTTTGAGGAAAGGAATGTGGTGGTAGTAGTGGTGGGGTATACCTCCATGGATTCATGGTCTCATTAGCATAGGTAACTTCCTTCACCTATGCAGATCTCAACCTCTTTGGATTTTCCTCTTCCTTATAGTTCTTGTCAATGGCTTTTCACAGAGTGGTTTCAACCAATATGCTGGAAGGCCTGCCTGCCTCTGGTTCTTTTAATATTTTGTGGCTACCAATGCAGCACTATTGTCCACTGCCCACCTTCCCCCTCCAAATTCAGGTTAATGGTAGCATATTAACAAATTTTTAGGCAGAGATTACCTGATATAATTCCTTTACTTTAGAAAGATGATAAAACTCAGAGAAGTGAAATGATTTTCTTGGGGTCCCCCAGCTAGTTAGGTTTCCTGATTCCTGGGCCTATTCATTTTCCACTACATTAGACTGTCTTCAGTGTCAAATTACTATGCAAACACAAGACCCACTCTTCACTCCCAACCCATTTCCAATTCCTAACCCAAAGAAAATTAGTTTGTCTCTTGGTGTCTGAGGTCTGAGTCCAGCTTTGTTCAGGGAGGGAAGGGGAAGGAATGCCTGTTTGTGCCTCAGGTGGTGAGCCCAGAAACTAGAAGAAAATTTACACCTGTGAAGGTAATACAAGATAGAATCTTCTGACATCCATCAGATATCTCAGTGTCCCTGGGATGGCAGCAGAAATTACAGAGAGTAAGATTCCAAGCGGTTAAAACTCATTCCTTAGTTCCTTTCAGGAAAGCAATTAATTGGGATTCCCACACAGAGGAACAAAAATAATTATTTATATAACTGATAGGTTCTGTTTCCAAAAACTTTTGACATTGCTTAGCCCCACTTGAAGATAATAGAATTGAGTGGAGGAGGGAACCTTCTTGTTTTTCATTTTTCTCTTTCAGAGGAAAAAAAGATACACTTTAAAGAGGTGAGAATGACTAAAGAACTTTCTTAATAGTAAAGTATGGTGGGAGAAGGGGAGGGTGTTGAGAACATGTTTTGACTTCTGTTGTTTAGAAAAATCAACTGGAAAGATAACTTTAAAATGAGAATTCAAAGTACTTTGACTCAGAAGAAGCCTGATCCTTGAAGAAGGGAACCAGCCTCAAATTCTAACCTTTGTCCTTGCTATGTAACCTTGGCTGACTTATTCTATTAGTGCTCAAGAATCTTCATGTTTAATCTGTTGTAGTGAATATCTGTAAATGAAATAGTTGCTTGTCACTGGAGGTGTTCAAACAGAGAAAGAACTGCCATTTTTTGGGAGGAGATGGTATCAAAGCTATGTTCCTGCTGATCTAGATGACTTCAACTTTTATAATTCTAGACCTTTAAATCATCATAGGTTCCCTTTAGAGAAACTAGCTGAAGAAACCTAATATATATATATTAGGTTTCTTATATATATATATATATATGTATATATTTTCTCTGTCCACACTTGACTTTGATTTCATAAAAGAGAAAAAAAGAAATTACCTAGAGCCTCATCTTTGCTCCTCCTGGTTTTTATTTGGAGGGAACAGTAGACAGTGACGTAAGAATGATGAGTCTATTTTAAACTTCGGAACCTAAGCTGCACAGACAGGGCAGAGATAAGTGGGGAGCTGTGCCTTACCTGAGGACAGACACTGTCTTTTGTTCCTTTTTGTATACCTTGCAGCACTTAGCACAGTGCCAGGCACATAGTGAGTAGTTAATAAATGTTGACTGGCTGACTGACGGCCACCTGAGGATGATGGCACAGACCACTGGCCTGAGGCGTGTGGGAAGGGAGTAGGGCAAAGATTTAGCCTCGGAAGAAGTTGGTTCTGACACTATCAGGGTATTCAGTTAGGTTTTGGGGCATCTGTGCACAGAGACCCAAAGCAAGCAAGCCATCCATAACTTTCTGGTGACTCCTCCTGATATCATCTGAGACAAAGATATTCAACCCACTTAACCCAAGTGTTTCTAGTGGGGTCAAGCAATACGCACTAGTGCCAATATAGAGTTAAGATTTAGATCCTAAGAAATGTCATAATGGATCACAGCAATGGGTCAACCCACTGTTCAGTCTCTGGTATTTGGCACCGTAGGCATACACTATATAAGAATATAATGGTTCTTCTTGATATTTGCCTCAAAAGGTTAGGGATGTCCTAACTTTCTTTAATTATGCATTATGCAGAATAAATTTATGAATTTATTTAACAGTTCTTGAACCTATTAACAATTTTCATTCTGTGTCATCACTCAGATGAACAAGTTCCATATGTTTACTGAAGTTAAAAGAGAGGAGGAAAGGTAGAAGGCACAAAGAAAGGAAAGAAAGAACAAAGGATCTGTATATATGGCAGTTGGTGGAAGAGCATTACCGGCCAGTGGTGCTCACTCTTAAGTCTTGAAGCCTTCTGTGTGGAGTTAATAAAGACTAGCTCAGAAGATTCAAAAAAAGTCCAAATACGAAAAAAGGAGACAAATACTGACTCAGGAGTGAGGCTGGGGACAAGGGGTGGGGGTGTCTATACACTGCTCCTGAGAATCCTCACAAATGTCAGAAACAGACACTAACTAGGCACAATCGATAGATTTTAGTGGGAAAGCTCATTCCAGGTTATTTTTCATCAGGTTGCGGCCTACATGTTAACAATATTTCATCTTGCATGAGCAGGGTCCCCTAGTCCTGAGGTGTGACTCTTGTCCTTTTTCAGGCAAACTCCTGGATGCGACTCACGTCTACAAGTACGTATTTATCCTGGCGGGAGCTGAGGTGGTCACCGCTGCCCTGGTGCTGGCTCTGGGCAACATCTTCTGTATTAAGAAAAAACCAGAAGAACCTCAGACCAAAAAGGAGGTTGTGGAGAGGGAGGAGTTTGACAGACTGGAAGACAAGTCTTCTGAGGATGCTAAAATGGACTCTGTTGAAGTGGAATGCTTCTTGAAAGCAGAATCTGAGAAAAATGGGGAGATTGTGACCAGCCCAGAGACCTCTGTCTGAATGGGAGCCCAGGGAGGGAGAGGGTTGAGGGAAAAGGTACAAAAAATTTCAACACTCTTATTTATTTTAGAAATAGGACTAGCTTAGGGCGGGGCTATCGGCTTGACTCTGGTTGCCTGGTTGGCGGATCATCACATGATCATTTTTTGCGGGGTGGGAGAGTGGGAAGATGGGGGGGTAGGGGGAAGGAGGAGATGACTGGATTGGAAACATCTCATTCCAAACCGGATCTGTGGTGGAGAAGCCAAGCCGCATGGTTACAACATTTTTATGCCAGGGAACTAGCCTGTGTCGATCCAGTTTAGCAGTTCTGCTACCCATCACTGTGCTGAAGTACCTAGAAACTCACACTTCAAAGAAAAAATTATTTTAATCAGGGTTTGGGGAGGGGAGTTAGGAAAGGGTGGGTATATAGGGGAGGGGGCTATTCCTAAGTTTATCTCTAATGTTGCTCACTTGTGGCTCTTAATTCATTTGTGGTGTTGTTGCTAGCACCTAACTTTCTCCTCAATGTTTTGTGTCAAGAGCAAAAGGGGTCTTCACATTTGGATAGTTTAAGATTAATGTGAAGCGTAGGATCCAGAGAGCCTCAGGAACTCAGTCCTTTTCTGGGACGTCCATAAAATCTTTTAAATTGGAAGACATATGGCATTACTTGGCTCAACCTAAATATCATTTTTTGTGGGTTACTTTTGTTAAGGAAATGCTTATTTCTCCCAAGTGGTTTTTTTTTCTTGTCTACCTGGGTCAACTTTTAAAGTGGTGTTTTTATTGTGAATTGCACAGGTGACAGAGTTGAATCAGATGTGGCATCAAGAAGAAGAAACCAAAACAGTATTAACTGGAATGGAAGCTGTGGGCCATCACACATGCATATTTGAGGGTTAGGTTGAGGACTTCCACTTTCTGGCCATTCTAGGAAGCTGTGCATCTTTCACATAGCTTTCAGAATTGAACAGGGCATCTATTCATGAGTGGCTAGTATACAGGCTTAATGATAATATAAGGGCCACTTAGGGTACAGTGTGAGTCACAATGTGTGTTTTTGTTCCCTGTGTATAAAAAAAATACAACCACAACAAAACTTTCTGCTGCCTTCCATTCATGACTCCCTCTGACTGACTGTGAAATACACCTCATTCTGGCCCCCATTCCTTGATGATAGCTTCCTTTAGCCTCCCAGTCTCCCGGCCTTACTTAGAATAGGCTCTCCCCAACCATCCAGACCAACCCCACCAACCTTCCTGCAGTGGTGCCCTAGGTTGACACACCCACCTGCCCTCCTGGCTGGTGGACTGCCTGGGGCCCTGCAAGGTTGGCAGAGCCCGGCCTGTGCGAGGAGGCTGGGTGCAGGCCGCCTCAGTACGTGGTGCGGCGGAGGCGCTGGGGGCAGCATCGGGCCCCCTGGCGGGCTGCATGCAGCCGGCGAGATGACATCTCCCTGCTCCTCTGTAAAATGAAAAGCAATAAAGAGCTGATGTCTTCAACCTGGTTTCCAGCGGTTGAAATAAACTCCACAGAAGAGGTAGTTCTCCCCTCTCACTCTCCCTTTCTTTCATACCACCCCTCAACCTCCCAGGATATTCTTAAAATACCCAAGAATTCCTCTTCCACTCATCCCAATGTGGATCTTAAAACCTAGATTCTTGGTTGTGGCCTGCCACAGAAAAGACATCAGCCTCCCCTTAATTTAGCTTTGGATGAAGACTACCCTGTTCCACTGGATGGATAATCTATGGCTTTGGTCCCATCGAGCAGTATCAGAGGCAATTGTTAAAAGTGCCTTCTATAAAGTACATCTCCCCTTTCCTCCCTTTCTACTAACCTATTCCCTTTGTTTTTCCTTTCCTTTTCTTTTTGTCCCCACCCACCCTGGTCAATACCTTAAGCCTGTAAATGATTGCCTGGGGCCCTGGCTGAGCTCTCTGCTGGTGGCTCTTAGGCCAAAAGAAGTTGTATTAGCAACCTTGCAATTTGATCTGGCATGGATCTAAGTGACTTTCAAGACTTGCTAAAGCAGCTCCACTGTGATTTAGGGGGGAGTCCAGCCTGAGAAAGCTGTTCCTGCCATTAGAGATCTGGAACAGGGTAGAGAATCCAGGCCTCTTGATGCTCAGTCCTCTGCTAGAAGTGAAGAAGTGCAGGCACCTCACTTGACGCTTCTGTGGTATAGCTAGCTCAGTGCTCTGTCTCTAGAGTCTAGGTAGGAAGTGATGCGAGGGAGTTCTTAGAAGGGAGAGGAGAGGCAGGCATAGAAAATAGATGGCCAACCTTGTTTGTTGGCTTGTCCATATGTCCAACTGGAAGGGGGAAAAGGACCTTCTTTGACCTTGGAGTCTGGGGGAAGGAAGAAGGAAAGAGGGAAGGGGCCCAAACTTTATTTCCTTTCCCTTTCATCAGTATATATATATATAATGGGGCATTAAAAGTGGTCAGATAAGAGCGCTACAAACAAAACTGAGTCTTATTTCCCTTTTAATCTCTTTCCTGTAGGTCCCAACTTTAGCAGGCTGGCGCCTCCCAACTTCCTTTCAGGGTTTATATGGTGGACTCTTCCCCATACTTGAGTCTCCCCCTAGGGCAGCTACATTGATTATACTACACCAGAACAAGTTGCTGAGAAACCTTAGGAGGGAACCTCATTCTCATTACAGGGGAGGAACAGCAGGTATTCCGCATGCTCTCTTGCCCTCCCACTACCGCTGGACCACAGTGGCTTCAGAATTTCACCTGGCTCTTTGGTCCCCCAAATCTTGACAGGAAATCTAGGACAGGGCTGGGCAGAGCCAAATCCTTTACTTCTGTGTCCACACTTAGGAAACTGTAGAAATACGACATCATAAAATAATGATTCGCTGACCTGAACTCTCGCAAAGGGATGGAGCTGAGTCTGGCGTAGGCCCCTTAACCGCCCTGACCAAAGCGAGGAGCCAGCACAGTTCTTCTGGCCTCACCCACACCTAAGTACTCCTTGTTTTTCAGCTCAACCACAAGTTGTGATCATGTAGGAATAAGCAGATTTTCCCATTTCCCCAGTTCCTGTATCTACTTACATGAGTGTGACTGACCCTATTCTTTCTCCAGACTCATTCTCCAGGACAGATCAGTCAGAAGGAATGAGGAAAGGAGACCAGGAGAATCAGTCAGTCAGTCAGTCTAGCAACAACATAATTAATGACTGTACTTGGCCATGTGAAGAAGAACCAGGAAAACTTAGGCTTCTCCAGCTTCCGTACAGCAGTCTGCTTTTTTGGAGGGCAGGGGAATAATTCTGAGATTAAGATACCTGAATGTTCTGGGGGTGGAACTGGGGAAGGTGAGAGTGGTAAGCACCATCCTCCAAGATACCTCTTAGGATACAGATAATATAGACAAAGATAGGACAGAAGGCCTGTAGTTCTTAGCTCTTACAATTGAATGGTTTTGGTGGGGAGTTCACTTCATTCTTACGGGTGAAGGGTTTGGTCTCCAAGGCCCTTGGAACCTCTCTTTATTATGGGTGAACTCTACCAGGGATAGGGAATGCCTGATCCTTCCATAGGTCAGATGGAGCCCAGGATTGTTCTTCTGGGTCTGGTCCTTAATTCCTATCCCTGTGGATTACACCCTGAAATGATTCCAATCTTCTCATCTTCCTACAACCAGCTTCAAATTTAGCTACTGAAAATCACCAAAGATGCAGGAGATAAAATGGTAAATACTCTCCCTTCATCCCCCCTCCCCCCACGAATGCAAATAAATGGACAAAATTAACTGGAGGCTAGTAAAATACTGTACTTTTAAAGTTTAACCTTCTGTTTAAAGTACTGATTAGACACAAAAAAATCTGAATGCTGCCCAAATTTCTGATGGGCTGATGCTCCAAGAACATGAATAAGGGAGTTAAGAAAACTATTCATCTCTTGTTCTTGTTCAAAATCTTATTTCAAAAAAGTAATTTTCCAGCTATTCCCATGACAGTAGGGAAATTCTTTCAACTTAAGCTGATCCTCAAGGTAGGGCCCATGACTCCGGATGACTCCAGATGACTGTGGTGCCTTGAGGAAACATTTTCCTAAACTTAATTCTCCAGCCTCTAGAAGCTGGAATACTTAAAAAGCAATGTTCTTCCTTTGTAAATTCTATCCTGTCATTTTGGAAAATGTACTTATTGAATAAGGGATCTAATTTATCTTTTAAAGCTATCTAGTACATAGAAAAAAGTTTATGAGCAGGAGTTGGACCAGGATATATGCTGTATGAATGAAGTTTCTGCTCATATATCACAGATGGTCATTGGTCAGTTGTATTTACTCTTATTGCTAAAGAAAGTCAAAAAATCCTCTGGTCAAGAAATCAGTTGCTAAACAAAGTCTCCTTTCAAAGCCTCTGGTAAGAAAGTATGTTTTAGTATTTCCTCCTTAGAAATGTCCTCTAATAGAAGGGGAGGAAAAAAAGGGCAATGGGAATAGTTTACTGGTTTCCTTTAACTAGCCGCTGGGGGAGTAATGGAGAGCTCTTTCCTTGCCTCCACTCGAATCCTATGCAAATGAAGCTAAGCCACATATCCACGTGTGCCTTGAAATTTTCCAAAGACTGACTGTTTCAAGCTTATTACATCTGGACAGTAATTAGGCAGGTTTGAGGGAAGAGAATGAGTGAAGGGATGGGACCAAGGGAGCTTCTGATCTGAGAATTATTCAATCCAATACTTCAGTGCCTATCTTGAAGTTACTGTCAAGCTCCCTCACACCTGGCTTCTGTGTAAAAGCACTTTAAATGTGGCATGTGGATTACACTGTGGATTTGTCACCTGTTTTTCTGGTGAACTGCTATAACACACTTGAATAAATATTTATGCCATTATAAGACTTGTGTTGGAAAAACTCTCTAATTTTAAGAGATGGAGGTATGGGACAATTTACAATAATGAGATGGTATTACTTTTGTACTGTTACCATAATTGCATTTTATTTTTCAGAATCCCATTTCATTCTCTTTCTCCCCATGAAAAGAGATGGTAGAAAGGACCTCTAGTGTTTCTACATTCTTCAGCTTTACAGAAGACCTCAAATTCAGCTGCCCTTCCAATAAAACAAGAATCTTTTTATTTCTAATGTGAGTGTTCACACTTCTGGCTTCCAGTTTCCTGGTATAGGCATGGCATAGCTGCTCTCAAGTCATCACAGACAAATATTTATAAAATACCTACTAAATGTAGAGCAGAGCAATAAGCTGGCTATGTGAGTATATCCCAGGCAGGTTGGTTGGAAAGGACTACATTCGGGGTCCTTGGGTATAAGTTGTAGAGAGTTAGAATTTGGTTTGATGATAAAGAAAAACTTCCTAACAATGGAGCTGTCCAAAAGTGGAATGCATTGCTTTGGGAAGCTGTGGGCTTCCCTTTACTGGAGGTTTTCAAGTGGAAGCTGTACTGACCGGGTCACTTGCTGGCAATTTTGTAAAAAAGATTTTTGGTCAGGTAGAAGCTGCATGACCATGGCCTCTGAGGTCATTTCTGAATTGGTGATTCAGTAGCTACAGTAACACCAGACAGAATGCTCTTTACCTAGCACAAAGACAATTTCCTTCCCCAAAGCAGATCTTGTCAAACAAGGAAGGAAAATCACCTTTATAAAAAACACTATGCTACTAAGTTCAAGTAGCAGGAGCCAATCTTTTTCAGTTAACTGTCCTACTTACTGGCTTTTAGAAGTGGGTTTGGCAGATAATAAACTAGAAAGGAAAAGACTGCCAAACCCTGCCTTTAATTTCTTGAATAAGGAGTGTGGATTCTTCAAATAGAGACAAGACCAATGGCCACGTGCTCCCTTTGCTGCATTTGCGATTTTAATAGTCTGATAGTTTTCTTCCCTTTTGGTATAGTTGTAGTGGTAGCCCACTTTTATGACTTGTAAAATGACTGGGATCACTTGGCTAATTCAACCATCTGGAAGAGAAAATTAGAACAACAGAATGGCAAGATCTGAAAATGGATTTGGAGATATTATCTAGTTCAGCCTCTGCCTTCATGGCTGTAACCATGTTGGTGACAGGATTGCTTATTTTTTCCTTAAAGCACTTGCATCAATCTTGTCTAGACTCCAAAAGGGATTGAGATTCTAAAACACCCCAAGTGGTCTGCTTCATAACTGCTGAAGGGGCCATTAGATTGTGTTTCTGAATTACTAATCCAACTATATGTAAGGCTTCTACTGGAGGAATACTGACCAGTTAAATTTGACAACCAAATAAGACCTACTAATGTAGATTCTTAGAATGGTAAAGCTGAAGAGACCTTAGAAATAATTTAGTACAACATCCTTACTTTGACCCCTTGAGGGAACTGAGCTCCTGAAAGCTTGCCCAAAATTTACACAAGTAGTTAGAAGCAGAGCCAGAAGTAGAACTCAGATTTGGTAAACCAGGCCAATAACATGGTAGTACCCCTCGTACAATCTCTTTCTGTAAAAGATGTCTCTAAAGTAAGAGGACATTCTACAGGTCACACAATGACTCTTGTTACTTCAAAGTGATATACTGTATTCAGACATGGTAATGTTTCTCCCCAGCCTGAAGTATGAGTAAGGGAAATGAATTCCTGGACTGCAAAATGAGTTAATAACCCCTTAATAGCTAGATTAATGAAGAGCTGCTACATGCACTGTTGTGAAAATTCTTGAGCTTGAATGGAGGATGATGGGTTAAATGTGACTCTGTATGACCAGAGCCACGTGAAGACAAAGCAAAAATGGGCAGAATAAAGGAGTTTTTGAGCCTCACTAAAGCCGGCAGATTCAAAGCCAAGGATTCTGAATGACAAGGTCTTAGTACCAGATCCAGGATGGACTTTACAAATAAAAATAAAATGTGGTTCTGAACCTGAAATGGAAACCTGACCTTTCAATGGATCGTAGGATTGAGCTGGGACCTTAGGGATAATGTGATTTAACCTGTTCATTTTAGAGGGAAGTTGAGGTCCAGAAATATTAAATCACTCACCCAGGGTCACAAATTCCATCTAAGTCTCCTAATTCCAGTGGGTTTTTGTGTGCGTTTTGTTGTTCTCTGTAGTAAACAGTGGGGAAAGTAGTACTTCTATAGCCAGGTATAATAGAGTAGGAAGCTGGCTGTGAGCCAAGTGATAGTTGTACCACAACCTGCACTTGGTGACAAAGACATAGAGAAGGGATCAGCCTTACTGACTTATAAAGAATCCTGGGTTCTTTTTCACCGTCTTCTCTCTTAGGGAAACAAGGAAGGAATGTTCTATGTACAGATTAAGTATCAAATAAGGGAATTTTCACTTATCTTATAAATGTTAAAGTATATGCTGCTGTCTTGCAGACTCCCAGTACTTCCCACTGTCTTTACAGTAGATGAGATTCTTTCATTTAGCTTGACTTCTTGCAAGTTGAGAAGTTATGCTATGACTTACGGAAGCTACAGAGGTGTTGTATTTCTTCAGGGGTCTGACATGGTTCTTCCTACTGAATCCTGACAAGGTTCTCAAAGTTCCTCCCTCATAGGAATGTGTTTTTTACTTTTGGGCCGATCTTTTTTTCCCTTAGTGAAATAAACTGACTTCTGGACTTAGAAGTGGTCGAGAATACTACAGAGAAGGGATGTGACAGGCAGCTACATAGCATGGTAGGTAGATGGCATGTTGGACGAAGTCAGGAACGTCTGGGTTCAAATCCTACTACAGGTACTTATCGCCTGGGTGACCCTGGGTAAATCACTTAACCTCTCAGCCTTTCTCTCATCTGTAAAATGGGAATAACCCCTACCTCAGTGTTTTGGGGATTAAATGAAATCATGTATGTAAAGCACTTAAAACCCCACTCCAGCCACTCTGGCATCGTCAGTCATGTAAATGATGGTTATTTTTACTGTTCCTGTTACTCCCCCAAATAGAAGTGTTGGCCTCAATGACCTTCTAAGCTCCCTCACAAGCATCAAATTCAAATGGTGACCTCAATGTGAAATATATGACCAGAAGACAATGGAAACACTTTAAAAACCCACAAAACAGAGGCCCCCACAAGCATTCCCTTTACCCTATACCAAGGCAGAATTTAATGGTGCCCATCGATTTCCTATTGAATGTCTGTCTACCAAGTAATTTCAATGTTCCCGCCGAGAGAGCTGTTTTATCCTTGTTACTGAAGAGAATTTGGGTTGAATTTCTGGCTTAACCCCTCTCTGCCTTGGAGGAATAAGGAAAATGAAGTTTCATGTGCCCTCTTGTGGGGGGAAAGTATACATCAGTACACCTGATGGTATCTCACAATGTTTACAGTTTGTAATGGGGAGGTACCACAACTGGAAAACTAGCCAAGAATTGTCTGGAAAAAAAAATGCAAAGATGAACCTTGAGCTCTATGTTTAAACTCCAGCTGGAAACTGGTGAGGAGACATAGACTCTATTCAGTAAAGCACACAGAGAAAGGTGCAGGCAAAATGAAGGAATGAGTGAATAAAGAAATAAATGGAAACTTAATGTTGTCTAATACATAAAGAGCTGCAGTCTCAGAGTCAAGGCCTGGATTCAATGTGCTAGGCAAGTGAGAGCAGGTGTCATCTGGCACAGGGAAAACCCTCCTAACGAGTTCCTTACACAAATGAAATTATAGGTCTAGGTGAGGGGGAGGGGACTTAAAGCCAACCACCACCAAATCCACCACAAAACACTACGAAGGACCAAAGTACAAGGTTCAAAGGGCTCTCTTGATTTAAGTGCTACTACTACAACTTCACTGTGGAGTGGCAGCCTAATGGAAAGGGCTAATTTGAGAACTGCAGCCAGAACAGAGTTCGGAATGTCCATATGGAAGCCAAAAGAATTTTAAAGACAAAGCAGCAGACAAGAATATGAAGCAGGGGAAGGGGAAGGAGCAACTAAAGCAAACAGCAAGGGAAGGAAGGAAACACAACAAAAAAATATCCATAAACCAACAAGAAATGTCAATAGCAAGACTGACCGACCTAGTTATCAGAAAAAACTCAAAAGAACACTCAGTGAATCCTTCTGGAGCTTTACCTGATATAACATGCAGATGCAGGACAAATAAAACGGATCCAGGTCTGCTTGCATAATACAAGTAAGGATTAAACAAACATCTTGCAGAAAGCCCTCCAGGGAGGCTGAAAGCAGTTCTATTCATTTGCTTAACGTATCGCCTTGTTTGGTTAGGGAAACAGGGAGGCTCACCTCAAATTTTAGGCAATGATGCAATAGACCAGAATCCAATAATGTTAAGGCAAAGGCCTGTGGATGGCTCATACCTGTTTGCTGTGAGAAAGTGAGGGCATATAATCCAGGGATTAACTAACTTGTTTGGCTCTCCACCAAATTTAGGGATATTGCAGGGGAGTTCGGAGACTTGGGCATGAGTGTGACTATGAACCAAAGTCCCATGAGTCATGGCACACAACTCCTCAAACCTTTGGGACACCCCTTGAAAGGCACGGTTGTGGCTCAAAGGCATCTGCTAGCAGAATCATTTTGCCAGCTTCTTCCAAAGCTGCTTCAGCACATGGATGAGAAGGGGATGTTTGGAGAGGAAGCATTGAAAAGACTGGGCTTTAATAAAAACCTGGGCTTTTGCTCATCCTAGGCAGGCAGGTTACTTCAGCCAAGTGGACAAGAAAACTAACAATGACCTGCAGTAGCAATTCTATGCATCCCTTTCCCCCAACAGAGGGAGAATGAAAGGGAAGCTATCTCCAAATACAAGAGTAAATTAAAACAAGCAGGCTTTAAAACATCATCTTGGTTATCAAAGGAGTGAAGCCATTACCTCTTCCAAAGAATCACTTGGGAACTTGAATCCAAGGGCCCTATTCTGGGGCCTGAGCTTTTTTTTCATCTCTGTGAAGTGGGAGGGATTAATATTCACCACTTTCTTCACTAGGTTGCTAACCAGATTAATTTATGCCCTTGGAGCATGAGATGTTGTCTAAAGTTCTGTAAGTGGCTGAAAAAACTATAAAGTCCCCTACTTCTCAAATGAGTAGTTTATTGTTTTCCAAATACAAATGTGGGCTGACAGGAACTCTGACGACTCTGGTATGTGTGACAACAGGAAGAGAACCAAGTTTCCAGCTCAACAAATTGATTGTTCAACCTCTTATTTCTCTCATATGCTGCCACTGATTTTAAGACAGAACAGATCAGGAAGTAGAGATGGTGAAGTAAAAAGCTACAATATACAACCTGACCTAGCTCTGACTTCTTTAAATATGAAGCGGCTTCTCAACTAGGGATCAGTATTGTATAAACAGCAGCAGCTCAGCTCTAAGCAGAACTCTTGAATTAAAAGTGCTGAACCACCAAGAAGTTGATCAGAGACGCTTAGTTGGATAGGATATTGAAGCACTACTCTACCTGTAAGCAGAAGTTATTTCACAGCTTGCCTGTTTTTATATTTTTAATCTTCGAGGGAGTCTCCCCAATTGGAATGACTCCTTCCAAAAGGGATACCCAAGTCAGTCCATTCCCTTCCAAGAAACTAAATAAGCCACCAGAGACTGGGTGGGTCATTTCATTCCTCTGCCTTTTTTGACTTGCAAAACAGCACAGTACAGAAAGTGATAGGAATAATGTTTCAAAAAACTGAAACTGGCCATTCAAAAGTGCTTAGTAGTAAGAGGGTCTTTAGAAATTTCATACCTTCACACAGTCAAGTTCCCAGGCAATAAAACAAAACATAGAACATGTTAAATTTGAGAGCAACCTAGTCAGCGTACTGTTAAATGGGGAGATTAGGACATTCCCTTTTAGAAAAATGATCTGAAAACCCTTTTAGACCACCATGTGCCTAAATCTGTCAAACAATATGGTACTGTGTGACCTTGAGAAGTCCAAAGGGTTCAACCCTATCAACGATCCTAGCTCCCAATAAGCATGCAGGGATAGTCAGTAGTATCTCAAAGAACTAATAGAGATTAATTCAAATCTCATTTTCAAAACAATGAGAAACAGTTTTGAAAAGTCATTTTCATGCTCCTATGGTTAA
>CM053770.1:503751376-503817402 GCA_028658325.1 Potorous gilbertii
TACCCAAAGGAAATGTCTTAGTGTCTTTCCTCTGAGACTCACTTTATCCTGCCTAATCTTTGTTTGTATGTAGTTGATTACATGTTGTTTTTGCCATTAGATTATAATATTCTTGGGAGCAAGGACTCTTTTTTGCCTTTCTTTGTCTCTCCAGAGTTTAGCACAGTGCATAGCAAACAATAGGCATTGAGTGACTCAATGACTCATTGACTAGGAGGCTCAAACAACAAATGTATGTTAAAGTACTTTGTGGAAAAAAACAGTTGCTGTTTTGTTGTTACTGTTGTTTGCCCTTAGTTCTTGAAGAGGACTTCAGGGAGGTGATGCCAAGATATGCAAGTGAATTGGATTTAAGTGAGGGAGGGCTGTGCAAGGTCACCAGCCTCACTTTCTCCTCCAAAGCTGTTTGGTGCACTGGCCAGATGTAAATCTGCACAATTGGAGATTGCCCTGCATGCAGTGAGAGACATTGGCCTTTCCAAGCTAAAGTTCTTTAATGGGTCTCAGCTTGACTGAAGTAATACCCATTCTGATTAAGGCTTAATAAGAATTGAGGCAGAAAATAGCCTTTTACCTAGTCAAAAAAAGAATCAATCTGAGAAGGGAAGAACCTCAGGGTTTCTGGGAAAAATCGAAACAATTATTATTTGCATTGATTCTGAGACAATCAGGTCTGGAACAATGACCCAAGTAGGGCTTAAAGCAATATAAAAGTATTCATTATTGATACTGTTGCTGCTGCTACACAGCCTCCCAATTTGTAGAAATGTAAAGGAAGTTCTAGTAACCTTCAGCTTCTTCCCAGATGCACTGATTCCTGGACTTTTTGTTTCCAAAATGTTACTAGGTGGCATGGTGGATAGTGTTGGACTTGGAGTCAGGAAGGTCTGAGTTCAAATCTTGCCTTAAACATTTAACTGTGTGACTCCAGACAAGTCATATTTCCTTTCTCATTCCCAGTTTCTTCTTCTGCAAGATGGAGGTAATAAGGGTACCTACCTCACAGGGTTGTTGTAAGGACCAAATGATAATAACATATGTAAAGCACTTTTCAAACCTTAAAGCCCTATATAAATCTCTCTCAGCAGCCCCTTCCTGTTCTAATGCCATTCATGTTATCTTTCATTTAGCTATACCCTGATTCTTCCTGATGGAAATCTGTAAACAGAATGTTCGTTAAATACAAGTGTCATAGAAACAGAGAAAAACTAGAATTTATTGACATTCAACAACTATTTCTTCTACATTTGGATTGGATGGCAGAGTGGGGAGGGAGTTGTCTCCAGACACCTGTCCTCCTAGGACCTCTTGGGGAATGAATGCAATGTCATTCCCCTTTAGTGGAGTCCCTTAGCCTGAATGTTCTTATGAAGAAAACAAATTCAATATGATCCCCATGTGCCTTCTGAGCTTCCCCATCTGAGCTTAAGGAATCTTACTATATATAGGAACCCAAGTGCACATAACAAGAAACAAACTCATGCTTGGTGTCTCCTGTTTCCCCAGGACCCTTTGTCTCTTTTCAAGGAATAAGGACACACCATTCTGAAGGCCACCCCTTGTTTCCTTCTCCAGTCACTCACCATATTCCTAGGTTGCTTCCAGTCTATCACTTTATCAAATAACTTCCTCTATTTCTATTGTCTTCACACCTTTCCTTTCCCTGACATCCTCCCCACCAGCTCAAGAGGGTTGTTTGTTTCCTTCTCAGCTCTTGGGAGACACTGCTTTGTAACTAATTCATCCTTGTCCGGTAACCAAGAAGACAGATCACTTGCAGGTTCATGTAGTGGAAAGCAGTGTGGTATCGTGAAAAGAACCTTGACTTTGCAGTCAGAGAACCTGTCTTCAGATACCAACTCTGCTAATTACTACTTGTGAGACCTTAGGCAGTCACTTAACCTCATTAGGCATCAGTTTCCACATTTGTAAAAAATAAGCAGGTCAGATGAGATAATCTTAAAGCTCTATTTCATCTCTAAATCTATAACAACTCACAAGAGAGCTAGTATTCCCTTCAAACCAGTCTACCCTCTATCCTAAATTTATATAATGTTTTAAAGTTTATTAAAACACTTTCCTCACAACAAACCTCTGAGGTAAATAGTACACTTGTTATAACCCCATTTTACAGAGAAGGAAACTGAGGCTCAGAGGTTGTGACTTATCCATGGTCTCATGAAGAATAAATCATATGTATAGATCATGATACTCTATGCATATTCCTAGCATGTAAACAAATAATCACAAAGAACAAGAAAAATGCAAAATTAGTAACATTAAACCTCCCTATTTCACAACAAAACATATGTAATCATTAAAATATATGCAAATAAATAGCAAAACACAAGTGTATATGTTTTTATATATGCATATATGTGTATACATCTATAGTTATATCTATCTCTATTATCTCTGTCTCCATCTGTCAAAAACCTATATATTTACTAGCAAGCGAAATCTTCATCTAATAGACAAAGACTTCTCTCTCACATTTCTAGGGATACCCTTGAGGGATTGGAGTATCTTTCTTATGCTATCAACTGTGATCTATCTCCATTCTGAAATGTTCCCCCGACATCACTCACTAATGTGAGTCAATATCACCTCGATTTCGTCAATACCATTGATTAGCCCCTTGCTATCAATTAACACATAATTTCTAACTGGGAAGATCAGGGTATACTTCCTATAGAGTATAGCATTTGAGCTGAGCTTTGAAAGAGGCTAGAGATTCTATGAGGTAGAAATAAGGAGGGAGTACTTTCAAAAGATGCCTCTACAAAGGCACAGAAATGTTATGCATGGAGAACAAGTTCATTTGACTAGATTAAAAGTGGGTAAACAAGAGTAACATGCAATAAACTTGAAAAGATAGGTAGGAAACAGATTTGTAAAGGGCTTTAAATATCAGAAAAAGGACTTTGTATTTTATTCTAGGAGCAAAAGGGATTCTCATAAGAATACCTACATACCTGTAACTTCCCATATATATATCTGCAAGACTGAACCCTCAATTGTAACAAAAATTAAGCAAAGGTGTCCACACTACAGAGACTGTGTCTGACAATGTTCATATAACTTCATGTCCTAGTAGTCAATTGTGGGTTCTTAAGGGCAAGGACTATTTTGGCCTTTTTTGTATTTTCAGCACTTAGCACAGTGCCTTTATAGAAAGTCCTTTATATATGTTCATTGACTTGATTTGATTTTCACCTTAATGAGCATCTTTATTTCATGTTTGGTAAAGAACTTCCCTTTCCCATAGTTGTGAAAAAAATATCTCTTCCTCTTCTTCTTTCATCTGATTATATATTAATATAAATATATATCATATATACAACACATATATAATATATATAAATATATAATATATATATTAAGACTTTTTATACCTAGGAGATATATATATATGTGTATATATATATATATATATATATATATATATATATATATATATATATATATATCCATTTGGAGTTTATTATGATATATAGTGTGAGATGCTGGTCTAGACGCAGTGACTACTTTTCAATTTTCCCAGTAGTTGCTGTCCTTGGGTTAATTAAACCCTAAGTCACTATGTTCAATTGCTTCAGGATGTCATAACTGAAATCTTCCACTGATGTTTTTAAGTGCCAAATAATTTTGACAAATTTTTTTATGTAGTATAATTGGATATACTGGCCATATTTCTTCCTACTTTTATCCATTATATTCCTCACTATTCTTCAAACTTTGCTCTTCTAGATAAATTTTGTTATTGCTTTGTCTATTTCTATAAAGTAACTAGTCAGTAGATTGATTGGCACTGGATCTATGATATTTTCATTTTTACTACATTAACATGACCCAACCTTGAGCAATTAATAATCCCCAGCTATTTGTCTTTATTTCCATGGTTTATAGATGTAATTACATCTTGGGCTTTTTAATATACAGATATTTTGTATATTCTCTAGTCATTCTTTTTCTATTTCTTTTGGATTGTTTTTTTCTTAATAATATGCAGAAAAACTGGTGGCTTTTATAAGTAATTTTACATCCTGCTATCTTGCTAAAGTTAGTAATCATTTCACTTAATTTTTAATTGAATTTCTAAGGTTCTTCAAATGGACCATCTACTATTTTCAAAGATAATTTTATTTCCTCTTTGTCTATACTTATTTTCTCAAATTTTTTCTTGCTTTTTCTTGCTTTGAGAGGCAAAGTGGATCAAGAGTCAGGCTAAGGTCAGGAAGAAAGGAGTTCAAGTGAGTCACTAACAATTATTGGTAGTGTAACCTAGCTACAAGTTATTTAATTTCTTAGTCCTCTAGGCAACTCTTTAAGACAATAAATTGTAGAGAAGCTGCTGACCTACATTCACAGAAAGTTTTCTTATCTGGGAGCTCCTATGCCAATGAAATCTAGTACCTATTCTTATCTTACTGACAGCATTTCTAGAACTATATCAAATAATCCCAGTGCCAATAAGCATCCTTCCTTTACTTCTTATCTTATAGGAAAGGCCTTGAGCATGTTGCCACTAGAGATAATGCTAGCCCATGGTTTTAAATAGATACTAGTTATCATATTAAAGAAAAGTCCACTTATTCCTATGCCTTATCATTTTTTAACAGAAATTGGCATTGTTTTCATCAAAAACTTTTTCTCCATATATTGATATAATCATATTATTTGTATTATTTTTGTTATTTATATGGTTTATTGTGCTTATAGTTGGCCTGATAATTTAATCAACCCTGCATTTCTGGTATAAAACCACAGAGTAATGCTTCTAATATGTTGTTATAACTCTTTCTAATACTTAATTCAATATTTTCGCATAAATATTCATTAGAAATAGTGATCTGTAGTATTTTTCTCTGCTTTATCTTTCATTTGTATATTAGGACCATATTTTTTTTTCATAGAAGAGTTTGATAAGATGCTTCTTTAGTTTTGCAAACAATTTCTGTGATATTAGAGTCAGTTGTTCTCTCATAATAATGTGTAATAAAATAAACTTGTAAGTTTATTTGAGTCTGGAACTTTTTTCTTTTGGAGGTCATTCATAACTTGTTTAATTTCTTTTTCTGTGACATTTAAATCCTCTATATTCATTTTGTTCATCTGAATATTTTACAGTTTTGTAAATATTCATCCATTTTTTGTTTGTTATAAGTCTTACTGGCAAAAAATTGAACAAAATGAGTTCTAATAAATTCCTTTTTATATGTGTTATGAATTCTTTTTTATTTTTGAGTACTATAATCTGGTTTTACTTTCTCTTTTGAAATCAAATTAGCTATTTTCCCCCAGAAAAAACAACTGCTAGTTGTGTCTATCAATTTAATGGGGTTTTTGTTTGTTTTGAATTCTGTTTATCTTTTCTTTGATTTTCCAAGATTTTACTGTTTGTGCTTACTTGGAGTATTTAGATTTGCTGCTTTTCTAGTAGTTGAAGTTTTGGGGCTTTTTTCTTTGTTTTAGTTTCATGTGAAACTAATTTTCCTATTTTTTATGTTATTTAGAGATTTTTTTTTCTGAACTTTGGCGGAATCCCAAAAATTTTAGCCTGTTGTTTAAATGCTTTCACTGTCTTTAATGAAAATATGTATTATTTCTATGATTTATTGTTTGACTTAGTTTTCATTTTGGTTTCCATCTTCTCTTAAAATTTCTTTTGTTGATTATCCTGTTTATTATGCCATAGTCAGTAAAAGATATGTCTAATAATTCTGATTTTCTGCATTCATTTATGAAATTTTTATGCCCTAGCTTCTGGTCAGTTTTTGTAAAGGTATCATGTAAAGTTGAGAAATAAATATACTCTTTTCAATTTTCATTCAGTAACTTCCATATATATAAAACATATCAAAATTTTCTAAAATTCTCTTCAATTCTTTAAGGTCCTTATTATTTATTCTTTTTTAAAATGTGTCTATCTCTAAAAGAGATTTACAGAATTCCCTAACTACTATTATTTTGTTCTTTCTTTCTGTAATTTGAATAGCTTTCTTTTAAGTACTTGGATGTTATGCTACTTGGCATGAGTGTGTGTGTGTGTGTGTGTGTGTGTGTGTGTGTGCACGCGCACATTAAGTATTGATATCATTTAATTATCAACATTGACTTTAAATAAAATATATTTGTTACACAAGGTCAATGTGATAAGTCTCTGCATATTTGTTGTGAGAGTTTTGTTCTTGTTTGCTTTTTTGATTTTTAATTAAGAGGGTGGAAGGTAGAAGAAATAGAGTCCTCCTCTACCACCCCAGAAGAGAAGAAAATGAAAAAAAATCAGAAGAAAAACCAATAATAGAAATGCAGGAAAACTTTGAAAGTTGCATGTTTGAAATACATTTTCATATTAAATATTATATATTTAATATACAAGTTCCTCCCCCTTCTTCTTCATTTCTTTCCTAGTATATTCTTTTTTTCCTTCCCTTTTCTTTCATGGCTTAAAATAAATAAGATGGAAGAGAACCACCCCAAGCCTAGTATTTTCCCATGTTTACTCTTTTTATTGCCCTTGAAGACAAAGAGATTTTAAAAGGACACTAGTCTCTTCTTTCCCTGTTAGAATGTAAGCCTTGATAATCATTTGTCCTTTCCAGTTGCTCACATGTATTTACTTACTAGGTTTCTCTTGGTTTTATGTTTGTGTTTCAAAGATTCTCTTACTTTTCATCAGGAGTTCTTAAAATTGCTTTATTATTTTAATGATCCATTTTCATCCAGTAATATTTTACTTAGTTTTGCAATATTATATTCCAAGATTTTCTCTCTAAGTAATTATAGCATAGTCCTATATTATCCTGCCTTGAATCTTGGTACTTTATCTGTTTCTATCTGGCTACATACACTGTCTTTTTTTTTCTTTGATCTGGAAACTGAATTCAGATTATAACTTGTCTGGTTGTTTCCAAGTATTCCCCCCAGAAGGTGACAATGTCCTCTGGTTCTTATAAATCTGGGATTATTTTGACTTGATTTATGATTTATTGAGATATGGTGTCCAGAATTTTTCTTTGGTCATGATTTACAAGGAGTCTGGTGATTCTCAAATTATAGCTCCTCCACCTATTATCTAGGTCAGTTGTTGTTTGATAGTATTTCCTTATATTTTCTTTTAATTTTTCTGGTTTTTTTACTTTACTATTTATTTTCTCATGGATTCATTGGTTTCTGTTTGTTCTGTCCTCTTTTTCAGTGAGTTTTTTACTTGGATAGGTTTTTCCATCTTTTTTCTAGGATATTTGTTCTTCTTTCAACTTTTTCCTTCAGGCTTAACATGTATTTTTTGTGTCATGTTTCATTTCTTCCATTCAGTATTGGAATCCTTGCAGCTAAACCATTCTTTTCTCTAAGGCATTACTTGTGTTACTTTCTTTTTCTTCTTGAGCTTCTCTTAACTCATAGTATGTTTTTATTACATTTAGAGTTGTCTTCCATTTACTCATATCATCATCTTGAGTTCTTTTACTAAATTTTAATTTAATTTTTTTGATCAATGAAAATCTGCATTCTCTCCCTTTTACCTTATTTCTCTCCTCTTTCTCCCCCCAATCTCCAATCAGAAAAAAAGAAAAATGAAAACCCTATTACAAACATATTTAGTCAAACAAGATAAACTCCACATTGACCATGTAAAAAAAAATGTTTAAATCTGCACCATGAGAGTGAATTGATCAGAATTCCTAAATCTTTCAAAGTTTTTCATCTCCACAGTATTGCTGTACATTTTGTTCTCTTGGTTCTACTCAATTCACAGTGCATCAACTCATAAAGCCTTTCCATGTTTTGCTGAAACCATCCCCTTCATCATTTCCTAGTACAACAGATGTAATAACATCTCATTCATACACCATAATTTGTTCGGTCATTCCCCATCTGAAGTATACCCCCTCAATTTCTAGCTCCTGAACATTACAAAAAGAGTTTCCACAAATATTTTTGGACATAGGGGTCTTTTTCTCTTTTTAAAAAAAGTCTCTTTGAAATAAAGATCTAATGGTGGTGTTTTTTAGTCAAAGGATATGAATGGTTTCGTTAATCTGGGGGCATAGTTCTGAATTACTTTCCAGAATAGCTAGACCAATACTCAGCTCCAACAACAATGCATTAATGAATCTGTTTTTTTCCCAACCCATCCAATTTTTATCATTTTCCCTGTTTTGGTCAAATTTGCCAAATCTGATGAGTGTGAAATTTAACCTCAGAGTTATTTGAATTTGAATTTCTCTAATTGCTACTGAATTAGGGTATTTTTAAATGTGACTATTGGTTGCTTGACCTTCTTCCTCTGAAAAGTAACTATTCATCTCCTTTGACCATTTAGAAATTCAAATTTGAATCTGTTACATGTCATAAAAATGAGACCTTTATCGAGACACTTGCTGCATAGGTCCCTAAGTGCCCCACCCTCACCCTCATATTTAATTCTCTTGAATGAAGAAAAAAAGCATTTATCAAGCAATTACTATAGGAAAAGCACTGTGCTAAGCACTGAATGGACAAGAAATATTCTTCTAATTTTTGTTGTATTGACTCTATGCAAATTTTTAATTTTATGTAATCAAAATTGTCCATTTTACCTTATGTGTTTCCTCATATTTTGTTTGCTCACAAACTCTCCTATAAATAGATCTAACAGATGTTTTCTTCCTTGTTACTCTAATTTGTTTATGATGATTTCTGTCTATCTTACCTTTATATTTTTTCCTAAGATCAAGATCAGAGAGCCTCTAGGTAGTTTGCCCATAGACAGACAAGTTAACTCCTCAAGCATTTATTAACCACGTACTACTTGCCAGGTACCATGCTAAGCATTAGGAATACAAAGAAAGGAAAAAAAAATGGTCCCTGTCTGCAAAGAGCTCTCAATCCACTAAGAAAATATGGAACAATTATGGACAAACAAGATATATACAATATAAAGTCTTGAAGTCTGCGCAAAGGTTAGAGAACATTGGAAAGGAAACTGCCTGCCATCAGGCTCCCTACCATATTTTCCCTTGCTCCTTGGTTTTTGGCTGAGCTCCAAAAACTGCGCTGTATTCAAGGATGTGCTGCAAACAGCTCAGACAGGCTCTGGAGAGCCATTGTTAAATTTTCAGCATGAACATGTATATGGTGGAAATCAGCAAACACTACAAATTGGGGTTTGACTTATTTTATTGTTACTATTGATTGTCTAGCCTTAACAGAGTGATGGGGGAAATGTTAAAATTCAGATTAAACTTAAAAGTGTGTCCTGTATACTTTGGTAATCAGTTATTAAACATTTTACCAGCATTCCCCTGGACGTTGATAGTTCTACCAAGAGCAGAACTTCAATTGAGTAATGAATTTGGAAACCAGAGAAGTGAGAAGAGAGTGGGAATTGATAGTGGGTGTCACAAGTAATGATAGCTATTTCCAGCAGTTTGGTTGTGAAAAAGAAGAGACCTATTGGATAGTAGCTGGAGGAAATGGTTGGATCAAACAAAGGTTTGTTTGTTTGCTTTTTAAAGTGTAACTGCCTCAGAGACAAGCCAATGAAACACGGAGAGGTGTAGAGCACTCCTGCAAAGTTCAGATAGGCCCAGGTTGGTTTTGTGTGGTTAGGTGGACAGATTGTGTACGAAGATGAAGGCGCTCTCTGGAAGTCCACAGATCAGTAGAGGCCCCCATCACCCACTATGTCTGGCCTCATTTCCCTCCCTGGTCTTTCCACCCATCACCACTCCACCATAAACGCACCCACTTTTTCCAGCCCCGCTTCTTCCTAGTTCTGGAATTACAATGATATCAGCTTTATAATGACTCCCAAAACAGCTGTGTCAGTTTATTCCTTTGTGGCTCCACTCGCCTGACGCTTACTTACAGAGAAGTAATTTTCCAAACCAAAATATCCTTTCCTAGCTATCACTCTCTTATATACCCTGTCTGCCTTATAAGGATGTATGCTCCTTGAGGACAAGGATTATCTGGGATTTTGTATTTGTATCCATAACATTTAGTACAGACTTGGCACATAATAAATGCTCTCTTCATTCATTCATTCATTCATTCACTCACTCATGCCCTCTCTCCCAGGAGCCTAGCTCAGAAACTTTCTACTCTCCCACATCCCTGAAGCAGGAGTTTGCTTCCTGTTTACCAGACTATCACTCACTGTTTTTTCCTCTAATCCAGTTTCCGGGAGTGGGGACAGTGAGTAGGGAGAACACCATTTGTGCTCCTTTCAGCTGCTGGATAAAGCAGCTGGCATTTGGAAACTGGCATTTTACTTGCTCTTGTTTCTGTTATCTGCAGTTGCTAGTTAAAAAAAAACTAAATAGCCATTTGCCATGAATGTGTTAGTTCTAAAGAACATTGCTGAGATTGAGAGAAAATTCACTCAAAGGGAGAGAATTATTTTTTTTCCCCAACATAGCCAGGATAAGGTGGAGTTGATGAGGGAGAATGTTTGCTATTTTAAATCATTTTCCAGAATGCATATACATACATTCATCATTAGGTCATACCTTTTTGAACGCAGTATGAGAAAAGCCAGTGAGGGAATAAGCTGGACAGATGTCTTTCTTTCCTCCCTCCCCAAATAGGATTGTAGGAAAAAAGGAGGAAGTGACAGATTAGTAAATAAACTGGCGGAAAGAAAGCTTTTTCTGGTTTATACTCCCAAGAAAAAGGGGGAAAAGAAACAGGAAGGTTGTGGATGAGGCTCCAAGACTGTCACTGATCATGGCTTGCTGACTTTGCCATTTTCACTGCTGTCCTCATCTGGTCACTGCCTCACTCCACTTCCCATCTCCATCTGTTTGCCTTTGTTCCTTAGATCACAGTTCTAAGCATCTCAGTTCCAGTCCTAGCTTATGCTCCTCCCTGGCAAACAGGAAAGGGCCTGGCTAATACATATGCCATCCTGTAAACTCCCAGAGTGACTCTTTTACTTCCTTAGTTAGGTCACCTGGCTTATGCTTCTCTTACGAAATACCATTCTAAGTAAATAGAAATCAGAAACATATACAGTTTCCATAGATACCCTGTGTCCATCTACGGACTTTGAAAGCTACCTCTCAGTCACTTGTCTCTAAGGCAGGATTACACAAGGTTCAGAGAGGTATGGGTATGTTTGTAAGCAGTGGGGAAGGATGCAGTAGTAGATAAAGAGAGATTGAAAATTAGGGAGTGTAGGGATGACTGAAGAGTTAAACTCTTGGAAGATACAGAAGAGAAAAGAAACAAGGAACCAAGTAGGGAGTTGATGTTTGCAAAGAGAAGGAACACCTTTTTCCCCAAGACTGAAACAAAGCAGGAGAGAGTAGGGAATATGATGCATTAATAATGTAAAGTCTAGTATTGAGGAGGAGGAAACAAAACAAAATGGTCTCAGTTTTCTCAGTAAAGGATTTGACAAGGTCCTCTGCAGATAGGACTCTGCCCTGAGGCCAAATCCCTACTGATGTTAATAGCCTATTCCTCCATCAATGGTCAACAAGCTCCCACTCGATCATATCCATTCCACTCCAGTGACATTGAACCCCCAGTTATAATTATTTATACTGTTGTTCTTTATCCCCCACTACCTGCTCTTTTTTTCCATCCTCCTCAACCTAACCTCCTTCCCTTAATGAACCACTTGAAAGCTACCCACCCCTTTGACTGTGCTGTCTAGAATGACTACTCCATAGGTAACAAATGTGCTTTCATCTTAAACCTTTCCATCTTTCTGGCTCTCTTTGAGACCTGGCTCCATCCTGATGACACAGCTTCTCTAGTAATCCTTTTTAGTACTGGTTGTACTTTTACTCATTGGAATATGACTTGTTTCCCACTGCCACTTCAAGATGCTATCCCATCACCATCACTTAGTAACATTTTCTCCTTTAAGGCTCACTCAGTCCATATCTATTGGCCCATTAAAATTCTAGAAGCTATTGCCTATACACTTCCAGAATATTATCCATTTTTCCTCAATGAGTTCAATGTCTGGCTCAGTCTTTTTCTTCTTTCTAGTTCCTGCCCTCATATTAAGAAATTTAATAAATAAATATATATAATATATATTATATACACACACATAGTAGATATATAATATATAATAAATATTATATATGATAATATATGTATATACACACATATATACACACATATGTGTGTGTGTGTATATATATATATATATATATATATATATATATATATATATATATATATATGAATACTCCCTCAGCCACCATAATCTCTCAGTTCTTCATTTTGCTCATTTCTCATAGCCTATTCTTTATCCATCCTCACTGAGATCTTCAGTCTGTCATCCATATCCACATTAAAGGTGTTGTACTACATGAGCAAAGCAGAATAGTAGAAACAAAGGAAATGTGAGCTGCGCAAATCCACAGCCTCTTCTACTCTAAATGTTCTAAGAGATCAGATGTACTCAATCTGCAGCAGTGCCTTCCAAACTCATAGTGGACTGATCAGTCACAGCTGAACACACTGTACCCTGACTCCAACATTGTGATGTCAATGGTCTTCAGAAATGAGGGATAAACCACAATCACCACTGCCCTGGCTACATTTTTCTCTCTTCCTTATCTTGACCCATGGTGAACCAGTTCAATTCCATAAGGTCCTCTTGAGCGCCTGCAGGCAAAGTCCTATCAGTGATCTTGTCCTGACAAGCGTCAGCCCTGGATTATCCCACCATTCACTACCTTCACTCCTACTCAACTGCCGCCAAACAAAATTGGAAAAAAAAAATCATAAAACTGAGTGGATCCAGTACAAATGTATGCTACATAATCACAACTAGGCTCTATTTTGTTCACTATAGCTGCTTTTCCAAAACTTTTCTTCAGTCTTTAAATTTCTCATAGTTCCTCCTTCCCCTATCCTCTCCTCTGAGCACCTTGCCTCATATTATACTGAAAAAAAATTGAGGTCATTTGCCAAGAACTGCCTTTTCTCCCTTCTTCCTCACCTCACATCATTCAGATATCTTCTGGAACCTGAGGTTCGGATTCACCCCTGTCTCATGAAAAGGTGGTCTTTCTCCTTGTCAAAGGAGACACTTCTCTATATGCACAGGTGATCTTATTCCATCACATTTATTTAGCAGATTGTTCCCTCTATCATCTCCACTTATCTTTAGTCTCTTCCTGTCTACCAGCTCTTACCCTACTGCCTACAAACATGCCTATGTCTCTCCCATACTCCAAAAAACCCTCACTTGATCTATCTGTCTCTACTACCTATCATCCCTCATCTGGCTGAACTCCTTGAGAAAGCTGTCTACAATTGAAATCTCTCACTCTCTTCCTAACTCTCTATATAATCAGATTTCTGACATCATCCGAGTGAAACTATTCTCTCTAAAATGACTAATAATCTCTTCACTGCCAAACCTAATGGCCTTTTCTCAATCTTCATCCTTCTTGACCCCTTGGAGACCTTTGATGTCATCAGTCACCCTCTTCTCCTTTGATGCTCTCTCTCCTTTCTAGGCTTTCATGACACTGCTCTATCCTGGTTCTCTCCTTACTCTTCCTTTTCCATCTCCTTTGCTGAATCTTCACCCAGGTCACTCATAACTATGTAGGACCCCCAACATTCTGTCCAGAGTCCTTTTCTCTTCTCCCTCTATACCATTTCACTTGGTAATATCATCAGCTCCCATGGATTCAATTATCATCCTTATGAGGAAAATTCTCCTGTCTCTTTATCTAACCCTAATCTCTCTACTGACCTCCAACTTTATGTCTCCATATCCTTATTGGACATCCAGAAGTGGACATATTATACTCAACATATCCAAAACTAGACTCATAACTTTCCCTGAAAAAACCTCCCCACTTCTTAACTTCCCTATTACTCTAGAGAGTATCACCATCCATCCATTCACCCAGGCACCCAAACTAGGTATCATTCTATTTTCTTCATTCTTTCTCATGTCCACCCCCACCCCCCTCACATGCAAACTGTTACCAACTCCTGTCCTTTATATACACATCTCTTATATTTTCTCTTCTAACATTACCAGCACAATAGTATAGGCCCTTCATCACCTCACACTTAGACTATTGCAATAGCCTGGGCTGATTGATCTGTCTGCCACAAGTCTTTCCCCACTCCACTAAACTGTCAAAGTGATCTTCCTAAAGTACAGGTCTGACCATGTCAACCTCCTACTCAATAGACTTCAGTGTTCCCCTATCACCTCTAGGATCATAAAATACATTGGTGTTCAAAGCCCTTCATTATCTGTCTCCTTCAGTCTTTGCAGTCTTCTTGTCTTAATCACCCCATGTACACTGGGATCCAGTGACACTTGCTTCCTTGCTGTTCTTTAAACAAGACAGTCCATCTCCTGATTCTGTTTTCACTCACTGTCCCCACCCCCTCACCCCATGCCTGGAATTCTCTCTCTCCTCATCTCTGCCTCAATTTCCCTAGCTTCCTTCAAATACTGCCTTCTACAAAAAACCCTTCCTGATCCCCTTAATGTTAATGCCTTTCCTCTGTTAATTATCTCCAATTTGTCATATAAATGTATATATATATATATATATTTTATATTTTACATATACATGTATATTGTTTGTACCTAATTGTTGTATATCTTCTCCTTCTGAGATCCTGAACTGTCTTTTGCTAAGCCTGGTATATAATAGGTACTTACTAAATATCTGTTACCTTACAGACAGAAAGGGGAAAGAATATTGTATGTGGCATAAGAAGATAAGAAAAAATTTGGAATAAATTCTGAGAGGAATGGGATAGAAATCAAGGAAGAGTAGCTAGATTAGTGAAATAAGGTTAACCCTGGCCCAACCTCTCAGGGATAGGCCTGTGACCTTTTCCTTCTCTCAGGGTTCTCAGGTACCCTGAAGTGATTTATTGGGGTTGGAGCTGGAGATCTCTTTTCTCTACCACTGACTCAAGCCTCCACCAGATAAATTCTCTTAATTTTTTAGGAGCTCAGTGACTAGCATTCCAGTTTCATTTAATATCAGATTAGCTTTCACAAAGGGGTATTTACTTCAAAGATACAGCAGAAGCAAATGCTCCCCCCTTGATAATTCTCCTTATATCACCTGGGGAGGAGGTAAGGAAGGAGGAATTAGACTTTCAATTTAGCTCAATTGCTTCATTTAATTTGCCTAAATCCACCTTCAAAACTTGGCCTCACAGCTGGCTTCTGGTGGGCTGACTGGATTTCTGGACTGCCAGATTCCTAGGACTTTCTCCCAAATCAGATCAAAATCTCCATTCCCTTCACCTAGAATAGAAAAGAATGAACAAAACAATGAGAGACCCAGACCCATTTCTTAGGAAGGCCATATGGCCTCAATGGTAAAAAGAGGCCCTACAGGTCTTAATTCTTCTCACTGGTTTTGAATGAAGGAGTCACTTCCACTCTCAGAAATGAATGCAAAAAAAAAAAAAAAATCCACCAATGCTCCATATCTGGGAAAAGGCTGCTTCCAAACTTATGGTGGACCTATGCAGAATGTCATTGAAGGGTCCAGTCATAGTCTATCTGAAGTAGCTCTCTAGAGTTTTTTGCATTGATGACACCATCTAAGCAAACTGATGGTGTCTGCACAGGCACCAGACATTCCATTACATTAGCACAGAATAGGGAGAACCCAGGTGAGACTACATAACATAAATTTGTAGTGGCCTTAGCTGGCATTATTATGTGACTTCTTCCATCAATGTTCAGTATTACATTGTAAGAGCAGAGAAGGAAAACAGTAAAAGTAATCTAACTTTGGGATACAAAAAATGAATGGTGATAGAAAAGGGGCAAAGGGACTCAAGGATAGAGGACAGGGTAAAGTTGAATTGATTTAATGTAGGATCCAGGATTTTAAGGAAGGAAAATGAGAGCAGGGCAAAGGCTTGGGAAAACAGAGATGGACAGAAGTCCTTGAGTTTTTGATGGGAATTGAGAATAGGTATAGGAGGGGTAAGGCACAGAGAGATGAAAAGTGGGGAAATTATAGCCAACTAACAAAAGTTTTGTTTCAGAGTTATAGATAGCGGAGATGGTGAGGTCAAAGGTGTGACCTTCTCTATTAGATGTGAAGATGGAGTGAAAACACAGGTCATGAAAGTTAAGGAAAGTCATGAACTGGGAAGCCAGGATATTTAAGGGGACATCAACATGTAAACTGAAGTATCTAGGTGTGGAGAGGAGAGAAAGACCAAATATTGAATTTCTTGAGAAAGGAGATTGACCTGCAGACTAGTAGAGAATAGCCTCCAAGATTTAAATGGGGAATATATCTGAATAGAGTGAACTTCAAAGAAAAAGAAGCTTCTGAGCAACAGTGATAAGGGGAGAGTCTGGAAGTAGCAATGGGAAGGGCATATTTAGGGCACAGGGACATGTAGCACATGTAATACTCTCAAGGACATGTAGTGCTTGAGAAGATGACCAGGAATGTCTTTTGTGGGGCCACAATTGAAAGGAAATGAAAGGAATGTGAGCAACCTAATATGAAGAACAGTGTGTTACCGATAAAACAAGAGTTCCACAGAGTGCAATGAAAGGACAGGTTTAATAAAATAGTGAGATGGGGGGACAGTGGTGGAGAAGAGTAGGGTGGGCAGATAGGCCAGACCTGGCTAACCAAACTGACTACTGTCAGTACTGCCTAGTACTTCAAGTTCAAGATTAGAACAAGATGAGACATTATGACCATTTAACACTTAACAAAAAGAGATTTAATTAGCCATAGAAGTGTAAAGATATCCAGTGAGTTTATAACTGATTCAGCTCCCAGCAACTTCCTCATACTATTGCTGATCATGCTGCTGGTCTGATTGATAGGAAGCCCCTATACCCTGACTGAGGAGTGGAGGATCTTCAGTCTTAACACCCTCTAGGTCCTCAAGTGAAACACTTTGACTGAATCCATACTTCACAGAACAAATCCCCTTAATGAAAGGATTTGTTCTATAAAACTTGGACTCAATCAAAAAACCACACACAAGGACCTAGAAGCCCACATGTGGTCTTGAGGCTACAGGTTCCCCACCCCTGTGCCTGACCCTTTTGGATTCAGACAGCCAGGAAGGAACATTAACCACATAACCTTTCATTTTCCTATGTCCATTAAGTCTCGAAGATAGTTTTAATACCTTTTAAGGAAAAGGACTAGCCACATGGCTGAGGACCTCAGTAGATGTTCCTTTTACCACACCACACCCCTTGGTGGATAGGTTTTAAGGTTCTCCGAGGGGACCTTCCAATATTTCAGTGACTTTGGGTTGCTTCTGAAAAACCCTGATCTCAAGGACGTGGGAAGCCTAGTTTAGGCAGCAATGGAAGGGGAAAAGAAAAACCAAATCATAATGATGGCTAAAATAAAACAAAATCAACAGTCATTGTCACAGTTCCCTAATGGGTAATTGAATATGGGGAAATGAAAGCAACAAATACCAGGCTTCACTGCCCTCCTTCAGAAAGACTAAATCCCAGAAATAAAGGACCAGATTCATGTGGTATATGGTGATGAATCTTTATAAATTGCAGTGCATCTCCCGGTGTAAAGAGGTGATGATGAACAGAAGTTGTACTAGGAACCTTGGCACTATAGCAATGATGAAATTTCCTGCAAAGTCATTGGCTCTTATCATCTGTTAAGGTCATCTATAGTAAGGTATCTAAGAGGTCATGTACTACCTACCTACTTGCTCGCAGCCTATCCCAAGATCAGGATTAAAACTGAGAATCTCCCTGTACCATCTCCCCTCTAGTGTTCTCCAGACCACCAGAAATGACTTCCCTTTCCCTCAGAGTCCCATGGAGGGTGAAAGGGACACAAAAATCTTCGCTCCTTCGGAATTCTCTAAGGATTTTCTCCCCTTCTTCTACAGGTAGTAGGTAAACAGTTTCACGTCCTCCCTTTTACCGGAAAGAAAGATAAGCTTTAATAATCATTTCTTTATCCTATTAACTCTCACTAGGGAAGAGTTATATGACCACCTGTACTGGTAACAACATGGAGGAGTCCCATCACTTCCAGTTTGCAGAAATACCTTGAAGATATTGCAGATTTGACTCCAGACCACTACAACAAAGTGAATATCCCTACAATAAAGAGGGTTTACATGAAATTTTTGGTTTCCCAGTGCATATAAAAGTTATGTTTATACTCTACTACAGTCTATTAAGTGTGTAATGTCAAAAAAAGTACATGCCTTAATTTTAAAATATCTTATTTCTAAAAAATGCTAACCATCATCTGACCCCTCAGAGAATTGTAATCTTTTTTGCTGGTGGAGAGTCTTGCCTTGAGATTGATGACTGCTGACTGATCAAGATGATGGTTGCTGATGGTTGGGGTAGTTGTGGCAATTTCTTAAAATAAGACAACAATGAAGTCTGTCATATCGATTGCTTCTTTCTTTCACAACAGATTTCTGTAGAATGTAATGCCCTTTTATAGCATTTTATACACAGCAGGACTTCTTTCAAAAATGGTGTCAATCCTCTCAAACCCTACTGCTGCTTTATCAGCTAAGTTTATGTAATCTTCTATATTATTATGTCTCAGGGAGTAGGTGGCCAAAGGAGAAGGAGAGAGATGGAGGAATGGCTGATTGGTGGATCAGTCAGAATATATGCAACATTCCCTGGTTAAATTCACCACCTTTATGGGCACAATTCACAGCACTCCAAAACAACTGCCATTAAACAGCATTCATCCAGATCACCTTAACAGATGCAATAAATAATAATAAAGTTTGAAATATTGAGAGTATTATCAAAATGTAACACAGAGTCACGATGTAAGCACATTCTGTTGGAAAAATGGCACCAATACACTTGCTCAATTCAGGGTGGCCACAAAACTTCAATTTGCGAAAAATGCAATATTTGAGAAGTGCAATAAGCAAAGCACAATAAAATGAGATATGCCTGCATAATAAACAAAAGTCTGCTGGACGTACTTTTGCCACTGTTCCTGCCAGAACCCATTCCACTGACCCCTGCCTTTGGGTCCTGTGCCATTGACCAATGCCATGAGAGTTATTATATGCTGCTAGTGGGGCCTATACCAATGGCTACTGCTAATGGAGCTCACACTACTACCCACTGCCTCCGGAAATTGTGCCACTGCTACTGAGACTTTGTCCAGTTTGCTAGTGCCAAGTGCCATACCTCTATAGTAGAGCCTAGCAATCCCTCAACCCCATGCCATAAATATTGCTGGTACTCCCCTATGCCAAGCAAGGAGGGCTGCCATTAGAGAGTGTCGTTCCTTGGTCAATGCTCCATTACCCTTTGCTAGGGTCTATCAATGCTTCTTGATCACAATGATGGGATCTAAGCACTGTCCTTCTCTGATGGTAGGGCTTGAACACCCCTGTGGATATTGCCATTGCCCCTTTGCCTGGACAGAAGCATTGCTATATGTTGCCACTGCTAAAGTCTGAGCCCTGCCTCCTATGCCAGGGACAAAAACTACCCCTTCATCCTATGCTGGGCTAGATGTTGTGCTACCTTCCCTACCCAGTAGTAGCACTGTGGGCATCATTGCCCCTTGCTAGTCTCCTACTTAGATGAAATGAGGAATAGTCAGTTAGGTTGGCTCATGTGACTCCAAAGATTGCCTCCTTTTATCAGTGGCCTTTCTTTCTAATTTTGCTGCCAGTCAGCACCAGTTGAGAAACCCAAGAGTTCCTTATATCTCAATATCACCAATGCTGACACCAAGGCTAGGGATGTCCAATCAAGATCACTCACCCATGCTCAGAGAAAGAGACACAAAGCAAATAAGGCAAAGACTCTTAGGCCGGTATGTATACTCCAGCAACCATGTACAAGGAGGTATTATTTCTGCCAAAATGAAAGAAGGTGCCTGGAACCTGAGCCCCTCAGAGATCCCACACCCTTCCTTCACTGGAAGTCCCAAAGAGAGACAGTTAGAATTCATGGTTCCAAAGTGAGAGTAGAAGCTGTCTCTTTTTAAATTGACATAGCAGCCCTTCTCCCCATTATGATTATGCATTTATATTTATATTCAAAAAGGTCTCCAGCCTTCTGTAGAGGAATAAGCATTGTTTTTCCCAGTACCCTATACCAACTACATCCATATGGTACAGTTCTCAAAGATCTTCTAATCATATGCACAGAGGGCCTCATATGGTATCTCAGTATGAAAGATGGAGAGCTGTTACCTGAAGAATTGTGATGTCATGTAAGGGAAAAGCCTTGGAGAGAATGTGGAATATTCATGGAAATTTTGTAACTGGTTTCACTTGGCTAACCACATGGTTGGGAAGAGACCTCTGTTGGCTATGTAGCTAGACCAGATGAGTTCATTGTGACAGAGGCCCCAGATCAAATTGTGGCCTATATGAGAAACAAGAGGTGGGAAATCAAACTAAGAAAATTCATCATTCAGCCCACTCAGTCAAGTTTCAGGGGATACAGTGGGAGGGGAAAGCCCAGAGGATTCCAGACACAGCTCAGAATAAGCTACTGACACTTGCCTCATGTTTTAAGAAGGAAGTCCAGAGACTCACGGACTGTTTAGATTTTGGAAACTCACATTCCCTACTTGGTTATCTTGGCAGTCCACTTTAATTGAGTCACCCACAAGTCAGTGTCTTTCAAGTGAGAACCAGAACAGGCTACAGCCGTGGTAGATGTAAGGCAAGTTATCTGGCAATCTTTCCCTTTAGGCCCTTATGACTCTGCAAAGCCCTGTGTTTCTAGAGGTCTCTGTCCATAAGTATCAGGCTTCATGGAGCCTTTAGCAGGTACTAAGGGGTACCTAGAATAAGCCACTGTTAGATGTCTGGAACTCCAAGCTCCCCTCAGCAGCAATTAGGTGATGATGCCATGCTGTGGTGAGCCCCAGACCATGTAATCCTTTGTACTAAGGAGAAAGCAATTATTCCTAATCCAAATGGCCTTCAACCTGTCCTCAACTGGCAAATGGAACTCTCCCATCTCAGAATGAAAGGGTTCCCCTACTGATAAACAGATGTATAATTATGTCTTTGATTGCCCACATCAGGTGTCCAACCTCTCAGAAGCCATGTCTGTAACAAATCAATGCTGCCCTGGAAAGGGAAAGGGTTTCCTTGTCCAGTGTTTTCTTGGATCTGTTCTCCAGGAAGATTTACCTAATAAGAATATATTGGTTTTGGACATGGTTTTAGCTGATCCTCTCTAATCTTTCCTTATTCCTTCCCCTGAAGAGCTGCCTTAGACTCAAGGTCCTTACCCCATGAGAGGGCTCCATACACACAGTAGAAACAGCTCAGATCCCCCTTGATGGGTAGACTTCCTTTCCTTTGGAATGGTTCAAGCAATTCCTTCCCAGAAAGGGTTTGGAGGATCCAAGGGTGTGGTATGAGAAAGCATTAAAAGAATTCTCCTTTCTAATAGCCTGGGGAAATTGAATTTGTATGCGTCTGGGTAAGTGGGTGGGGGCTGAGAACACCAAGGGAGAGTCAGTAGAGGGAACAGCCTTGATATCACCTTAGGTCCCTGGATAAGTTACAGGCAAGAGACTTATGACCTCTTAGTCACTTTACTACAGATAACCCTGATACAAGATAAAGACTTGTAGATTGTTCCAGGAGAGTCCTTGTTGACGTCCAGATGTTCCTGGAGCTTCTCCTGCTCATCATCACTATCTTACATCAGGAGATGAAATCTGCAACTCTACCAGAAATGACATCATCTGAGCTGGGGCTCTGATGTTCTTGGTGTTGCTCTAGCTCATCATTACCATTTTGCATTAGGAGAGTCACTGTGAATCTGAAATATGTGGCATTACTCATACAGACCAGATTGTGAGACTTTAAGACTTGGTCTTTACGAAGAAGTAAGGAAAGGCTTAGGACTTCGGGCTTTTAAACTCCTCCACATTTTTGTTTTATTTTTATTTTTTATTGTTTGTTTCTGTTTCCCTTAGTACTACCTATGACAGAAGGACTGTCTAGTTGTAGAAAGTCTTCTAGAAAATCATTTGGACCTTGCCACCAAGGGGTGGTAGGTGATAAAAACAGCAATTTCCTGATACAGCTGCCTCCCCAGTTCCCACCATGCAACGTGATTGACTTCAGCTTTCCTGACACAGTTTCCTGAAAAGGTCCCAGTCTCATATGGTCACTTTCAACTCAAACTTGATGGATGCCTAAGATTACATGAAGTGCTATATCATCATGACTGACTGACTAGAAACATTTCCACATGGAGACAAGGGGATGCCACCACTGTATCCTTGTTGCATATCCTTGCTGGACTAGGCCAAAATAAAGCTCCTCCTTTGTTAAATTTTCAGTGATTTTTGAGTGTCTCGTTTCATCCCAACTTTGAACCTGAACTAAGAGGTACTGGCCTTAGAACTATGTCTACAACAATAACCATCTTAATCTTAATATAGTCTCAGAAGACATTTTGATGGAGAAAAGACTTCAATGCAGATTTTTATTTTATCAAATTTCTTTATAGTTAATACATATTAAGTTCAGCAGGTTCTTGGCTGCATTTTTAAGGCTATTGTGTATCCATAAAGATGTGGTCTACTGAAGAACATTGTTTGGGAAACTCTACCTATTCTCTTCTCACATTCTCATTAAGAATGTACTTAATATATATTATATATTTGGCCCAGTGAAGGCTTAATAAATGTTTGTTGATTGATTGATTGACTGATTGACAAGATTTTGTAGAGGTGAGAAAGTAATCATATAGGTCAGTAGTTACTGATGCTGATTTCAGTTATTATACTAATCTGTTAATCTGAATGTAATAGCATACTTACCTATTAAATTAAATTAATAGTATATTAATCTGCATATAATAATATACTACTCTGTTAAATTAAATTAAAAATAGTATACTAATCTGTTAAAAATAGATTAATTAAAGAAAAATTCCCATTCTTGATAAATAAGAAACTATAAAAACTTATTCTTGGATATTTGTATTTTTTATTTTAATTATAAAAGATTTTGCTTTCACCTTTGAGTCAGTGTTCAGGAAAAATTAAGTTACAATACCAACTAATTATATGTTTGCTAATTAGTAAACATTTTAAATGCCAAATTGAGATAATATACTAAGTTTATTTAGAAAAAATTAATATGGCTTTTTAACACATTCAGGGTTATAGTTAAATGGAAAAAATAAAGAGCAATTTATAATTATCACCATCACCACCATCATCATCATTACTATAACATTTTATTATTGTTGCTATTTTAACACATTGTTACTACAACATTTATCTAGTTCTTTAAGGTTTGCAAAATGCTTTATAGAGTGAGGAGTTAGGACGACAGAGTAGTAGGAAACAGTACAGTGAACTCTATTCCACAAATTCCTCCTAACCAATGCACCAGAAAATGCACCAGACTGTGTTTTGATGGGGAAAAACAGAAAAAGTCACAGTGAGTCATTGTTCAACCCAGTTCAGCACAGGGAGAGAGGGAGTTCTTTAGATACTGGGAATGGGGTCTAGCCAGGAGCACTACTTGAAAGAAGCTCTCTGGCACCCAAAAAGAGGCTATGTAACCAGGGCAAGAAGAGGTCTCAGACCCATACCAGGACAGTTTACTGCAATTGGGACAGGTGTGAACTGGCAACTTGATCGTCCAATACCCAGCTCTGGGTCACAGATCCAGGTCAGACTGAGAAGGGCTCCTACACACAGGGTGGCAGCATACCAAGAAAGGAGGAAGTTCAGAAGCCAGTAGCAGAGCCCTGGTTCAGATCCTCAGAAGCAGAACAAGAGCTCGGTTCCAGCAGTTGACTTAGCCTGCAGAGGAATAACAAGGATAGAAATCACAGAACACACACACACACATATACACACACCAAATACACACACAAAATCATGAATCTATTAAATCATGGGCCCATCAAAATCATAGATTCATTAAAATGTAAAAATATTATTCAAGGACAAATCTAAAATGCACTATTATCCTTTATAATTATTAACATGGGTCCTCAAGATAGATTTCTCATCTTTTCCTATTTTTACACACATCTCTTGCTTTCCTGAGCTGGATAAAGGGAACTCTGTGACTGCTTCTAATGATAAAGAGATAGTAAAATTGAGCAATAGGCTTTGATTCTATCCTCTCAGAAGGTTTCTAGATATCTTAACATAAACAGCATCAAAATTTTTTCTAAAAAGACTTTTATCAAAATATCTAATTCCATTCAATAAAAATTTATTAAACACCTATTATTTGCCAGGCACTGTGTTAAACCCTGGCCAACAAATAAGCAAAAGAAATTATTCCTGCCTTCATGGAATTTATAATTTAATAGGGTGTCTAACATACAAAAGTAGAAAAGATGTGTGTGAGGGTGAGAATGTTGTTCTATGGAATGGAAGCCAAACATTTGCTGATGAAAGAGAGTGGAGTTACCAGGAAGGTTTGGAGGGAGTTTAGTGTTCTATCTTCCAGGCAGTCAGCTGGGAAAGATAATTGAAGGTGAATTGAGAAAGTAGAGAGGGACCAAACCAGAGTCAGTCTTCATGATAATGAAATTTCGGGTGATCAGCTTATCCTTGGGGGTTGGGGAAGTACAGCAAGTGGAGGAAGGGCACGTTGTTCCAGGAAGTGTGCAGTTGAGAAGGAAAATCTAGCAACAACAAAACATTCCCCAAGGAAGCAGCAACTGTTCTTAGGAAAGGAGATGCCCCACTCATTAATCTTTATTCTTCCCATCATCCAGGTCCATCTCAAACCTGTCCTCCCTCAAAGAGAAAACCTAAGACTTCCTTGGTGAAGAGTGGTGCTTTTTCCATGCATACACAATGTTTAAAAAAATAATAATAAATTTAAAGTCTTGAGTCCACATTAACTCCTTTACATTTAATGGTAGTTTCCCACTATATAATTTTATGTTATCAGCTGTTGGGTTCCAAGGGCTTAGATACTCTTATAGTGATCTTCTGATTCATTGTGACATCATCAATTGTATAGAGACCGTCTATGAACAAATTAATTCATTAAAAAGCATTTCAATCAATAAACATTTTACTGTGAAAGGCACTGTGCCGAGGACCAGGAATGCAAATACAAAAAAAAGGTCCCTACCTGAAGAAGCTTACAATCTAAATACATAAAAAGAAGCTGGAAAGGGGGATAGGGAAGAAAGAGAAAATCTATCTCCAGGTCATAATGGAGAAGTCAGTCAAAGAAGTTCCAAATTAGTGCAGTCAGGTGAGAAATGAGAAGCTCTTTGTGCCAGGCAATGGGCTAGAAATTCAAAAAAGGGGACAGTCCCTGACCTCAACAAGATTATATTCTAATTGAGAGATACCACACATAAAGGAGAACTGAAGCCAGAGAAGGGAGTTTTGGTTTGGGGAGTCACAAGGCTGGCAAGTTGGTCTACAGAGCACTTAATTGACATGACCTTTCCAAAGGCATATGCTATTGATTTGATTAACGTGCCCAGAAAAAAGAGGAAGTAGTTTATAATCTAATGGTGTGTACAACACACAAAAGTAGTGGTGGAAAAGGGAAAGGGAAGGTGGAGTTATTCAAGTAGCAACAGGAAGATGGTAAAATGGACTTGGATAAATGACTGAATGGGAAGTAAAGATGAAACATGTCTACAATCCGGGTTCTATGCCAGCTAGATAAGTGGGCTAAGTTTCTACTCATTTAGTCACCAATCAAAATGACTATGCTACAGGAATAGAGTTCCAAAGAATTCTAAAATAAGTGAGTTAACTTCCCCTGGCATTAGGGACATGGATGTCCAGGTAGAGGTTGTTGGTCCGGGTAGAAAGAAATAGGCCAGTGGCAGCAGGCAGATTAGATGAATATGAAGGTGAGATTAATTAATTAAACTGCAAATAGATCACATTGTCAACACTGTCAACCTCTGGAGCTAGGTAGTTACCATTTCTTATTCACTGTTTCTTATTCCTACCAAAATGCCCAACACATAGTAAGGAATCAGTAAAAGTATTTTGTTTGAAGACAAGTATCATCTATCTACCTGTCACTTACCTTTACTTTCATTAAGTTAGAGAGTGGTGCTAACAAGGCCAAAAGATAAAATTTGATCCTAAGTGAGGTCCATGTAACTTCATTTTGTTCCACAGTGCTTCTAACCCTAATCAGTCATTTGTTAGTGTATCTTTGAAGTCACAAGAATAATAGTACAAGAGAGCATGTGGATTGAAAAAAACAATCAAAATTGCATGTCCTATTGAGACAGTGTTATCTTGGTATATAAAAAGCGCTGTATTAAACAAACGTTTATTAAGTGCCTATAATACGCCAGGCAGGCACTATACTAGGCCCTGGGTCATACAAGGATAAAAATGAAATAGTATCTACAGAAAATCAAATAAAAAATACACAAAGCAATTCTCAAATGGAGGGCTCCAGCACCTAGAGAAATCAAAATATGTTTCCTGTAGAAAGTGGTGTGTGAGTTGAGAATTCATGAAAATTAGAGATTCTGTAAGGTGAGGCATGAGAGAGGAAAGTACTGCAAGCTTGGGAGGTTTAGATAGGAAAAGGAAGATGGAATGTCATCCACAGAGAACAGCAAGTAGGCCATGCTAGCTTTCTAATTTATTAAGGAATAAACTTCAGTAGGAAAACCAAGATTATAAGTAGCTGAATGTATTTTATATCATTTTATACCATTTATATTTTATCAAGTACTATTAAGTTATCTGTTCTTCCTAAGTATATAGGAATAACCTATTTGCGATTGATAAAAGGAGTTAAATTAAGCATTGAGGCAAAGTTGCCTCCTTTAGGATTAAATGCTTCAACTTTAGAGTTGGAAGGAGGACAAAAGATAAGAGGGATATAAGATCCCACTGTGTGATGTAGAAAAACCATTCGACTGAGTAGAGCAAAATGCTGACTTAAAACTTCTCTTCTAGCAAGGTATCTCCTACCCATATATCAATAATTCAAGATTCCTTGAAAGAAATAACAAATAAATTTATTCAAGGAATAAACTCAGTATAAACACCAGGAACAGCATAGAACAGGGAGACATGAGGTTTATCAAAGGTGTTTGCCTCTTAGAGGAAATTCAACAGGCTGTCCACTATTTGTAGCCAGGGAGATCTTCAAGAAGCTAATGTTTGAGGATGACATTTTATTGACTTCATCAAGCTGTAGAACACTGAAGAGCATCCTGGAAGAGTTCTGTAACCACTTAAAAGAATTTAACTTGACCCTCCACACATTTATTACTTTAGCAGATAAAGAATTTCTTATGACAGGGTCCTGAATGATCAGACTTTAGATCTTGCCTACTGGTACATATATATGGGACAGTTACTCAGTTCAAATGGATTGTAAATTTGTTCTAGGTTCATGGGCTAATTCCAAGAGTTGGAGAGAGTTGGAGGCCTTCACAACTATTCTCCAACAGTTAGCAACTGATGTTATCTAAGTGAAGAATTATGTGGCAAATGTTACCCTTTGTTGCTGTTGTTCAGCTGTTTCAATCATGTCTATCTCTTCATGACCCCATCTGGGATTTTCTTGGCAAAGATACTGCATTGATTTGCCATTTCCTTCTCCAGCTCATTTTACAGATGAAGAAACTGAGGCAAACAGGGTTAAGTGACTTGTCCAGGGTCACACATCTATGTAAATGTCTGAGGCCAAATTTGAATTTAGGTCTTCCTAACTCCAGGTCTGGCACTCTTATCCACTGTGCCATGTAGCTGCTCCAAATATTATCCTATTTGTGACTAAAAGGTGAAAGCAAAACCCAACACACAACTCAAATATATTCCAGTGACATATGTTAAAAAATACAAATGAGATAAGTGAAAGCCAGCTGTATTTCTAATAGATATTAGACTGGGACTGCAAAAGTTGTCTATGATCCCCTGAGGTACTTCCAGATGAATGGCACAGCCCCTCAATTTCTATATTGTTTCTTTAAGTCCTATGCCTGGTCTCTATACTAATACAGATGAAAGTGTCTGTGAAAGGCTCTTGGGATGAGTTTTCTTCAGCAACAGTGTGATTTAAGGCTCAATTGTTCTTACTTGTATAATAAAAAAATCTCAGCTTTTTTCAGGCCTTATCTGTGAGGTCTCTGCTCTTCAAGGATCCTGGAAGGCTTAAAAGCACTAATTAGTCAGGCAATCCATGCCTCAGTTTATGGGCAGTTTTCTTTATCTGCTAATTGACCATGGCATATGAGCCTAGCCCATGGACATTTCCACACTTGTGATTGGTCATTGGGCTAATTTGCTCTTGGCACATATTCAAGACACTAATAGTCCTCATTTGTTGGTGCCAGTTGTCTTAGGGAGGCAACAAGGAGAGGGAAATTTATAAATGATTGGTTCTCATAATTAACGTAAAGATACTATATATTCTGTGACATTGGTAGGTGGCAGTTATCCCAGAATAGATGGTTTTCTCTGTTTGAATACTAATAATAAATATCCTGAGAACAACCTTGACAGAAGTTACTATTATCTTAGGGATAGGAGAGTGGGGAGAGAAGGTTGGAAACTTTTGAAAAGAAAAAAACTATTGTCCTTTGACTAACAAATTTATGAAGCTACTTTTGGCTATGTTTCCAAGAAAACTATTACTTCCCAACATAATAAAAACAAAGGATTATAATAAACCATATTTAATAAAGGCTTTCACCTGCCCATCTTTTTCAAATCTCTTATTTATGAGAGATTTTCAGTCCTTGTCATTCTTGACTTGTCTGCAGTGTGTGACGCTTATGATCACGCTCTCCTCCTAGATACTTTCTGTTCTCTGGGTGTCATGACTTGATTCTTCTTTCTGGATGCTGTATTTCATTCTCCTTTGATTCTCCTACTTAACCTCTTTACTCTGCATCTATCATATATTTTATCCTAGGCCTGCTTCTCTTTTCATTTCATACCTTCTCTCAATGACTTCATCAGCTTCTTTGGATTTAATAATCATCTCTAAGCAGTTGACTCCCAGAGTTCCACATGTGGCCCCAGTTTCTCTTGAATACCCTTCTCATATCATCAACTGCCTACTGAATATTTCTAATTGGATATTTCTTAGGCATGTCAAACTCCACAAGCCTCAAATTCCACAGCATCTAGTGTACTAGATAAAATGTTGGGCAGGGAATCAGGAAAACATGGGTTTAAATTCTGCCCCTGAAACTTAAAAGCTAGACAAGTTATTTAGCCTTGCTCAGGTTCATTTTTATTTTCTGTAAAATAAAGAGGTTAGATTTGATGACCTTTAAGAGTCCTTCCAGATCTCAGTTGATGATCCTATGATTCCCCTCAAACCTCCCCTTCTTATTAACTTCCCAGTTTCTGTCAGACATTCACTAGTCTTCCAGCCTCTCTGGTTCACAACCTTGAAGTCACCTTTGACTTTTTATTTTCTCTCAATCCACATACTCAATTTATTGTCAAATCTTGTTGATTTTACCTCCACATTACCTCTTGGTTCTGGTCCCTTTTCTCTACTTTTACAGCCACAACCCTTCACTAATTCAGTCCCTCATCATCTCTGGTCTGGATTATTGCAATAGACTCTGAATTGGTCTTCCTGCCTGTAGTTTCTCCCCTGTTCAGTCTATCCCCCACAGATACCAAAGGGATTTTCCTAAAGCACAGATCTGACCATATCATTGTTCTGTTCAAAAAAAAGGCTCCAAAGTTCTACTGCGGTCGCGAAAAAATATAAATTTGTCTGTTTTGCATTTAAATCCCTTCACAATCTGGCTCCAATCTACCTTCACAATCTGGCTCCAATCTACCTTCCAGGATTACTGATACTCCCCTTCACATACTTTATGTTCTGGTCAAACTGGACTATTGTTCTTTGTACATGACATTTCGAACTGCTAGGTAGCATAGTGGAGAAAGTGCTGTGTCTGGAGTCAGGAAGACTAGTCTTCCCAAGGTCAAATCTGGCCTCAGATACCTACTACCTATGAGATACCTACTACCTATGTGATACCTACTACCTATATGATACCTACTACCTCTATGACCCTGGGTAAGTTGCTTAACCCTGTTTGCCTCAGTTCCTCATCCGTAAAATGAGTTGGAAAAGGAAATGGCAAACCACTCCATTATCTTTGCCCAAATGAGGTCACAAAGAGTCAGATACAACTGAAAACATGATAGTCCATCTCCTCTCTTTCTATGTGAGCATAGGTTGTTCTCTAATGCACTCTTCTTCCCCTTCACCCCTTAAAATTACAAGCTTCCTTCAAAGCCCAATTCAAGTAGCCACCTCCCACATAAAGCCTTTGCTAAATCTAACCTACCTAGGGACTAGTGCTCCCCACTCCCTAATTCTTTCTTTTTTAAAAAAAATTCTTTTTTTTGTGAACTTAACAATCATTAGCAAACCCATACATTTCAATAAACAAAAAACAAGAAAGAAGATTGTATAAGAAACTGTTCACTTTCTGTTTGTTTTTAAAGAACAAATATATCTAGAACACACATATACATACATAATAAATATATATCGATGCACATATCAGCCATAAATGCATATATGTATACATATATCAGCCATATACATACATTAGCCATGTCTGGGAATGCATATCTTGAAAGACTGATTATGACATATAGTTCTTAGGATTGTGACCCTCTGAAACAATCAAGGTTTGACCTAGCCTTTGGTTTATATTTACTTGGCTCTCCATTTTTACTCCTCTCTTGTTTCCCCAGGAGGGGATTTATGCATCTGCATTCCTATTCTTTATTCCCAGTGGTTTGGTTTCCTCACCTGTAAAATGAGGAGGTTGGATTAAATGAGCTCTAAGATTCCATTCAGCTCTAAATCCTATGAGCCTATGTTTCTATGATTGCCTGAACAATTTATTCTTTCTTTCCAGCTTCAGTTAGTAGTGGTAGATGAGGATTTGGTGAGTATAGATTAAGATCAAGGTTATCCCACTACAACAAAGAATGAAAGAACAAGGGTTAAATACAGAGTGAGAAAGGAAAGCCCAGCTAGTAGGACACAGGGCATGAGTGATGGGGAAAGGGGTCTCTACTATGTGCTCTGCCAGATTTTAGGAAGGTCTGCTTGTGTGGATGTTACAAAAAGAATAACCATACTTGGTTCCTTATGCTATCAGGTTCTCACATGGTGTGATGAATGGTAATCTCCTGTTTGTATGATACTTGGGCTGCCTCTAGAGGATATGGTCAGCTTGGGAAGCCCTGAGAAAGTCATCGACTATAGGTACTGCCATGTTTGGTGTTAGTGTAAAGAAAAACCAAGTTCATTCATTGACTTATAGGACAATTTTGCAATGAGCAATATGGTTGACCAGATATCCAGGTGGCAGGAAGTGTAACAATATTGAACTTTTGGAATTTTGTCTATCCATTGGCCTATAGTGATATTTTATGGAAAAATTAATCTTTACCATAGGGTTATAAACAATATGATCCAGATATATGAAAAAAAATCTGAACATCCCAACTGAAAGTGACATGAGAAAGAAAAGTATAGAACTGGAAAACTTTCAGGAAGACAGGTGATCTTGGCCAGGAGAAAGCGAACTACCTTGGTCAGGGTAACTACAAAGTGGCATCATATAGATAACATACCTGGGATGAAAGTAGGTCTCTGAAAAAATCTAGTGTTCCTGCCACATTAGAGATGAAGGAGAATCACTAGGTCTTTGGCAAAACATATATTCCACAAAACTAAATAGCTCAGAAGATATCAGTCATAATTATAGCACCCAAAAATTTCAGGTGAAGTTCTTAAACAAACTGTTAGTGTCTACCACTCTGCTGTTAAAAGTAGAAAAGAGTTGCCCATTAAAGCTCCCCATGAGAGACATCTCCCTCCAATTATTTTATCGCAGAAGTAAATTTACTTCTGCGATAAAATATAAACTACTTGAAGCTAGGGACTATTTTATCTTTGTTTTTGTATTTCTATTATCTGACACAGTGTCTGGCACATAATAGGCTTCTGGATTAATTGATGCTATTGTTTAATCATTTACAATGATCATTACAGTGAAACATTGGGTTATAGATTTATTACTACAAGATTAGAAAAGAGTAAATGTCCTGATTTTCAAAAAAGGGAAGAGAATGGAATCTAAAAACCAATGACTTTAACTTTGATTCTTGACAAAATTCTATAGTGTGTTATTAAAGGGATGGTTAGCGAAAACCTAGAAAAGGAAGCAATGATCATAAGGACACAGTATGGACATGCTAGCAACGGAACAGCCACAAAATACCTTGCTCTGGTCAGACTACAGTTGGAATATATGTTTTCAATTTTGACCTCATTTGAGAAAGGTCATTGATAAGCCAAAGAGTGTCCAGAGGAGAGCAATCAAGATGGTGAAGGAAATCCAATTAGTGCCATGCATGGCACTTGAATGGGTTCCCTTGGATGGAAATATATTCTCCATCGTTGGAGGTAATCAACAAAGGTTGAATGGCCACTTGTCAGAGATGTTGTAGATCTAACCTTTTTCTAAGTATGAACTGGTTTAAATAGTACCTTATAATTCTGAAATTTCATTATTCTATGATACTGTGATTTTTTAGTAGAGTATGGATTGATCCACAAATTCTCTAATAGTACTCCCCACTCTAATCATTAGAAAGTAATCAGTGTTCATTCCCAATAGGGAGATGTTTTAAAATCACAAAGGCCTCGTTCTTCTTTTAATTAGATTTAAAAAAAATAAACAACAATTGTCTCTCTTTCTTCCCCAATTAAAAAAAAAGAAAAATAAAACTTTTATAACAATTATGTATAGTTGAGCAAAAAAAGACATTCTTGTATTGACCACGTCCAAATAATATATTTCTCATTCTGTACCTAGAGTCTAGCACCTCCGTATGGGAAGGAATGGTAAAGTGGATACCATGTTTCATCATCAGTACTCGGGAATCATGCTTGACCATTTCATTGATCAGAGTTCTTAAGTCTTTTAAAGTTGTTTGTTTTTACAGGGTTGTTATTACAGAAATTTTTCTTTTTACTTCACTCTGTATCAGTTCATACAAGTCTTCCCATGTGTCATTGAAACTGTCTCTCTGATCATTTCTTACAGTACAATAATATTCCATGACATTCATATACCATACTTTGTTCAGCCTTTCCCCAACTGATAGGTATTCCTGCCCCGCCCCACCCCCATAGTTTTCAATTCTTTGTTACCACAAAAAGAGCAGCTATAAATATTTTATACATATGGATCCTTTTCTTCTTGCTTTGATATCTGTGGAGTATAGGCCTAGTAGTAGTATCTCTGGGACAAAGAGAATGTACAGTTTTATCAGTTTTTAGATATAATTTCAACTTGCTTTCCAGAATGGCTAGACCAATTCATAGTTCCATAGTTAATACGCCTATTTTCCACACCCCTCCAAAATTTGTCATTTTCTCTTTTTTTGTCAATTTTGCCACTCTGATGATTGTGAGATAAAACCTAGGAGTTGTTTTAATTTGTATTTCTCTAATTATTAGCGATTTGAAACATGTTTTTATATGTATATTGCTAGCTTGGATTCTTCCTTTGGAATCTGCTTATTCAGATCAAAGTCTTCATCCTTTAATGCTGTCAGTTTTCCTTGTAGGTATACTTTCTACATTTGCATTGTTATTTAGCTTTTTGTATATTGATAGCTTTTTATTTTTCCGGTCATATTTCAAAATCTCTGAGGTCAGTGTAGAGTAATGGAAAATGCAAATTTCTTCTAACAATCTCTCATGCAGTTTCCTCATTTTAAAAGAGATATTCTGGAAAATTATGATACTAGTAGTAGCTAGAATTTATAGAGTACTTGAAGGTTTGTAAAATGCTTTACAAATATTATCTCATTTTATCCTCACCGCAACCCTAAAAGGTAGATGCTATTTTTATCTCCATTTTTTTTATAAACAAGGAAACTGAGGTAGTCAGATGTTAAGTGATTTCCCAGGGTCCCAGCTAATATGCATAATTTTCCTTCCATATTATTGATGACCTTATATAACAGCATCTAGTTTTATCAACATGCATTTTACAAATTCCCTGCACATGAAAATGGCTGGAGGACCTATAAATGTAAACAAGTCTGGAGCCTCACAAAGCAAAACCAATCCTTTACTTAGGTAGTAATTGAAAAAAAGAATTCACTATCTGTTTCTTACACAGAGGCAGAGAGATTTCTTCTTACGTAGTTACAGAGAACTGTAATAGATGTTCAGGAGAATCTAACTTATCTTCCTCTAGTTCCTACAAGGGTAAGGAAAGGATGTGTGTTTCTAGAATTTCAAATGCATTTGCCCAAGGAAAAATGCTGAATATGGCAATTAGGAAGAGTTGAAATAGTACTATTATTAGTCTTCATGGTTTTTTCAAGGCAAAGGGAAAAAAAAAGTTGGACAGAGAGGGGGAGGAAGGTTTGTAGGCTGACCTGGGAACAGAGCTGTTACTTATAACACTGTTCTTATTGGGAAAACATGTTTGAAATTCCAAAGAAGTAACTTTAAAACTTTTGAAACAGAACTCATTTGTAAGCTTGAGACTGCCTCTACTTCTTTGTACATTGTACAAACCACAATAGGCACAAAGATCGTTGGACTTGGTGTTTAGAAGACCTAAGTTTGAACTGTGCTTACTTACTGGGCAAGCCACATTAAACTTCTAGGCCTTGGTTTTCTCACTTATAAAAGGAGGACAGTAATAGTACCCACCTCACAGGCCTCATTATCAAGAGATGATGTACATACACTTCGAATGAATGAGAGGAAGAGCATGTGTTAATTTCTTACTTGGTGCCAGGCACTGGAATAAGCTATAGCCGTATAAATGAGATAATCCCTAACTTCAAGAAATTTGCATTCTGATAGGAGGAGGTCATCACATACAGAAGAATGGAGGCCAGAGAAGTTGTGATGTGGGGAAGTCACAGGCATGGGTGAGGATGAGTGTAAAAAGAGGGCAGTCTTAAAACTTTAAAAATGTAAATTGTTATTATGACTTTTGGAGTAAAGATCTAAAGATCTTACTTCTCTGGGCAGAAGGATTCAGAGTAATAGCAAATATGAAAAGCTATTATTTGCTTGATTAGTCCTTCTAGAAAAATTCATTATACTTCAGTATCATAGATTTTAGAATATACTTTCCTTTTTTCTCAAAACATTCACTTATAATTGAGTATTATATCCACCCTAATAGAAGAAAGGATTAAAGTCTTGGGAAGGCCAGCTATGTCTAAACTTCAGTATCTCCTTCTCCTGATTCCCAGTCTATCTTACAGTTAACTATTTTGTATTTATATTTGCTCTGCATATAAAAATATGTATGTATATATACATACACATATGCACATATGTTGTTTCCCTCATTAGAATATAAGTTTTTTGTAAGTAGGTTTTTTTCATTTATTTTGTTTCTCCAACATCTAGTACAGTGCCTAGAACTTAGAAGGCATATAGTCTGTTGATTGAAATAAGAACATTAAAATCCAGCTCAGGTTTAGATAAATGTCCCTATTTTTCAGATTACTAGACATCATTAAAGAAATAGTGTTTCCTAGATCAAAGGTCTTTTAAAAAAAGTCCTAGAGTCTTGAATGTGAGCTTCTTGAGGGGAAGGACTCTTTTATTCTTGTCTTTGTATTGTGAGTGCTTAGTTGTTGTTTGTCCTTTTTTTTTGTCTTTGAAGAGGATCCATGACACCATGGGTCTTGACCTGTGTGTGAATTGGACTTAACTGAGGCAGACTTGCAGTCATCACCCTCACTCTCTTTCCCTAAGTCATGAAAATTCAGTGGCAGGACAAAAGTCAAGGATGATTGGCAATGCTCTGGGATGTAGTGGATGACCCTGGCATTTTCCACACCTCACCAAACTCTAATCGTCCTGCTTCATGACAGTTGGAACAAATTGTTGTCATCTGCCCATTCCACCAAGAAATTCACATGATTGGGGTAGACATCTCCGTAACTCACAGCATGTTTGAAGTCTGTTGGTTACCCTCATTCTGGTTTAGCCCATCTGCTGAGAAGGTTTTACTGGAGTGTGGCCACAGTGCCTGCTACAGCTTCTTGGAGTCACTGCTGAAAAGTCGGGTGAATCAAGTAGACACCAAAGGTGGAGGAGCAGCCTGAAAATGACTAGGCAAGCCCTCATCCATAAGTCCTAGTCCTCCTGAACACAAGATGGACCCACTCAGCACTTAGCATACACTGGCTTAATCAATCAATCAACCAGCAGTAAGGACAGTTCCTGCCCTCAAGGAGTACTTTCTAAGCGCCAGACAAAAGTGAAAGTCTTCTTCCCTGTCTTCAAGGAGTGTGTGAACTAAAGGAGGGACATGTATATATGCAAATATATATATAATCTATACAAAATAGAGGGTAGCTAAGTGACACAGTGGATAGAGCACTGGGCTTGAAATCAGGAAGATTCATCTTCATGTGTTCAAATCTGGCCTCAGACACTTAGCAGTATGATCCTGGACAAGTCACTTAGCCCTGTTCCTCATCTGTAAAATGAACTGCAGAAGGAAATGGCAAAACCATTCTAGTATCTTTGCCAAGAAAACCCCAGATAGGGTCATGAAGAGTCCAACTCAACAACAAAATATACAAAATGAATATAAAGTGGTTTTTGAAGGGAGGGCATTCACAGATGGGGGACCAGAAAATGCTAGAAGGAGCATTTAGAACTGAATCTTGAAGAAAAACAGGGATTCCAGAAGCAGGAGATGAGCAGGGAGAGCATATATTTCAGGCATTGGGATGGCCAATGAAATGGTACAAAGATGAGAGAGTGTTATATATGATGTCTGAAACAAGCCTAGCATCTCTGAGCAGTAGAGAGCATTGTAAGACGACTAGAAAGGCAGGAAGGAACTAGAATGCAATTGATTGATTATGTGACAATGCTCCCTCCCCTTATATTAGAGACAATCTTTATAATTTTAAGTTTATTTTTAGTTTTCAACATTCACTCCCATAAATTTTAAATTTTCTCCCCCTCCCTCCCCTCTCCCCTCACCAAGATGGCTTGCAATTTGATATAGACTCTCTATATACATTCCTATTAAACATTTTAACCTTAGTCATATTGTATAGAAGAATTTGAATGAATGGGAGGAACCATTAGAAAGAAAAAAATAAACAAAAAAAGAAGATAATCTGCTTCACTCTGCATTCAGACTACATAGTTCTTTGTCTGGACGTGGATGGCATTTTCCATCATGAATCCTTTGGAATTGTTTTAGGTCCTTGCATTGCTGAGAAGGGCTATGTCTATCAAAGTCAGTCAAGAAATACTGTGGCTGTTACTGTGTACAATGTTCTCCTGGTTCTGTTCACTTCACTCAGCTTTAGTTCATATAAGAAAGACAATCTTTCTTGACATTAATTTTCTAGAAGGATTTATTTTGAAAGAGAAAAATATTTTGGACAACTGCGGAAACTGCTATCCGTTATCAACTTTCTGTAATACCTTAGCAGCAACCAAACACAGTATTTAAGTGTTTGCTCTCAGAAAGAAAAATATTTCTTGTTCTCAAGGAGCTGTGGACGGCAGAGAAAGGGTACCTACCAGAAGAGATGGGGAATGGTACAAAAAATTGGGGAAAGTCAGAAGCACAGACTAAAGAGGAATAAGACATTGTTGATTGGGGCATCCTTCTTAAAATGGAGGCTTAGAAAGCAACCCGGTAACCAGAGGGAGAGACTCAAGTGGGCAGAGGGCAATTCCAGTACGAGAATTACAGAGGTTAAGTAAACTTTCAAGGTGAAATGTGTTAGTGCAAAAGTCTAGGATAGGACAGTCAGCAGTAGGGCTTGGAGCTGGACGTAGGTAGCATTTCAGTATAGATAAAGGAGAAACACTGGACGTCGGGCTTTCTCTGAATACTTCAGAAGGGCCACCCTCGTTTTGATCTCTTGTAATAAGGGATTGCAGTTATAGGGCCTTTGTCAACCCAAATCCCTTCTCTACACCTTCCCCGCCCCTTTCTTTGTTTTTGTTTTTTTCTCCTGTGAGGCTTGGCTATTTTTCATCCTACAGGTCTAGGTGAGGTGAGAGAGACAGAGACCGAAACAGAGACAGAGACAGAAAGACTGAGAGACAGGGAGAGACAGAAAGACTGAGACAGACAGAGACACAGAGAGACAGAAAGACTGAGAGAGACAGAGAGAGAGAGAGACAGGGACAGCGACAGAGAGACAGAGACAGCGAGAGAGACAGAGACAGGGAGAGACAGAGAGAGACAGAAAGACAGAAAGACTGAGACAGAGAGACAGAGACAGCGAGAGAGACAGAAAGAGACAGAAAGACTGAGAGAGACAGAGAGACGGAGAGACAGAGAGACAGGGAGAGACAGACAGAGACAGAAAGTCAGAGGGAGAGTTCGTCCTCCCCACCACGGACTCAAAAGGCTCCTGGGAACTCTACTTTCCCGACACTTCGAGACCCCAAAGCATTTGCCTTCTCCGGCTTCTAAGAGACCCGGTCTCTTGGTCGGTCTCAAACCAAACCGCCCCCAGCCGCCCAGGAGAACCGAGGGCTGGAAGAACGGTCTCCAGAGCTCGCTCTCCCCAAGAGAGAAGGCACCGGCTGGTCTGCCTCCGGTAGCGTCCCCGCCCTGACGCACCGAGAGGCCGGAGAGCACAGCCTCAGGCTACTCTGGGCCCAGGAGGTGGGGAGGCGGGTGCTGAGTGAGAATCCCGACACGACGCCGTCTGGGAGGTGATTAGGGAGAGCTGAGCGAAGGGGGCTGGGACCCCGCCCTCCGACCCGTCTCTCCTCATTTCAGGGTCTGTTTCCGAGGCTTCGGAGAGGGTCTCGGTGGCAGAGGGGGAACCGGTTAGGTTGGCGGGGGGATCCATACGGGTCACGGACCAGGGCTGCGGGGGGGGCGGGGGTGGGGGCTGATCTACAGGCAAGGCTCAGCTTTTCCCAGGTGAATCGCTACCGACACGTCCTCCACGAGACCGCGGCCACACTGAACGGGCCAAGCGAACCGCACCGGCGCCGAGGAGCTCCCGCCTCCCAGGCCCCCCCGCCCCGTCTCTGACTCCGGCCGCCTGTGCCCCGCACACTCCGCTCTCCCCGCCCCCGCCCCGCTGCTGTCCCCAGAGCAGCGCGGGCCCCGCCCCGCCGGGTTGCTAGGGGAAGTGACGTCACAGCGCGATGGCGGCGGCTCCTTTAGGCGGCTGAAGTGGGATTTAGGCCCGGAAGATCCGAGTCCATCCGTGGTGGGGAGAGGGCGAACGGGGCCAGCGGGGGCCGGAGCAGGGGCGGCGGCGCTCGGACTGTCCCATCCGCCCCATATTGAGGCGCTGGGAGCGGCGGGGCGGCCGGAAAGCGATGGTGAAAGCGGGGCCGTGAGGGGGGCGGAGCCGGGAGCCGGACCCGCATTAGCGGCAGCAGCGGCGCCGCCTCCCCCGGAGCGCAGACCCAGGAAGCGGTCGGGAGGGGAGGGAGCGAACCAGGCCGGAGCCGAAGCCACCGCCGTCATGGAGCTGAGAGTTGGGAACAGGTACCGGCTGGGCCGAAAGATCGGCAGCGGCTCCTTTGGAGACATCTATCTTGGTGAGGATTGAAACCCACTCCCCCCGTCCCTGCTCCTGCAGCGAACTACCCCTTTTACATAGTGCCCCCCATACACCTCGGCTTCCTCCCCCCCAGCCCCGCATTGACACCCCACCCCCTGCCCCCGGCTGCTGCCCTCTCGTCGCTTCCGCCAGTCTTCCTGGATCCTTGTAGTCTTTATCGCCCTGGGATGCTCTCCCCCTACTATCCCTCTGCCCCAGGTTTCCCCCATTACTGCCGTGGACCTTAGCCCGGACAGACACCCCACCCCACCCAGCACCTTTGTTGAGCCACGGCCCGGACTCGGCTCTCATGCCCCTCGGTGGCCATCTCTGGCTCTCTGGGGGATCGAACTCGAGCCTCGAGCACCTGGAGTCGCTGACACCTGCCTGGGAAAACCTGGTTAGGTTGGACTTTCATGTTGGCCATCTCCATTAATTAATTAATGGCCGGGGGGAGGGGAAGGAGGGGGGGCGGTCGGTCCGCGAACTTGGAGGGTGTGAGACTTTGTCCAGTGCCCCCTTCCGGGTTGCTTTTAATTACTTTAGCCCCTTTCTGAGAGTGAGTATTTGGCTTCTCTGGTGACTCCTTGGGTGAGATCTAAGCCCCACTGTTGTAACAGCTTTAGGTTCCAGCCACTCAGACTGTCCATCCATCCTGTTCTCCACTCCCCACCTTTTCCCACCCCCACCTCCCCCAGTCAAATTCTGGCCCTGCCCTAGGAGACCAGATCATAGGCTTGAGGGGTCGGGAACGCGAACTGATTGGGGGTTAGGAGGTCATGGAAGGTCTGATATTCAATTTTTCATGATTTCTAGGTCTGACTTTTTGAGTCTCCAAAATAATTTCTTTGGAAAAGATCTTAACATCAAGGGGAAGGTTAATTCACATTTCATCAGCAAAACATGGACTCTAGGGAGAAGGGAGGCAACTGGGTTTTATTAGAATGTTAGAGATGGAAGTTACCTTAAGCAGTCCATCTCTCCGGCTCCTCATCCCCCATTTTTATAGCTTAGGAAACTGAGGCCTCGTTTTTAAATGTTCAAGGTCATACAGCTTGTTCATGATAGAGCCTGAACTCAAACTCATTTCTGACTCCCAGATTAGTATTTCTTTCCTTTATACCAGGTTGCTTCTTTTGGCTTTGAAATTAAGGGATGAAAGCAGGAGTAGCTCTTGAAAGTTAGAACAGTTTGAAATACATTGCTTCCTGAAATTAATATGTTAAGAGTCTGAAGAAATAAATTTTTGTGTCAATAGTACTGTGAATTTGAGTTCAAATAACTATTATGTTTTATTTTTTTTAAGGTATGGTACTATGAAGGGGGTATTTATTGTAGTGGATGACTGTATTTGCTATAATGCAGTTGTCAGTAACTAAATATCTGAGAGAGCTGTGTTCTTAGTTACCTGGGATGGTGTAACACAGTGCACCAGAGGAAATCTTTGCATTTTCAGTGGACAATCTAAGAGACTGGCGATCAGATTACTGTAACTGTGTCTGTGCTTTTTAGAGAGGAAAGGGGAGGGCTTTTGCTGCCTCTCCACTGTATTGTCCAAAAATAAACAAAGGCCATGTCTCTTTCGGAAGACTCTACAGCCCCATCTTAACTGCTCTCTCTGGGATCCCCATGTGTTCCCTAATCTCCATGTGTTTTCTACTCGTGGGGGAAAATGTCAAAACAACGCTAATACAGTGTGGAAATGGAGAACTACACTAGTCAAAAGTCCGGAAATTCCACAGTTACAGTTCCTACAGCAACCTTGTTACAGATATGTTCTTGCTTCAGTTCCTATTTTTCCTACTACACATAAACTTTACAACAGTAGCAACCATGATTAGAGTCATAAATGGAGAAGGTAGAAGGCCCAGGGTGCTATATCCGATCCCTCTGTGACCTTGGGTAAGTGGCTGAAAAGCCTTCCTGGGTCCCAGTGTCTTCCACTTAAATGGCTATGGATAACTTTTGCCACCAATTAACTTTTTTTGGGAAGGGAAGTGGGGAGGAGGAGAATTTTAGATAACTTGAATTCTTTAGGAATGTTAAGAATGATCATGAACAGGATTGTCTACTACTGAAAGGATGTACCATGAGCTGGAATGCCTATGAAATCAGTGCCGTTATTTTTGTAACCTTTAGTTGATGAAGTTTATATATATGTAACATACATACACATACATACATTCTTCCAAGTGCTTAAAGATAAATTAATTTAAACTTGCCTTCTATACAGTGTTAATGAGTGTTACCCTCCTTTTGGTGATAGAAAAGAAACCCAGAAAGGCCAAATAATTGGTGGCAGGCTTATATAGAATTAGTCATTAGCAAAACTACAGGCTAGTTAGTACCCGAGAATTTTCTACTCTGGAAACAATCCTTTGACTATTAAAATGTGTAAGGTAAGTTTATAATTCATCATTTTTTCTGGGAAAACTAACTTTTGGATAAATCCTCCATGTTGTTTCAACTTGTGAGAATGGAATAGGTATGAGCAATAATACTTGAATGTGGCAGAAGTTTTGGAACTGATAACTTTTTTTCCCAGTTTTTCTCAGACAAATTCTATTTTTCACAAGTAACTCCTTTCTAGCATGTTCTTGGAAAAATAGTGTACAAATTTAAAGATTAAGGTGTTCTTCGTGTTGAGTAGTTTAGGATTTTGCTTGGTTATATGTCATTGAAGGGGAAATCATTTGAATTTCAATAATAGCTCTGCTTTCTACTTATTGTTATAAAGACCTCTTTTCTCCTTTCTTTTCTGGGTCCCTCATCTCATGCCAGACCCAGGAAAAGGAATTGAGGATCTTGTAAACCTTAAAATAAAATAGCATTACAAAAGCTGAGGTAGTTTATTTATACAGTGAAGACAAATGGAAGGTATTTCTTTGTTCCTGGTAAACCTGGAGAATGACCCCTCTTTTTTAGGTTTTGTTGCTCTTTGAACGTAACTTTTGCTTTACTCCCTTGAAGTAGAGCAAGTTTTATAACCATAAAGCTGCATTATGGTTGGGTGGTAGTATTTAAATATTTATATCTAAGTAGTCAGCCGGTGCATTCTCAGCAGCGCTTTGGAAGCAAAGTGTTCTGGGTAAATGCAAGCTGTTTCGCATATTTATAGAAAAATGGATTTTGGCAACTGTTTTAACCTTGGCTTCTGGATCCTAGGCAGCAGTAGACCAGCTATTAGCCACACTAATCCCCTTACCAGGAAGCAAGTCTTTTAGAACTTTGTCTTGGGGTCAGAGGCCTTGGTCATTGTATTATAGGTTAGCTTTTCTTTCTGAACCTGGGTTCTAAGAATCTATTTGGATTGTTTTTATGATTTTATAGTAATTGTAGACAAAGTATTACCCATATATGATTTGATTTAATTTTGTCAGCAATTTTTTGGTGGCCTGTAGGTATTTGATAGTTTCCAGCCCTTTTCAGCTGAAGTGTTTAGATATCCTTTTCCCTTCCATTAACTTTACATTACTGATGTATGTATTATCCAAAGCGGTTGCTTTCTTCCTCTTCTAGGCCACCCCATCCCCACAATCAAGTGGAAACTCTTTAACAGTAATTTAAGGAAAACATGGGTGAAAAGGTAAGTCTCCCATAGTACGACCACAGAATGGGTCTTTTGAGAAGCAGCACAATTCTTGAGGAATCCTAAGTTTTAGGGGCTGACACATTCAGACACACAGGTGTGATCTTAGGCTAGTCATTTCACCTTTCTATGCTCCAAGCAAATTTCTAAAACCATAAATTGAAGAACTAGCCATTAATATGCGTTAGTAGAAGGACTTTCCCCTTGGTTAGTTCCCTATGCCAAATCATCATTGAAATTAGTGGTATGTACCAAAGAAGAAAAAAATCTCAAATGCAAATATGAGTGACCCTAAGGATTATCTAATGTTCTATATTCTTGAATAAATGCAAAAAAATGTGAAGCTCCTTTTTTGTTCCAAGCACTGTGGCAAGTGTTGGGGATACAAATAGAAAATGAGATTGTCCCTGTACTTGCATTTCATTGCATTAATACAGACAATTGAGGGGGAAATGAATTATTGTTCCTATTATTGTTACAATTTGCCAAGTACTTTACAAGTATTACCTTATTTTATCCTCATAATAACCCTAGGAGGTAGGTGCTCTTATCCCTATCTTAGAGATAACTGAGGCAGGCAAGTTAAATAACTTGCCCAGGGTCACACAGCTGACCTGTCTGAGATTGAATTTAAACCCTTGTTTTCCTGACTCTTAGTCTGTAGTTCTATCTACTGTGTCACCTATTGGATTGGATCAGAGGATATTTTAGTAATGTATTCAGAACTAAGATAATTTCTGGCAATCACAATAGTAAAGGGAGGGCTATTTCAGTTTGCCTGGGACTAGCTAAGAAACGACTATTGCAGTTATAAGGGATTATATATGAAGATTGGGTTTTTTGTTTATTTGTTTGTTTGGTTGGTTGGTGGTAGGTAGGTAGTTTAGGTGGATAGGTGGTTTCCATTTAATGTCTCATTCTTTGTGATGTGCGATAGTTTGATTGAATAAGAAGCTGTCCTCTGGTTCACTGAACTTTCTTTTCAGAACATTGATAGTGGTACATGAGCAAGTACAGTCTTGCTTTATTAATGCAGCCCACTGTTCTGGTTCAGTCATATGAAAGGATTGCTAACTACTCATTCTCTGTACTAATGCTGAAGATGAGCCAAGAAATGGGACTGAGAGGACATTAGTGTGTCTCTCAGACCTATGATTTGCTTTTCCCACTGCCAAGACAGTATGACAATGAATTTTGAAGAATGTATAGTTTTCAACAGTACATCAAGGCATACCAGCGTGTAGTTCAATTAAATTTGTTTGTACTGACCCGAAAGTGTTGGATCTAGAAGTTGCCCTCTTAACAGAGGATATACCATTTTGCTACTTTTTTACTATAACATTTACCCCAGGCAGAATTATTCATTATCTGAGTTGTGGAGTAGCTTCCTTACAGGACCTACGAGAGCTGGTTTCTAAGGATGACCTCAAGGTTCAGGTCTAAAACCTGAATCTGTCTTATTATAAAACTTCACACAAAAGTACAGTCTGGGAGCACTTCACAATTGCCATGTATTTTGTGGAGTATGATCAGGTCAAAATGTAACATAACCTCTTTGTCATGTCTACATGGTAGACTCTCTGGTCTTACAGTTTTATATGTCTGAGATCCTATCCTCGCGCTGAAACATATGTAGCATTTTGGCCTAGTTGCGGGGGATGGTGTCTGTTAGATAATGAAATCAGGAAGAACTTTCACTTAAATGGAAATGTACTTCCTTTTTTCTTTTTTTGAAAATATTGTCCATAGCAGTTTAGAAATTTTCATTACACATTTTGTCCAGGATCCTCTCACTAATATTTCTATCGACTTTTGGTTTAGTACCATACATGTCACTGCATGAGTTAGTGTAACCTCTGGTAATGTCATTAGTTAAGATGGATTTGGGGGTATTATTACTTGGTATACTCATCTTAATGTTAAGAGTTAGTAGCTATGTCCACCTATTTCTTTAAATACTTAAAAGAATTTTGTCAGTGTAAATATTTGTGAACCCATTGTACCCTAGTAGATATTCTTTTTTGAGTTGTTAGTGAAAATTCATCACAAATCAATTTATAGGCCTCTCTAAATTTAGCTTGGTTGGTCCTCAGGCAGCAGAACCTAAAGTTTTTGGCTCTTCTCCTACTTGAAACTGTCAGCTTGGTAGGTAGGTCTTGTCATAAGTTATACTTTGCTAGCAAAGGCTTCTAGAAGCCAAGGTCACATTCATGCAATAAAAGACAATACACTGGAGTGGAATTTTAGTGGAACCTAGATAATCAGCAAGCATCTGTTAAACTTCTATGTACCAGGCACCAGAAATACAAAGAAAGAAATGAAACAGTCCTGCACTTGGGGAGTTGACATTTGTTTTCTTAATCACCTCAAAATTTTTTGCTAAACTTTCCTTTCAGGACTGTAATTAATCATTTTAGCTATCTGGATTGTTTCTTTATGTTCTTCTGGGGAGTAACATCCTGTTTACCTTGAAAGTTAAATGATGGCTTGAGTAAAAACTGAAGTTGCTGATCACATAAACCCATGCTCTAGGTACAGTCAACAAACATAGCAACATACAGTCCTGGGTAGAAAAATCTATTTAATGTTCATATATTAATAAACTGATGCTTTTCTTATATTTAAAATATCTAGTTCTGATGGAATATTGTTAAAACTGCTACTGTGGAAGGGGTTTAGTAATGACAAATAAGAAAATCTTAGTGGTGCTCATGGATGGTTGTGTATATGACTTCTGAGAGCCCAGGAATTCATTCAACTGCAGCCAGTGGACCTGCCATGCCTGTCCCACAGATAAGCTACCCAGTAGTAACAGCACAGGACACATCTTGCTATTACATCTGTGTGGCAGATAGTACTTGGCCCTCTTTTTCCCATAGCCAGTCATGAGAGCAGAATATCCCTTTCATCTGTGTCAGTCAGTATAAGGCTGATTCCTAGGCTATCTGTTTGACTAGTTGGGGCTCTCTCTGTTTGCTGTCAAAACCTGTGGTTCCTTTTTCTCAGCAGAGGGGGTGAAAAGCTGCTATACATGAAGGTGACTAGCAGAAATAGCCTAAGGAACATTGTCCTGTGTCTGTCAGATGGGCACCTTCAAGGATAGCAGGACTTGGGAAGTCTTTGTGCTGCTATCCAGCTATCTTGTCATGGTGTTGCGCCAGCTGCTAAGTTATGATGTACTGACAAGTTTATACAAAGGAGAATCGTATCATAGGTTTATCTCTTAGAGAAGTTTAGGAGATTGATCATAATATTATACAATTAATATCAGTCTTAATATTCCTTAACTGAATTTATACATTCATTTCCAGTAAGATTTTGGGAGAGCCACTGAATCCATGTATTCTACTTACTTTACTCTGAGATTTTCATATCAGTTGTGTCTTGGTGTACTGTCCTAATTGCATTAGTCAGTGTTGAATATACCATATGATCTAATGAGAATGTTCAAAAATGGCTCATGTTGAATGGTAAATTAATTTCTTGATCAACAAATAGTCTTTAGTAATAATAAAATGGTGGTCATTCTTGAGAGGGGAGTAGTGATTCATTTTTCATAAGTGACCAAATGTCCTCTCTTACTAGAGGTAAACTGTCTCAGAATAGTCCAGGCAGACAAGGCATGACTCAGATTCTTTAAGTGTTTCTTGAATATGACTAAGTTATATGACATGAAGATTCTCAGAGGGGTAGCTTTTCTTACAACTCAGATTACTATTAGTAGCACCTTTCCTCTTAGGAGCTCATAGTACTTAGAAAATAGAAAATAATAACATTTCTGGAAAATAGAAAATAATAACATTTCTCCCTGCTGTGTATTCTTTTGAAACATAGCACATCTTCCCACAGGTTTTTAATAGTGGGGGAAGTTGAGCCAAGGGGGACTGTGGTGTTTTGTCTGAAGCCATTCATTTAATGAGGCAGAGTCAGTAGCAGTGGTAAGCAGATTTTTGAACTTTGCTCATCTCAGTGTGGGTGGTTCTAGGCATTGGCTGCTCTTATCCTATGGTTTCTTAGGCTCATGTGTCTTGTGAGGGAAAGAACATGAGTCTTATGTTCTATTCCCTCATCCATTCATCCATTCCTATTCGCAAAGCCTGGTTGAGTGTAAAGCTTTGGGTTACAGGCTAATTTGGGCTTGTTTTGTGAATAATTGTAACATTTGGGTGTCCATTCCTTGTTGTGGTAGAGCGTATAAGGCCAGATGTGGGCATTTTCTGTTATGGAATGAAGCAGAGATTTAGATAAAACTAATTCTGATTCCATCCCCAAAGTTGGTGCCAGTCATATTGATTATATAGTGTGATACTGGCAAAAGTCAACAAAAGGTTGTTGGTATTTAGTTGTTTCAGTTGCATCTGACTCTTCATGACCCCATTTAGGGTTTTCTTGGCCAAGATACTGGAATGGTTTGCGTTTTCCTTATTCAGCATATATCACAGAAGAGGAAACTGAGGCAAACAAGGTTAAGTGACTTGCCCAGGGTCACACAGCTAGAAAATGTCTGAGACTAGATTTGAACTCAGGAAGATGAGTTTTCTGACTTCAAACCTGGCACTCTACTCACTGTACCATCCAGCTGCCTCCTGGGCAAGAGGTATTTTTGCCTTATCCGAGAGGGCAAAGGGTCCTCTTTATTTACAGATTTTATGCTACTGATGTTTACATGCATACTTGGAATCTTTTGCCCATAAAAGTTTAAGGTTTTGCACTAGCATTAGTATTTGTACTCTTGCCTAGTCTTCCTTGTGACCCAGTAGCTCATGTTTTCAGGTTTTTGGTAGAGGTTAAGATGCTGTCATTGTCTATAAAACAGTCTTCAAACTTGTTTGGAAATTGAACCTTTGACTTCATTAACATTATGGTTAGAATATCCCAGACATTTTGATATTTGGTGTATGCTATTAGATCCTCAGGATGATCAGTTTCAGGTTGTTTGGGTGGATCATTGAAACCTCAATCTCACCACTAGAAAAGTTGTTTTAAATATAAGCATACTTGTCCTATTTGTAGAAAAAATAGTACTGGTAAATGAAGTAGTGTGTTACAGGAGGACATATATAGTCATAGTTGCCATGTAACTACTAGAAAGAATGAATGTCTTAGTACATGGTATGTACTAATCTAGGCTGGTTAAAGAGTAGTCAAAAAAAGAAAAAAGATTAATTTTATCTCTTTGCTACATGGCTTAGTGTTTCTAATAAATACCAACATGAATGGGTTACAAGAAAGGGGAATTTTTATTGTATTTGGAAAACTTGCTTTTTTAAGCCAGATCTGAACGTCTTAAAAAGTAATAAAAATTTCTATAATTTAGGATTTTAAAAAACTCAGTTGACAGAAATTAGCAAAAAATGCCTTCTCCTAGTAGGTTAAACCCAGGTAACTAATTTTTATAACTTTTTCTTCCCCACTAGGTACTGATATTGCCGCAGGAGAAGAAGTTGCCATCAAGCTCGAATGTGTCAAAACCAAACACCCTCAACTCCATATTGAGAGCAAAATCTACAAAATGATGCAGGGAGGAGGTATGATCAAACACAGTGAAAAAGAAAATTGAACTTTTGTGTCAGGGCATTTTCCTGTATGTTCTAGTGTTAAGCTTTGGGATAAGGGAGGAGAAGAGCTCCCAAGATAAAAATAACATTTTTTTCCTATCCTGTATTTTTATTGGGGAGATCTCAGCACACAGTAGAAAGAACATTGTACTGAAAGGCAAGCAACTTGGGTAATAGACCCAGATCTGTCGCTAGCTAACTGTGTGATCTTGGGCAAATCATTTAACTTTTCATGGGTATCAGTTTCCTTATTTTAAAATACGGGGTTTGATAGCGCTAAAATGTTATGAAATTATCAAGCCAGTTCAGTTTCTTTTATACTTGAATTACAGTATGAAAAATCAGCACATCATTCTTTCAGTAAGTGTTTATTAAGTATCTACTTAGTGCCAAACATACCGACTACATGGAAAAAGTAAAATAGCCTTTACTGTCAAGGACTTTACATTTTATTGGTGAAGATGGCATAATTAAAAGTTTGGGGCCAAAGAAATAAAAATTGGAATATCAGGAAAGGTAAGGAAGTAGCATTTGAACTGAGTTTTCAAGGAAATGAGCTATCCTTAAGAGTGAGGAGGGAATACTTTGCAGGCATGAGAGGAGAGCCTGTAACACAGAAATGGGACATAGGATGTTGATGAAGCTAGTTTGGCTGTACTGATGAGTATGTGGAAGAGAATAATTTATAAGCCTAGACGTTAAGTTGGAGTCAGATTGTGAAAGAATTCAATTGCCAGAGTAGTTTGTATTTGATTCTAGAAGTAATATGTAGCTTCTGGAGTTTTTGAAGAATGTAGTGACATGGTTTGATCTGTGCTTTAGGAATATCACTTTGGTAGTGGTATGGAAAATGGATTGGAGAGTAGGGAGACTTGAGGCAGGAAGACCGATTAGGATGCTGTTAAAATAGATCAAATGAAATGTAATGAGAGCCTAAAGCAGAATAGTGACTGTCAGTAGAAAGAAAAAACAGAGATGAGAGATGTTATAAATTTGGCAACTGATTAGGTATGTAAGATGAGGGAAAATGAATTGAATGTGATTAGAGTTCCAAATCTGGAAGATATTTGGTGCCCTTGAAGAAAACTGGGCAATGAAAAGTGGTGTATATGGAAGAAGAGGAAGACAGTGAACACATATTTTGGACATGTTTAGAATATACCTAAAGCATCCCAGGGGGACATGTCCACTAGGTAGCAGGTGCAGATGGATTTGGACCTTTAGAGAGAACAACTAGGTGTGAATATATAAGTCTCAGAGTCATCTGCATAGAAGTGATCATTTAACCCATGGTGGCTAATAGAGTCACCAAGAAAGTGTAGACGAGGGCCCTAAACACAGCATTTGGGCCTCTACCCTCAGGGTGCATGATAAGAAAGGTACAGTACAGTACAAAATGGAGCAGTCTGACATGTTGAAAAAGAACCCAGAGAGTGTAGTGTCACAAAAGTCCAGGGAGGAGAGAGAATCCAGGAAGAGAGAGTAGACAGCAGTGTCAAATTCTTCATGAGGTCAAAAAGGATGGAGATTGAAGGGGCAAAGGCCATCAGATTTGATCATTTAAGAGATCATTGGTAACTTTAGAGAAAACAGTTGTGATGAGATCAGAAGCCAGTCTTGCAGGGGTTGAGTAGCAAGTGAGGAGAGGAAGTAGGAGCAACAAGATGGCTTTTTTTTTTCATAACCAAATAGCTTGAGAGGTAGTAGGGTCTAATTTGAGCTCTGGATATATTTTGTAAACAATAGAGAATAATCTTATAGATGGGGAGGGATTAAAAAGGGAGACCAGTTGTTTTGACAACCTGCTGGAGGAAGTGTCTGATCTAGATCCTGTAAAGAGTTCACTTTAATGTGAAAGTCCAACTCTTCATAAAAGTTTGAAATGCACAGAGAATGTGGGATGAGAAGGGAAAGAAGAGGGCTCAAATACTCTTTAATTTTCTTCTGTTAAGTTTGAGGTAAGGTCTTGAGCTCAGAAAGTCAGGGCCTAGGATGGTTTGGGAAGCTTGGGAAGAGAAAGTTTACAATAGCTTCTTTTGGAAGTGTGATAGGTGATCAGTTAGGCGAGAATAAAAGAACTGCTTTGCTGCAGTGAGGACCCAGTTGAAATTAGATATCAAATTTCTGGATAGCTTAGGAGCATGTGAGTAGGAGCCAGGGAAGTAGATGGTGGGAGTGTCTTGGGGTTTGGCAAGGCATGAACAGGACAAAGCGGACAAGAGATTGGAGAGTAGAGGATGGAGTAGAAGACGACAGAAAATGGTTAACTTGTGGGGTCAGAATTGAGAAGGAGGAAGTGTTCAGGACACAGGTGTTATGCTGGGAGAGTACTGACAAGTGGAGAGACTGGATCTAGGTAACATGAACAATAAACTTTTACTTTGGCAGCCTGGCATGTAGAATTCTGGAACTTCCCTACATCAAAACTTTTTTTGGGGGGTGGAAGTTGCCATCTGCCAAATTGGTGTTATACTTACTCTCTCCTCAGACTTAGCATTTTCCTGCTCAGAAATCACAGTGTCTCTTACCTGCATAATAAAATATTGAGTTCTTAGTGGGAATTTTAAAGCCTTTCACAATATATCTCTTACCTACTTTAAAGAGGGGTCCTGAATGTGTTCTAGAGAAGAATGAGACATGGCTGCTCTGGGTTCCCTCCTTAAATGGAGGTTCTTGGAAGAGCTGTCCAGCTAGAGGAGGCTGAGAAGGCCAAAGGATAGAAGGTACTCCCAGTATTTGGAATGAAGTTACAGGATGAAGAGCTTAGGGACATGTTAGAGGAGGAAATTCAGAGTAGAGCCTGGAGAGGAATGAGATAATGAGATTCAATTGAGTATAATGGTGATGTCAAAGTAGTGGACCAGTGGTGGAATGATGGGGAATTTTAATAATGTGCCCAGTGCCTTAAAGAGTTATGTATGTGATAGATTCATTTATTTACATGGTGAAGTGGTTCTTACTAAGCACCAATCTCAGCAAGGACTGTGTGTCTGTTTTGTACGGGGAACATTGGAAATCTGAAAAATAAGCACTGTTCCTTTAGGAGAAATCTTTAAAGATGATTTTTGTACTTTTCATTGTCCGTCCAAGTTTTGGGGGTCGGGAGTGAGACATTCCCAATACTTCACTGAAGCTGACATTGACTCCCTCTAATTCTGAAATACAGTGCCTTATAATCAGATGAGAAGTTAGGATTGATGTTTCCCCCTTTTGATAACTGTCTTAGAAATTTTCTGTCATTAAAAACCATCAAGCGTTTCAAGGGTTCTTTAATGTTATATTTTGATAGTTACTTTGTATGGAATAAAAAGGAATGTTTTAACACAAATTTAGCTGGCCTTACACTATTTTTAACATAAAACATCATTATACCTCTGCACCATTTCACTCTACATGTCTCTTAGCTAGTTGGGTTAATGTTTCTTTTACTTAAAAATCCAGATCTTGAGTTAATTCCAGTTCTTCCCACTATGATTTATTTCAAGAGTGTCTTTACTCTTAGCTTAAGTTTACAGGTATATTCATTTCTTGTCCCCTATAATTTTACCCATCTAGTTTAGGGGAAAGGGGTTAAGGAATGTGAGATCCAAATTCCCTATTGTTGCCTCCAGTTTGCTAGTTATGAATTTCTACTTGAATTCAGAGCACATTCCATTGTCCTTTGCAGAGACTATTGGAATTCCTTCTGAACCCTAGAACCTGCCAGAGTTGCTTATAGCATCCTTCTTGTTGTAGCATCACGTAGTTTAGAAAAAACAGTAAAACACTCTTCTTGAGCTTGACCCATGGGGAAGAATGAGGAATCCAGTGGCAACTTCATCTGTGTAACAACTTTGGCTAGAATTGAGAACAAAAGCAGCTAGCTCAGAATTTAGGGTTGGTATTCTTTGTTATGTAAGAACCACCATGACCTGATGACTTTGTACGTCTAAATGCTTAAGGGGGCAAAAGCTATTCTGAATCCTAGGAGGTACTTAGACAGCTAAGCTGACTGTTGCTCTAAACAAAGAGTTCTTTATCTCTTTTGAGCCATAGAAGCCTTTGCTAATCTGGTAAAGCACATTCCACACCTCTTCTCAGAATAATTACTTTTTAAGTACATAAAATAAAATACATAGGACTACAAAAGGAAACCAATCATATTAAAATAGTTACATATCTTTTTTTTTAAATTCATCTGTCTCCTGAAATACACCTATGGACCCCAGGTTAAGAACTGTAGTTGTAAATAATTGGTTACTTAGCTTAAAAAAAAAACAAAGAATTACTTGGCCTTGAGAAACTTTAAAATTCAGTTTAAATTTTCTCTTTAGATTACTGAAAGCCAAACAGCTTTCTGAAAGCCAGACAGCTATACTTCCCTTTTTTCCGGCTCTCTTTTTTCTTAACCCGGAGCCATGGTTTGTTCCTTAAATTGACAACCAAAGCATTTGGGTTCACTATAAATTTGTTAATTGGACTCAACTGGGCCCTCATCTCAGCAGTATGTTCCTTTTATTCATCTATAATTAATTCTCCATCCTACTCCCCGGAGGCTTTCTTAAACCTTTTCTTTTCAAGTTACTTATACTAGTCCCTTCCCACTCTCAGCTAAGCACCTTACAGAGACTGTTTACATGAGCTTCCTCTTCTCCTCAAATCCCTGGATGTCATTCTCTTCTCCCTTGCTCCAGTATCTGATAAAAGGTAGGTCTTCTTACCAAGGCCAACCCTGCTACTTGTACTCTTGATCTCATCTCCTCTATCTTTAGCAGATTGCATCGGCTCCATCCTTAATCTCTCCCTTATCTGCTGGGTCTTTTCATACTTTGTGCAAAATATTCCCAAGTCTCACCAATCCTGAGAAAAAGACTCATAGAGCCCTCAAGCTATCGTTCGGTTTCTCTCCTTTCAAGGAAAAAGCTGTTTAGAATCACTTCCTCCACTTCCTTTTTTCATTAACTTCTCAAGCCTTTGAAATTATTCTGACTTATCTGAAACTGCGCTCTACAGTTATCTAAGATCTCTTCTTTGCTTTAACTGAATGGCCTTTTCTCAGTCTTCCTTCTCAGCCTCTGCAGCATTTGTCATTGTTGACCACTCTCCCCTCCTTTGTTTTTGTTCAGTTGTTTTAGCCATGTTCACCTTTGTGGCCTCATTTGTAGTTTTCTTGGGGAAAGATATTAAACTGGTTGGCCATTTCCTTCTCCAATGGATTCACTTTGTCAGGAAATCAGGGGTTAAGTGACACAGCTAGGAAATGTCAGAGGCTGAACTTGAACTCAGATCTTCCTTACTGTAAGTGCAGTGCTTTATTCACTGAGCCTCTCTCTTCTAGATCCTCTCTTTCCTCTGGTTTTCATGACACTGTTGTCACTTGGTTCTCCTTCAGCCTATTTGACTGCTTATCTTTCAGTCTCCTTAGCTGTCTTGTCATCCATATCATGCCATTAACTATGAGCATATCCCAATGTTCTCTTGTGTCCCCTTTTGTTCTCTTTCTGTAGTCTCTCATTTGGTGACCTCATTAGCTCTCATGGAGTTAATTAGCATCTTTATGCTAGTGACTCCCACTCTGTATATACTGCCCTAGCCTCTCCCTTGAATTTCACTCATACATTTTGAATTGTCTGTTAGGTGTACCGAATTGGAAGTTCCATTCTTTGTTTTCACCCACCTTTCTAACTTCTCAGTTTCTGTCTTGGTACCACCATCCTTCAGTAAGCCTGATTATACATCATCCTTGATTCCTCACCTTTGTGTCCTATCAGTTGCCAAATTTTATCTCTCCCACCAAAATATCTTACATTGATCCCTTCTTTTTATTCATATGGATACTATCCTTAGTTTGACTTTATCATTTCCTCTTGATTATTTTTCCTGCCTCACATCTCTTCTTTTCCAACTCATCCTTCACATAGCCACTAAAGTGATTTTTCTAAATTGCGAATCTGACCATGTCACTCCCATCCTCAGTAAACCCTAATGGCTCCCCATTGCCTCTCATTTATCTTTTAAAGCCTTTTACAACTTTGCTTCAACTTTTGTTTCCATCCTTAAGAGCATATATTCTCTATTCAACAGACATGCATTCTCCTCAATGTAGGCAAATTGGCCTTCTCTCTGTTCTTCACATGTGATGCTCCATTGCCTTTGCATTGGCTGCTCTCTATACCTAGGATGCTCTTCTACCTGACCTCTTAGAACTTTTTTTCTTAAAATTCTTCTCAACAGCTACATTAAACTTTTTATTTTTCCCCCTTTTCCCCCCACCTCTGTAACACCCACACAACAAAATTTACATTTTTATTCATGTTGTCTCTCCCAATAGAATATAAGTTGTTTGAGGACAGAGCCTTTTATTTTTGTCTTTGTATCTCTGGCAGCTAACACGTAGTGCTTAATAAATGCCTGACATAGTGTAGTAGCTTTAATAAAATGCTTTTTGATTAAGGGTGCATCTCATTGACTTCACTGCTGCTTCAAAAACACGAGTAGGTACTTGAAGGCTGTTGATGGTTTTGACTGAATATGCCAGGATAATGAAAATAGTACCTGTTGCAGTATTGTGGATGGCTGAAGTTATTGTACCCATAATAAAGATATCATAATTGAGTTACATGTATTCTTAATAGTACTCTGCATTGTTGTTGCAATGCTACATTCTATGAGCAAAAAATATTGAACCTGGGATTTTATCCACCATTTTAAACTGTTGGAAGCTGCCAATTATCTTAAGTAATCCATCCTATTATAGCACCAGCCGATCTAGGAAGCTCACACTGTTGAAATGCCTTATAAAAGAGGCAACAATTCTGTTTCTTAGTTTTTTTTTCTTAAACGTGGGAGCCAGACCAGGGAACTTGTTAGCTTGGCTGATGTTTTATGGCCTTTTTGTCTAGGTATTTCAAATGCCAAGTTCTAATCCTCCTTTATACTTGTCTAGTACCCTTTACAATGAAAGCAACTTCAGGGTAGGAGAAAACACAAAGCTGAATGACTGCATTCCATTCTGTGTGGTTAGAGATAACATGCATACATTTTCCTTGTTTTCAAGATCTTACTCATGGTAGTGATATTAATCTCATCAGGTAGGGTCTCCATCACATTGATGCCACAGGATCTTAAAAGCCTAATATTGTATCCAAATAGCATGCTAAAAATGACAAACTTGAGAATGATGGTTCCTCTATCCAGTGTTTCATTTCTGACAGGATTGCTAAGAGATGTATTGTAGAAGAGCACAGTAATTGCACTGTATGACATCATCCCTAACTTCCTGTAAGCTATAGCCAAAGATTTAAGTTCATGAAATATGGCATAAGTACATGAAAGTTAAATATTGATGGAGCAGTGAAGTGGAACATATATAAAGCGGTGGCTTAGAATCATAAAGATGAATTTAAATCCTGCTTTTACACTAGTTTTACCTACTCATGGGGCTCTTCTGAGAATCAGATGAGGAAAAGCACTTATTTTCACGCCTAGAACATGGTAGGCACTTACTAAATGCTTATTTTAAAAAATTTTTTAAACATTAAAACATTAAATTTAAAAATGTTTAATTTTTTTAATTTTTTAAAAAAATTAACAAGTTTTTATTAGTATCTTTCTGTGTTCCCTTCCATTAATTTTCCATTTCCCTTTTGCATAAGTTATATTCTCTTTTAAAAAGAAAATAGTGTATTCATTATGTAGTGTTCTCTTGGTTTTGTTTCTTTGCTTTTATTTTGTATATATTTTGTATCATACTTATTTTTAATGACAAAGAAATATTCCATTAAATTAATATGCCTATTGAACTTTTAGGCTGTTTTCAATTTTTCCCCATTATATTTAATTGACCAAATATTTGTTAAGTTCCTATTTAACACTAGCGCTAGATGCCAAGGATATCAGCATTAAAAATGCACAGTTCTACCTTCAGTGAATTTGTATTCTAAGAACTTGGGTTACATGAATACAACATGACACCAGAAAATAACCAAAGGAAATGGTCTAGGTAAATTTGAAGAGAGAATATTTGGGGTCAGGTGCGGGGCAGTAAGAGACAGAGAGGACATGGAGAAAATTCTGAAAGACAGAGACAAGAAGGGAGTACATTCTGGACAAAGAGGATGGCTCTTGTGAAAGCACAGAGCTTATAGTTTGAGGAATAGTTGGTTGAATCACACGCTGAATACCTGAGGTGTGAATAATGTGAGAAAAGACTGAAGTTTTATTGATCCCCTTTTGTTTTTACATTGAGTCATTTCTTGGTATTCTTTTTCTTGCCTCCATTCACCCAAAACCTTAAGTTTTTCCCTTTACAGAAGTTATGCAAAACTAGTCAACACAGTAGCAGTATTTGACATTTGATAGGGCAAAAAAGATTACCTTGATAGCAATGGAAAGGATGGATTAGAAAAAGGAGAAACAGTAAAGAGGCTGAGCCATTTGTCCAGGCAGTAAGGGGACCTGCAGTAGAGTAGGGCAACCCTATCCTAGCAGTCCCTCAGGCTTGTGGCCTAGATGTCATCCTCAGCTCTTCACTATCTCTCACCCTCCCCGCCTCCCCCCCAATATCCAGTATTATCCAATGCGTTCCCAAGACCTGTCAATTACAACCTTTGCATTATCTCTCTAACATACCCTCTTCCCCTCTGCCACGCTGCTAGCACTCTGTATTGCAATACCCTGCTGGTGGGGCTGCCTGCCTCAAGTCTTTGCCCACTCTAATTCATTCTCCATTTAGCTGCCAAGTGATTGTCGTAAAGCACAGATCTGATCATCTCTCTCTCTCTCTCTCTCTCTCTCACACACACACACACACACACACACACACACACCCTCTCTCACTAACTTATCCCTCTGCCTTATGTCTTATACCCTGCCATATACTCTTCTTATGTCTTATACCCTGCCATATACTCTACTCTTTGATCCACTGACAGAAGCTTCCTGGCCATTCCACAAGCACTACACTCCATCTCTTGGCTCTGGGCATTTTATCTAGCTGTCCCCCAAGCCTAGAATGCTCTCCCTCCTGTGCTCTGACTACTGACTTCCCTGGCTTCCTTTAAGTCCTTCCTTTTCCCTAAAATCCTATCTTTTACAAGAAACCTCTCCCAACCCCTCTTAAATCTAAGGCCTTCCTTTTAATTATTTCCTATTTATCCTGTATTTAGTTGGTATATATTTGCTTGTTTATTGTTTCCTCCACTAGATTGTGAGCTCCTTGAGGGACAAGGATTGTCTTTCGTATCCTTTTGTATCCCCAGTCCTTGGACGGTGCCTGGCACATAGTAAGCACTTAAGAAATGTTTATTGACTGACTTAACTATAGTGGCAATAGGGAGAACCTACCAAATTGGCAATACTTCATATTTGATTGGTGAGAGGGAAAAGTAAAAAAAAGGTCAAAGGGGATGAATCCTAAGAAGAACACAAGATTTTGCAATTCAGAGAGTTGTCTTCAAATATTTGAAGGGCTATCGTGTGGAAGGAAGGAATAGATCTGTTCCAGGGGTCTGATCTAGAACTAACAAATAGATGTTACAGGGGACAGACTTGGGTTCCATATAAGGAAAGACCTTCAAGCTGGCCAGCAAGGAAACAGATTGTCATGCAGTCTTTGCTTGAATATTTCCAGCAGCACTTCATTCCTTCATTAGGTTAGACGTTCATCTTAGATGACTTAAGCTTCCTTTCCTCTCTGATTCTATATTTTTAGCTGCCCACAGAATATTTCCATTTGTATGTCTCACCGTCACCTATGCACAATTGATCAAAAACTGAACAAAGCCTACCTTCTTCCTACTCCTGTTTGGCTTTCATAATCATTTTCCTACTCCCCCAGCTTTGAAACATTGGTGTTGTTTTTTGCTCTCTCCGTTTATCTTTGTTTTTCTTCCTTCAAACCATCTCTCATTTGGCCTTTCCTTTCAATTCACACTGACACCATCCTGTGCTAGGTCCCTGTCTCTTCAGTTATGGACTGTTCTGAGTCTGCTAACTGGTCTCTTACCTCCCATCTTTCCCTGCTTTTAACTACAGTGAAATTTATCTTCTGAAAAGAACACTTTCATCATATCTTTCCTGCTTAACATACAGTGGTCTCAGAATTTTCCTGCTAAAAACAATTTCTGAAATTTTAAATTTGGTATCAAAGTCCTTTTCTCTCTTTACAATATGATCTTCTTTCACTTATGCCAACTTCACTTACAATCTCTCTTCCCCTTGTATCCTGTCCCTCCAACACATGTATTCACTCCCATCCTTTCTTTCTGACTACCCAAACCACCTCTATTCTTTAAGACCCAAATCAAGTCTCACCTCTCATGAAGCGTTCCCTAATTGTGTTGATCTTTCTTCCCCCCAAACTCCTTTGACATTTTTTGTTTTTAAAGATCATAGAGACCTAAAAAGTCTTTGACTCTAACTTCGTCATTTTACACATGAGGAAACTAAGGTCTAGAGAATTTAAATGTCTTGCCCAGGGTTACATAGTCTAAGCAACAGTTGAACCCAGGTCTTCTACCTCCAAGATCAGCACTCTCTACAACATTAAGATAGCACTGTACTTAAATCCCCTTCTAGGAGTTAAGAAGTATCCTGGGCAGCAAACTTGAAAAGCTATGCATGTAATGCATAGGGTTTTTGTGACTTCTTTGTGACTTTTGAAGAGAAAAGGGTATTTGGGGAAATGGACAACTAAGCAGAATTGATGATATTGAACAAGATTCAGGATCATAGTTTAAGATAAACATAATGATACATTCTTGGCTAGGGGCATTATATTCCATAAAAACTAGGCAGAGGCTTCCCAGTCAGATCAAGAGACTCAGCCTGAAAATGGAAGAGAAAGGGGAGAAAAATGTCCAAATTAAACTCTTGAGAACATCAGGTGTGAGGGGTGTGTGTATGTGTGTGTGTGTGTGTGTGTATAAGTGTATAAAATAATGGTAGAAGAATTGCCTGTTGATTTGCAGAGATAATTTGAGGGAGCAGGGAGGGACTTACTGCTTTAGGTGTGAATGTGAGTCTACTGAATATGGGTCATAAACAAAACATGCCTGAGATTGTAATTCCAGATTCAACTCAATGTTATCACCAAGACTCAGGGAAACAGTGTTTGTAACTATAGTATATCAGTGGAAGGGTCTGTTTGGTTCAAAAGAAACATAATAGCATATCAGTAACTTTCAAGGAAATCTGTACCTTTTGTGTAAATCTACTCACCAAGCTGGGATCATGGTTGGGAATGTGAGCATAAAAGGAGAAACAGAAACTACATCCTTGTAGGAGGTATAATATAGACCACTATACATGATGAAAGACCATCTGTTGAAAATCTTACGCCCTAAAAGCAGAGCAAATGATAAAATACTTGACTTGCCGACAGTTTTACCTTTTAGAAGATAAAAACAGCAGAAGAGCTTCAACCCAGTTCTGACCAACCAGAAAGTACTGGGAGACTGGAAGCATTGGGAGCCATAAGCTAAAATAGCCATTATTATTAACCAGAGAAAGGAAACTGAGTGTGGTCAAGACAAAGCCTTTGATTTAGTAAAGTAGATTTCAAAATCTACAGAAGTAGGGCTTAATACTATGAAAAGGAAGCTAGCTCCAGCTAGATGAGACTGTCTCAAAATCAAATTCTAGTGATAATGTCATGAATGATACCCATGTGAAAGAAATTAAGGAAGCATTAAAAGAGACTGATATACTCACAAAGGATACTCACAGAAGATGGAATCAGTAGAATATAGTCAAAGAAAACTGTAAAAAAAGATGGCATTGTAACTTTTAGAATAATGTCAGGAAGATAAGACCTTAGGACTTTCAAAGTACCATAATAATCTAAAGCTTTTTTTCTCTAAATTTGTTTTCTGTTTTCAGCAATCACTTCCCTAAGTTTTAAATTTTCTCCCACTCCCTACCCAAGTCGGCATGCAATCTTATATGGGCTCTACACATATATTCTTATTAAACACATTTTCACATTAGTCATGTTGCACAGAAGAATTAAAACAAATGGAAGAAAGCATGAGTAAAACTAAACAAAACCAAACATAACAAGAGAAAATAGTCTTCATTCTGTGTTCCTCCTACTCCATAGTTCTTTCCAAATGTGGATGACATTTTGCATCATGAGTCCTTTAGAAATGTTTTAGGTCCTTGCATTGCTGTGAAAGGACCAAGTCTATCAAAAACAGTCCTTCCATAATGTGGCTGTTACTGTGTATAATGTTCTCCTGGTTCTTCACACTTCACTCAGCCTCAGTTCTTATAAGTCTTTCTAGGTATTTTTGAAGTCTACCTGTTTGTCATTTCTTATAGCACAATAGTATTCCATTATATTCATGTACCACAACTTGCTCAGCCATCCCCAGATGATGGGCACTGTCTCGATTTCCAGTTCTTGACCACTACAAAAAGAGCTGCTATAAATATTTTTGTACATGTGGGACCTTTTCCCATTTTTATGATCTCTTTGGGGTACAACCCTTGAAGTGGTGTTGCTGGGTCAGAGAGTATACACATTTTTTTTAACCCTTTGGGCATAGTTCCAAATTGCTCTCCAAAATGGCTGGAGTAGCTCACAGCTCCACCAACAGTGAATTAGTATTCCAACTCTTTCTATATCTTTTCCAACATTTATCACTTTCCTGTTTTGTCATGTTAGCAAATCTGATAGGTGTGATGTCGTACCTCGGAGTTCTTTTGATTTGCATCTCTCTATAATCAGTAGTGATTTAGAGCATTTTTTCATTGATTTAGATAGCTTTAATTTCTTCCTCTGAAAACTGCCTGTTCCTATCTTTTGACCATTTATCAATTGAGGACTGACTTGTATTCTTGTAAATTTGACTCAGTTCTCTATATGTTTTAGAAATGAGGCCTTTATTACAGACACTAGATGTAAAAATTCTTCCCCAATTTTCTGCTTCCCTCCTTTTCTTGGTTGCATTGGCTTTGTGCAAAAAACTTTTAAATTTAATCAAAATTACCATTTTGCATTTCATAATATTCTCTATCTCTTATTTGGTCATAAATTCCTTCATTCACCATAAATCTTACAAATAAACTGTTCTTTGCTTCCCTGATTTATTCATAGTATCAGCTTTTCTACCTAGATTGTATACCTCTTTGAACTTTATTCTGGTATATCGTATCAAGCATTGCTCTATACCCAGTTTCTGCCACACTATTTTCCAGTTTTTTCCAGCTGTTTTTCATATGAACAGTGAAACTAACAGAAACCATATGATTATCTCAATAGATGCAGAAAAAGCTTTTGACAAAATACAACACCCATTTCTCTTGAAAACACTGGACAGCATAGGAATAAATGGAGCCTTAAAATAAGTAGCATCTACCTAAAACCATCAGCAAGCGTTATATGTAATGGGCATAAGCTAGATGCATTTCTAGTACGATTGGGGGTGAAACAAGGGTATCCATTATCATCACTGTTATTCGATATGTTACTAAATTTTTTCTTTTTAATTGGTTTCTTTTTTTCCAAGTCCTTTTTTATTCCAAAGTAAGCTTCTAAGAGAGACTTGTTACTTTGAGCATATAGAGGAATGATGGGAAAAAGAACATAATCTTCAGGCTGGAAAGGGTAGAATAGATTTGGTTAAGAGTCAGAGCTGTTAAAATTTCAGGTCAAGGGATAATTAGCATTTGGCAGCTCTTAAATTTCAGTTGCTCTTCTAGGATAAATTATCACTATGGGTACTGAAAAGGCTCATAGATGGAATAGCTGAACTGTCGTAAGTAGTCTCTCAAGAATTTTGGAAAACATGACTGACGTTGACAGGAATACTAGACTGATAGAACAAGAAGAAAACAAGCATTTATTAAATGCTTACTCTATGCCAGACACTGTGGTGCTAAACACTTTATAGGTTTTATTTTGGGAATGTTGTAGGCATAGTTAATCTGGTTTTCAGCATGGCATTTAAGAACATTTTAAGATACTCTTTTGGACATGCTGGATGGGGGCCATAGGTTTTATAATACAATTAAGCAGATTCATAATTAGTGGAATGCCTATACCTGAAGAATATTGATCAGTAGACTAACAAGTCTTCCACGAAGGCCATTGCTAGTAGTATACCCCACTATTTTACCTAAACTCTGTTTTGTTCAACATTTTCATTATTAGTAACTTTTTATTAGTAAATTGGATGAAGATCTTGATGGCATACTTGTCAAGCCTAAAGATGATATGCTATTTAGTTGGGTGATAGTCAGGAGCTTTAAAGTTCTGGTCAGGTCTAGGAAGCTAAAAATAAAAGAGAAAAATGTAAGATCCTGCCTGTAATTCAGAAATATCAAGTATAGGATAGGGAGATAACTAAGCAGCATTTCATTTGAGGGGAACAAAAACTTGGAAGTTGTACTTCAGGCCAGTTTGAATCAACAGTATGTTGAGGCTACCAAAAAAATTAAGTTAATAGAAGTCTACCTTGTAACCCCACCACATACTTTGTACTGATCAGGCCTCTTTTGGAGTATACAGATAGGTAAACAAGAACAGATTTAGGGAAGTCACAAAAATGTCAAGAATAAACCATGTTATTAGAGATAGAACTTTGGTTTAGCACAAAGTCGGGAGAAAGTTAGAAGGAGGAAAAGAGAAGGTACTAATAACTACTTTCAAATACTTGTCCTGTGGAGATTCTGTTTATCCTGTGAGTCTCTAACACTAAGACAGGTGGATGGAAGTTACAAAATAGCAGATAGTAGTTAAACATAAGGTAGAACTTTATAAGAGATCTAGAAAAAATAAAATGCACTGTTCAGAAGTAATGGATTCCCTCTGTTCAGACAGAGACTGATTACTTGCTAGGGATATTGTTAAGGGAATTGAGCATTGAGTAAGGGATTGGTCTGAATCTTAATGACTTCTGAAGTCCCTTCTGAGTCTTGGAGCCTGTAATTTTGTTATACATCTCACTGTTGTCTCATCCGGTGTAGCTTTTATAGTTAGACTTAAGCTCCTTGAGGACAGTGACAGTTTTTCTTATCATGAAATTCTTCTCTTTATCTTCTCACCCCCTCTTTAATACAAGAAAGCTTAGTGGTGACAAATCAGATAATCCATGTTTAATGAAATTTATATTTTTTTCAGTGGGCATTCCTACAATTAAATGGTGTGGGGCAGAAGGGGACTATAATGTCATGGTGATGGAGCTTTTGGGACCAAGCCTTGAAGATCTCTTCAATTTCTGCTCAAGAAAATTCAGTCTGAAAACTGTCCTGCTACTTGCTGACCAGATGGTAAGAAATTATTTTTGGTGAGAGTAAATTAGGTAACAGGCATATTGTAGGCATTCGATAAATATTTATTGGTTGGTTGTTGATTTTGGAGCATAGATTTGGTTTTTGTTTTTCATTTTTGTGAAATACATTTTGGGTAAAACTCTACGAATTATTGATAATGATTAAATATTCAGTGAGTTAATTGATTCTGTATCTCTCTGCCCAGGTGGTAGTTTTAGCACCAAAACAAAACTTACTCGAATTGCATGGGCTCTCCTGTCCCATTCACAATTCAGTTTTTCATACAAATTAGTCTATACTGAAATTTCAGTGCTAATTTTATGTTATGGTCATGCTGTTGCAAAAATCCTCCATTAAAATCCTTTGATACCCTCTCATGTATGGAGATGACCCTGGCCACCAGATCATACCAGGTAATGCCAGAAGACTGCAGACTCTGGCAGGCCTTACCAGAATGGAAGTTTTTGAATCTGGGCCTCTATATCTGTTGTGGAACTAGCCTAGTTAAGTTCAGAGAGGCTCATCAATAGAAGATTGGCCACCAGATGATTTTTTTGGCCACAGCAACAATCAGTAAAGATGAGAAAGAATTGCAATATACATTAGTGAAAGGAGTACCCCACATTGACAGCAAGAATCTTTGGAAGTATTAAAGGAATAAGTACAGACAGTTCTTGCTTTACGTAAGTGGAATGTTCTGCAGACCTCTACATAAACGTAATGTGGATTTGCCTGCAAACATGAGGAAGGAATGGGTGGGGACTGGCATATAGTTTTAAGGAACTTGGGGACCAGAGAGAGAGAAGTGAGAGCAGGAGGAACACATAGGGGCCAGGAACCAGCCATGTGGGAGTATGGCCCAGAACGAAGAAGAAAAACAGAGGGGTAAATATGTGGGGGCCAGACATGGACACAGACTGGTGAAGACAGCCAAAATGCAGGGGGTACTGGGGACACACAGATGATGGACACACAGGCAGGGAGTGGAGGTCAGAGTGGGGAAAAGGTGGTCTCTCTCCGTACTAGTGGCCTCAAGTCCAGCCCTTGAGCTGGTGACTTCTTTCTGTGAGTCCATTCTTCTGTTTTCCCTTGAAGGAATTTTTTTAGGGAGGTTTGTTTTTGTTTTTGTTTTGATCAGGAGGTGAGAGGCCACAGAGAACTGAGTCAAGGAGCAGGAGTAGAGAGAGCATAGTATAGTACAGTAAAGTTACATGGGTAATTTTTTTTTTGGCATATGAATTTTTCAAAATTCTTTACATATAGTTCAATTTTTGTAATGTGAATTCATGTAAAGCAAAAACTGTATTGCAAGATCTCTTGAGATAACTTGATGTCAAAGGACTACTGTGTGGACAATACGCTGATAGGTTATTGTCCACAGAAAGCTGAATATGTTTTGGTTCCACCTAATTTGTTTTTTGTGGACTTTTACTTTGTTTTGATCATCTCTTTAAAAATCAGTTTTTATTGACATTATTTGTTTATTTCATTGTCCCTTCTCACTTCCCATGGAGTGATCCTATGTGATAGATAATAGTTTTTAGAAAGAAAAAAAATCCTCACAACTGATCAAAACTTTGAAAAAAGTCTGAAAACATGTAATGTGCAGCACTTGTAGACTTCCCACTTTTACAAAAGGGCCGATTGAGGATGTTCTTTCATATCCCTTTGAATCCTGCTTGATCTTAATTTTGTTGCATTCATTTTTTTATTTTTTTGGCTTATTCTTTCTATTTACATTATTGCAGTTAACTGTGAATATTGTTTTCTTGACTCTGCTCACTTCATTGTGCATTGATTCAGAGATACTTCCATGCTTCTTTGTATTCATCACAAATTTATAGCATTAATATTCCATTACATTCATAATGCCATAATTTATTAAGCCATTTCCCAGTTGATGGGTATCTACTTTATTTCCAGTTCCTTGCTATCACCAAAAGTGATGCCAAATATATGTTGGTGTACATGGGGACTTTCTTCTGTCTTCTTTGAAGTTATAAGTCTAGTAATGAAGTCTCGGGTTCAAAAGACAGGGATTTTATTTGTATAACTGATTGCTTTCCAGAATGAATATACCATCTCAAAACTCCACCA
>CM053770.1:503817902-503839283 GCA_028658325.1 Potorous gilbertii
TGATGGGTATCTACTTTATTTCCAGTTCCTTGCTATCACCAAAAGTGATGCCAAATATATGTTGGTGTACATGGGGACTTTCTTCTGTCTTCTTTGAAGTTATAAGTCTAGTAATGAAGTCTCGGGTTCAAAAGACAGGGATTTTATTTGTATAACTGATTGCTTTCCAGAATGAATATACCATCTCAAAACTCCACCAACAGTATTAGTATCATTCCACAACTCCTCCATCATTGATTGTTGCCATCTTGTCATTTTGTCAATTTGCAGCATGTGATCTGAAACCTCAAGGATACTTCGTTTTTGTTTCTGTTATTATTAGTGACTTGGAGCATTCTTATATGTGACTTTCGATTCTTTTTTTGGAGAACTGTATATTCATATGCTTTGACACTTATTGGGGAATAGCTGTTAGTTTTAAATACATGTATTGATCAATAATATATCTTAGATAACAAACTTTTATTAGAAAAATTTGGTACAAATATTTTTTTAAACAATTTAACCACTTCTTATTCTTGGTAGTTAATTTTGTCTGTGCAGAAGCTTTTCGGTTTCGTGTAATCAGTTACCAGTTTTATCTTTTGCAGTTACCTCTGTCTTTTATTTCCTTAAGAATCTATCTTCTAAACATAGGTGTAAAGAGTTATCTGCTCTGTTTATCTTCTACTTTTTTATAGTATGTTCTTTAATATTAAATTGATGTATCCATTTAGAATGTATTGTGGAATATGATGTAAGGTTCTAGTCTAAGTCCAATTTCTGCTAGACTGCTTTCTAGTTTTCTCAGCAATTATTATATAAGGAGTTTTTTCCCAGGTAATTTATTTTCCATTTTATCCAACACTAGATTACTGATTTCTGTTGTTTCTGATTCTCCCTTGTCTATTCCATTGATCCCTTTCTCTTTTTCTTTATTGTTGTTCAGTTGTTTTCAATCGTGTCCAACTTCTTGTGACATGAGATTTTCATGACAAAGATAGGGGAGTGGTTTGCCATTTTCTTTAACTCATTTTTTTCCTTTTTTATTATTATTTTATTTGTTTTCAGTGTTCTACAATCACTTCCATATATCTTAGATTTTTCCCCTCACTCTCCTACCTCCCCCCTCCCTCCCTCCCTGAAACAACATAGTTTTATGTAGATTCTACACGCATTCCTATTAAATACATTTTCACCTTAGTCATGTTGCATAGAAAAATTAAAATGAATGGGAGAAATCATAAAACAAACCAAAACATAATACAAAAGAAAATGATCTGCTTCATTCTGCGATTGAATTCCATAGTTTTTTCCCCTGGATATGGAAGGCATTTTGCCTTAAGAGGCCATTGGAAATTATTTAAGTCCTTGCATTGCAATGAAGGACTAAGTCTACCACAAAAATTCTTCACACTGTGTTTATTGCTGTGTACAAAGTTCTCCTGGTTCTGCTCCTTTCACTCAGCATCAGATGATATAAGTCCTTCCAGGCCTCTCTGAAGTCTTCCTGTTTATCATTTCTCATAGCACAATAGTATTCCATTATATTCATATACCACAGTTTATTCAGCCATTACCCAATTGATGGGCATCCCCTTGATTTCCAGTTTTTGGCCACCCCAAAGAGAGCTGCTATAAATATTTTTGTACATGTGGGTCCCTTTCCCATTTTTATGATCTCTTGGGGATACAGTCTCAGAAGCTCTATTGCTGGGTCAAAGGGTAATAAGCACATTTTGTAGCCCTTTCCCCAGTTACATGTAAAAATTTTAACATTCATTTTTAAAACTTTGAGTTCCAAATTTTCTCCCTTCCTCTGTCCTCACCCCTCCCTCATTGAAAAAGGCAAGCACTTCTGTGTAGGTAATGTATAGCCATGCAAAACACTTCCATAAACAGTCGTTCTGTGAAAGACTGTTTCCCTCCATCCTATTCCACTTCCACCCCCATTTATTCTATTCTCTCTCTTCCTTTCCTGCCTTTCTCAGAAGTATTTTGCTTCTAATTACCATGCCCTCCCTCCTCTCCCCCCCTTCTCTTATATCCCTTTCCTCCTACTTTCCTGTAGGGTAAGATTGATTTCTATATCCAATTGAGTGTGATGATGGGTCTGACTCTTAATGACCACATTTGGGGTTTTCTTGGCAAAGATACTGGTGTGCTTTGCCTTCCCCCTAGTTTCAACCCTGGTACTGTATTCACTCTTCCACCAAATTGCCCCTCTCTCTCTATTCTTTAACAAGTATGGTTTTGATGACTGCTGCTTAATAATGTTTGAGATCTGGAAATGATATTCCCTCTTTTCCTTGATAGTCTAGATATTTTTTTCTGAATGAATTTTGTTGTTTTATCAAATTCTGTAACATATTCCTTTGATTTGGTTGGTATAATTAAAATGTAAATTAATTTTGGTAGTTATTATTTCCATTTTTATTGTATTGACACAACCTTGCCATGAGCACTGAAGAAGTGTTTTGTAATTGAATCTGTACATGTCTTGTATATGCTTTGGGAGGTTGGTCCCTAGATATTTTATGAATTTTGTGGTTATTTGGAATAGTAGGATTCTGTTTGCTTCTTCTGTGTTGTTCTGTAAAAATTCTGTTTATTTTATAGCCTGCGACTTGACCAAAGCCATTGTCTCATTTGTCTGATTTCCAAATAAATCATCATATCATTAGCAAATAGGAATAGTTCAATCTCTTTACCTTTCTTTATGACTTTAATTTCTTTCTCTTCTCACTGTTAGTATTTCAAGAACTATATCAGGTAATAGTAGATCATAGGCATCTTTGCTTCACTCTTTATTAGAAAAGTTTCAGATATGTCCCTTGTGTATATTATGTTTGCTTTTGACTTTAGATAAGTGCTTTTTACAATATTAAAGAAAGGTCCTCTGTACCTATACTTTGTAGGGTTTTTAGCAGATTGTTGTACTTTATCAAAGGCTTTTTCTACATCTATTGAGATGTTCATGTGGTTTTTTGATGTTTTGTAGTTTAATGATTAATTATGTTAATTGTTTTCTTGAATAATGTCTTGGATTAATTGCTTTAATCTCTCCAAATTTTGTTTAAAATTTTCATGTCTGTTCATTAATGACATTGGGCTATAGTTTTCTAATTTATCTTTTCCTGGTTTCGTTATTAGGACTATATTTGTCTCATAAAATGATTCTTGTAGAGTGCCTTACTTTTTGAGAATAAATTTGTGTGGATAGAATGTGCTTATGAATCCAAAGGGTTTTTTAATTGGTACTTCCTTTACAGTTAAGTTACTTTCCTTTTATGAAATTAAAGTCTCTATTTGATCTTCAGATAAATTAAGTATTTTGTATTTTTTAAGGTATTCCTTTATTTCTCTTGTGTTCTCCGTTTTGTTAACATGACTATGAATACTATGTTTTATTTTTCTTTTTAGTCCTGGTTTTGTAATTTCACCTTGCTCATTTGCTATTTTACTGATTTGATTTTCTGTTTTCTTTTTCGTTAAATTGGCTAAGGGTTTATCCATTTTATTAGTCTTTTCAAACAATCAAAGCAATTAGTTTTATTATTTCTGTAGTTTTTAACATTTTATTTCTTTTTTGTATACTTTTTTCCAAAAAAGGATTTTTCTCTTTTCATTATCTTTAGTGTCTATTCTAGACCTTCCTTCTCCTGATTCATTATCCATCCCTATAATTATTTTGGTCTCTCTCTATTCTCCGAATTCTTCATGCAGTCAAAAATTGCAACAAATCCACCACAGGCTTTTCCCTTTATTTTTTTCTGCCACTTCCTTGTACAACTTACCCCTCCTTTCTCAATACTATAGGTGTCAGAGAGGATACTGCTCTGTATTAGGGTCTCTCCCCCTTGATTATGCAGCCTACAACAGAGCTGTACAAACAGTTACTGTTTGTTTTTATTTCCCCTCTTGCCTCACAGTGTCCTTGGGGGTTCACGCTCTCCCATTCCCCAAGTTGCCTCCTAGGAAATCTGATTCCTTTCTTGAGGTGTAGGTTAAGTACACTTTAAAAGCACTAAATCCACTAGACCACGCCCAGCTTAATGTCCCTACCTCCCTTTGTAGACCATCTTCACCCATAGGAGAATGCGTCAGTGGAATCCTCCTACCACCAAAGCAAAAGCCTTCTTTTTTCTCTCCTTCCTTTTCAGTCCTCTTCATCACTCACTATCCTGCAGGCTGTTTTCTTTCTGGAGGCTGAGGATTACCGTTCTCCATTGTTAGCTCTGGATTTGACTTCTATCTCATCACCTATTCCTCTCCATCCTCCTGCTCCCCCCCCTTTCATGTATGTTCCCACGTTGTAATGTAGTTCTATCCAAAAAAAAAAAACCCCACTGTTTTGCCTATAGGTAGTATCACCGTGTCCATAATGCTCTAGGCCTATCTTTGCACCGTTACTGCCACCTTCACTTCCATCTCCTTGTGTAGCTCTAGGAAGAAGTCTCTTACTGGTCAGTCAGCTGTTATTCTGTTGCTGTTTATGGCTCCTGCGCTTATTCACTCCATTTACATTTCTGTTATTTGGAGTAGTAAGAAGCAAATAACCTCTCTAGTTCTGGTTTTCTTTTTTAAAATGTTTGAAATGCCTCTTTATTATTGAATGTCTACCTTTTTTCATTTATCTTTTAGATCAGATTTGAAGAGTAGTCGGCTCTGGGCTGCATCCTGATCTCAGTTGCTCTTTAGAATACATTATTCCATTTTCCTAGTGTGCTGATAGGTACAGAATATAGTCTTGTGTTATTGGAATGTCCTTTCCTTTATGTTTGAAAATCTTTCCCCTGGTAGCTTGTAGAACTTTTTGTTTCTGAATTGAATTGTTAAATTTAACCTTTGTGTGTCTTAGAGTTTAAGCCTTGGTTTTTTGTTTTTGTTTTGTTTTTTTCTGGAGATGATGGATGAATTCTTTCATTTGGTATTCTTTTTCTATGATCAGAAGTCCTGGGTAGTTTTATTATTACAATACTCCGTAATAGTGTTATTTTGGGGGCAAGTCATATTCTTCAGGGAGACATAAGATCCTTGTTTCTAAGTATCCAGTCTTCAAGATCAGTATGTTTTGTTTGTATAATTAGCATATTAACAATAGCTATTGTTTTTTACTTTTCTAGATTTTGTACTTCACTTTTTTTTTTTTTTTTTGCATTCCCATTCTCTTGTTCATTGAATCTGCTCAATGCTGCCTTACTGCTGGTAGTAATGGAACTAGGGGAGGGGTGTTGAGTTTAACTTAGTGTCAATGAGTTTTGTGGATTTTGGTTTTTATTTTTTATGACTTTTGGGTTCTGAGTGTCCATGACCATGAAGACAGCTAAAGTTGTTTTATCTTTGGTGCATAATTTCTGTTTTATCTTTGGTGCATAATTTCTGTTTTGAAGAGGTTTGAGAGGTCATAGGGATGAGAGAAAATGTCTAGTCCTCCATCTTATCGCTCACATCTTGACCATCTCTTTTTTATTTCTTGCTTATAGATTAGTCGGATTGAATACATTCATTCAAAGAACTTCATCCACCGTGATGTGAAGCCGGATAATTTTCTTATGGGATTGGGAAAAAAGGGTAACCTGGTCTACATCATAGACTTTGGGTTGGCCAAGAAGTACCGGGATGCTAGGACCCATCAGCACATACCCTATCGTGAGAATAAAAACCTCACAGGAACTGCTCGTTATGCCTCCATCAACACTCATCTTGGAATTGGTGAGCCTGTGTGTGGTATGCTCTTCTGCCTAGAAAACCGGAAGTCACTCACCTAAGAGAACCTGCTGGACTGCTTATGTCCCAAATCTGGAAATGTAACAGCTGCTAATTTGTGTTCTTGGGCATCATCAAAATGTGCAAACTTCAAAATTTATGGGTCCAGTGACCATTACATCCTTGTGACAGATAGATTGTAGCTTCTGAGTAACTGATTTGAAAGCAGATTTTTGTTTGGTTTTTTTAGGATTTGTGGGGCTGGTAACTGTTTTTTATGTATAGTCAGTCAATTTTATAGCATTATTTTACCCCAGTCTAAGAGTTAGTTCACTTAGTTTAAGGGAAGAGTGGCAATTTATTATAAATCCAAAGTACCCAAGAAGTTTTATTGTGTTTTTTAAAGATTTTTTTTCTTTTCTCCATAATGTGACTGTTAAGCATTTACTTTGTGAATGTTTTGTTATTTGTTTAAAAATACAGTAAATGAGTGCATGCTATCATCCTGTCATATATTTTTCTTTGTCTTTTCTCTTCAGAACAATCTCGAAGGGATGACTTGGAGTCCCTGGGCTATGTGTTGATGTACTTCAATTTGGGCTCCCTACCCTGGCAGGGGCTGAAGGCTGCTACCAAGAGACAAAAATACGAAAGAATTAGTGAAAAGAAAATGTCCACTCCCATTGAAGTGTTATGTAAAGGCTACCCTTGTAAGTCTCTGTTGGGGTCTACCTGTTCCACACTGTTAAATTTCATTTAGTAATTTAAAGTCTGTTCTGTCACTATATGGAAGAAATGTAATACAATAACCAAACAGAATGGTCATAGACTTGCTTCTAGGCACCTCCATTTTGTCTTTAGAAGAAGCATTGTGGAAGGAAACATTTTTTTTCTCTTTCCACAGACAGAAAAGTGACAATTAATACTTTGCACAACTTTTCCTTATCTTTTTTGCTGCTTAAATGCTGAACATCTCTGATAGTCAAAAATAGACATAGGTTTTTGCCCAGTGCATTGACTTTTCTCTTATGTGGCTAGCTTTCTTACTCTGTAGCCTTACCTTGTTTCACTTGCCGCTGAAGTAATTCCTTCAGTTCCTGATGTTACTGTTCCTTTAGCTCTTCTTCATGTTTTTCATCTGGGTGTTCCCCTCAGTTCTTGGTACATCAGAGTTTCCCAAAATAAATTTCCTTTTGGGAATCTATGTTCCAGAGCAGTGATGAGTACATCAGATTTCATCTATGCTTTAGATCATGGATTTATTTTTTATGTGTGTAGACCAGTAGGAGATAAAAATAAATGCATCTGTAGGGGGGGAAATTGTACTAACACTCAAAAGCATGTTTCCGTGGTAGGAATACAGCTTTGAGTTTCTTAATGTTTTGCAGCTGAATTTGCCACATACCTGAATTTCTGTCGTTCATTGCGTTTTGATGACAAACCTGACTATTCCTACCTGAGACAGCTCTTCAGGAACCTGTTCCATCGCCAGGGTTTTTCCTATGACTATGTGTTTGACTGGAACATGCTCAAATTTGTAAGTACCATTCCTTTTAAGGACTGGGGTTCACAAATTGATCCTATTTTTTTTAAGTTTTTGAGTTATTCAGGTAGCATTTCCTATTTTTTTTAAGTTTTTGAGTTATTCAGGTAGCATTTCCTATTTTCTACTTCCCTTCTAAAATTACTTGGATAATTATGATCCCAGTAATATTGAAGTGCTGGAGTAAAAAGGGAACAGACATTGGAGTCCTTCAAATGTTTATACTGTACCTGGCAATCTCCTGACAACCTGGCTATATATAATGGGTCATCATGACAAACTGGTCCCATGACAAAATGGACCAGTGGGGCTTTGGGAATTGTTTTGCCTTATTTTTAAATACCTATCCAAGTATTGTGTTATATCTTTCATTGGAGTTTTTACCTTATTTGCCCATAGTTAATCCATTTTGTAAGTGCCAGTGCCATACTCCTGCTATCCCTTGGATCTTTTTCTTCCTGTGACAATACTGGGTTGGTGATATTTAGTACAGAACTAGTAAGAATTCAGGCTTAAGCTGTTCTTCCTCTTTCATAAAGAATTCATTCTATTCAGTTATCAACTGAGAACAGAAATTGAAACCCTTCTAGGGTGATGAAATCTACAACCTACGGAGTTAGACCTCTTCCTCAAACAGTACGCAAAAAACAGGAAGCATTAGGGTGACTTTACAGGTTGAAAAGGGGCTAATCAATAATGCCAAGTGTAGTTTGCCCCAGAATTTGGAATTAGTTTCATTTTTGCCCAGTTTAAGCGTTTGTTTTTGGAAAGAGTTAGGACCACTGTGAGAGATCCTTGAAGGATTATAGAGTGGAACAGAGATATCTTAAGATTGGAGAAGGCCAAATGTGCTGATTTTTTTTTTTAAGGGGAAACGAGGTTGGAATGTGTAAACATAAGTCAAAAATTAGTATATATTGTTAAATAGGTGGTTTGTTGAAAGGTGAGTTGTGACTACCAAGAGCATGGCTTCATTATAAACAGGGTAACCAACTTGGAAGATGAAAAAAATGCTATAGAAATAGTTGGGACATTTAACAAAGCAGTTCTTGTGCTTGTGAAGAGGTGATCTAAATAATAACAAAGTCAGATCGATCTGAGATTGGTGAAAAACTGGATTCAGAGTAGCTAGCTATTAATGACTCTCAGCCTCGAAGAGAAGGTCTTTATTGAAGAGCATTGGGGAATCTGTCTTTTGCCCTGGACTACTTACTCATCCTTTTTTTTTTTTAAATCAGTGACCTATGAATGAAGTATACTTACCTAATTTTCAGATGATAGTATGATTGAAGAGATAGATAATAAATTGAACGACACAGTCAGCCTTCAGAAAGATCTTGACTCCCTAGAATAATAGACTGAACCATATAATTTGAAATTTTATAGGGATAAATATAAAGACATATATTTACATTAAAAAAAAATCAAACTCACAATTCTAAAATGGGAAAGCCATGGTTGGGCAATAATATATGTGAAAAAGATTTTAATGGCCTTCATATTTAGTGCAAGTCAATATGTTATGGCAACCAAAAAAACAAAAACCGTCTTGGGATACATTGTGAAAGGCCTAGAATCCTAAACCAGGGACCTACCTATTCCTCTATTCTCTCTGGAAAAGAGTGTTCTTAGTATCCCATCATAAGATGGAGATGGGGAAGGGAGAGGGGATGCATTTAGAATGTTGATGGGTATCAGAATCTTGCCCAATGAGAATCATTTGGAGAACAAAGAACAGAGAGACACTTAGGAGAACCATGAGTGCTGTTTTCAAATATCCAAAGAGTGTTGGCTAGGAGAAAAATTCAACTTGTTCTTGGCACCCCACAGACAAAATTAGGGCCACTGGTTAGAAGTTGCCGAGAAGTATATTTCAGTTTAGTGTGTAAGGAAGGACTTCTTTCTAACAGAGATCTAAAAATGTAATAGATTCTTTAAATAGTGGGTTCCCCCTTAGGCTCTTCAGGTGAAAACTAGATGAATGCTTTGAGGGAAGGCATATTATAGAGAGGATTCTAGACCAGATTGAATCAAATGGCCTTTAGTATCCCTTCTGTCTATTATAGAGTCTCATTCTGAGAGTAGACCAATATGGATGATGGAACTTGAAGATGTAAATAGTTACATCATTCATTCATAGGCTGCATGGTGAGAAACCCAGATTCCCCCCCCCCCCCCCCCTTTTTGGGGAGGGGAGAGTTAAATGTTTTTATTCTGTGTGAATTCTGTCTATTCACTTCAGTTGTATAATATGTGACTGTAATTAAGAGGTTTCTGTGGAAAGGCCATTGGAAATTTTGTAATTTTTCCTTTGTGCTATCCCTTCCTTCTGAGAAAAAGAGAGAGACATCATAGGCAGGGTTCTTGTTGAACTCTAGTTCTCAAGAAAATGGCCTTAGGTTCCTGTAGAACCAAGAGGATTGGAATCTTGCTAGTGGAGTTGAACATGCTTGTTGATCCTTCTCCTCAAAATTTGGTTTCTCAGGGTGTACAAAGTCACTTACAATTTTTTTCTTGTATTGTTTTCTTTCTATCAAAGGAATTTATTAGTCCTTAAAAATTGGTTGGCCAAGACTGTCATAGCTTCTAAAATGACATGTGTATGAAAATACTTGATAAATTGTAAAGCCTTTATCTGAGGTTCTGCTGCTGGTCCCCTGGTGGTGGTAATAACAGAGAGAGATGTACCCATGGGTTTGTGATTTGGGTCATATTCTTAATTTTGTAGCAAAAACAGCTACACTGTGAATGCAGCCATATGTGTCCACATCCATCCTCCTCTGGTGTAACTCCTTCAATGATAGCACTTTGCCTTTTCTATCCTACCTACCCTTTTTGACACACACTAAATGTAATTCACTTACTAACATCTCTCTTATTCTTTGGCCTAATTCTTCCAACTCAGATGTTTCTGTACTTCAGCAGCATCTGGTTTCATACCTACTTTGTCCTTCTACCCACCCTCTCTATACCCTTTCTTTGACTGTACTTTGGCTTTTGGTAATCTATTTATCTTCCTTCCCTGTCCTGCTGCTACCTCCCCCAAAGGGCCACATCACAGTAAATGAATGCTTTGTGTGATTTACAGATGGAATTAAAAGGGAACATTCATGTAATCAATAGTTCTAGATACAGAATTTGCAGGAGCTTTTAGAGCTAAGATATTTTTTTATCCATGTCTTTCCCTTTTCTATGTGATTGCATTTAGGAGTTGTGAGATGGAGTTGCTCTTGCTTAGGAAGGAAGGAAAGACACAGCCATTTATTAAACACCTATTGTGTGGGCTACCATCCTGGAAGATAGGTACAGTTATCCCCATTTTTCAGTTGAGGAAACTGAGGCAAAGAGAGGTTCAGTGATTTGGCCTAGCGTCACACAGCTAATGAGTGACTGAGTCTGAATTTGAATTCAAGTCTTCCTGACTCTAAGTCCACCAAGTGCTGTCTATACTGAGCCACCTGGTTGCCTCTAGGTGGCTTAGCAGAGTTCTGCCCTTGTGATGACAATAGTAAGTCTCCTAAACTTTCCTTGTTAACCTCATCACAAGACAAGTCTTCCCCGAAATATAGCTTAGTGTTTTTTCAAGTTGCCAAGTAATTATAAAGGAATCTTTACAAAGTTAGCAGTAAGCCAGGTCTGATAATGTTGACCTTCCTCAGGGTGCCAGCCGGGCAGCTGATGATGCCGAAAGGGAACGCCGAGATCGAGAAGAGCGATTGAGACACTCCCGAAATCCAACTACTCGAGGTCTCCCTTCCACTGCATCAGGCCGCCTCAGGGGAACGCAAGATGTAGCTCCTCCCACTCCCCTTACCCCTACCTCACATACTGGTAAGTAAACCCACAAAAGCTGCTTTTTTTGTGCGTTTTTTTCCAATTTAACTTTTTTTTTTTTTGAAGGAGTTGATGGTTTAAGAACCATGCCCTAGATTTAGAACTTGTGTGATCTTTACCCAGTTCAAGCTCCAGTTTACTCTGGGATCCATATACAGATGATACAATACTTCTTTATCTGAGTAATTCATTTAATTGTTTACAGGTTAACAATCAACTACTGTTTATCAGTTAAATTTATTCTGGTAATTACCCCCAAGCAGGTGATGCAGCTCTCAGAAAAAAAATACCTTTATGAAAGCATTTCACAGAATCACAAAATCTGACAGTTGGAAAGGATCTCAGAGACCATCTCATACAGCCTATGCCTATACACAGAAGGAATCCCTGCAGTAAAACTCATCCAAAGTGATCATCCAGTATCTTGCTCAAAGAGCCCCTTGAGGTCAGGCCAGTCCACTTTTGAACAGTTCTAATTTTAAAGAAGTTTTCCTAATATGAAGCCTCAATTCACCTCTTTTCAACTTCTGTCCATTTGTTGCTTCTGGTTTCAGCTGCCTGGTGCAAAAAAGAACAAGTCTCCACTTCAAGTATTTGAACGTAGTTACTGTGTCCCCCATGAGTCTTCTCTTCTCCAAGCATGGCCTTAGGGCCCTTCACCATCCTGGTTGCCTTACACAGGACACACTCCCCTTTATCAGCGTGCTCAGGCGGTGGTGCCCAGAAGGAAACACAATACACAACCCTTCATGTCACATGGTGTTTGCAAGCCAATAAAACCCCAAGATGTTTTTGAGAACTGCTATCTATCCATAACCTACCCCCAACTTATATTTGTAGAGTTGATTTTTTTTGTGCTCAACTGCAAGTTAACTTTATATTTATCCTTATTGAACTAGTAGAATCAGCCCCGTGTTTAAGCCTGTCAAGATCTTTTCAGGGATGCTGACCACTATTGTGAAACTATCCTTCAAGCTTTGTGTCACTCACAAATTTAATGAGCATATGTCTTTATCCATCCAGGTCATTGGGCCAAACAGATCCTAGGGGTACTCCACTGGAGAGCTAGGTCTAAGAGTCAGAAAGACCTGAGTTCAAATAATCTGTTTGCCAGTTTACTCAGCTGTAAAATGGGGATGATAATGTCTCCCCAACAGGACTGGCTGTGAGGATCAAATGAGATCATAAATGTCTGTAAAGCCCTTAGAATGATGCCTGCCACATAGTAATGACTTAATAAATGCTTATTCAGTTAGCCTTCAGTGTTCACATCGAACGGTAAACAAACTACTCTTGAGGCCAGCCATCCATCTAGTTTTGATTGTATTCTCATCTATCTAGTCCTCTTCTTTCCATTTTCTCCGTAAGAATATATGAAATACTTTGTCAAAGATTTTGGTAAACTATAACCATGGCATTGTTCTCATCCATTAGTTGTTTTATTAATTCTGTTAAAAAAGAAGTTAGGTTATTCTAGCGTGACTTAACTTCATTGAACACATGCTGGCTCTTTGGAATCACTGCTTCGCTTTCTAGATATGCATTAGCTGATCCATTCTAGAATCTTCCCAGAAATGAAGGTCAGATTCACTAACCTATAGTTGATAGGCTTTATTTTCCTCTTTTTTTTGAAAAATAGGACAATATTTGCTTTTCTCCAATATGTGTGTACATTTCCTTGTGTACATTTATTTTCCAGTACAGGTTATCACTGAAAGAAACTCAGCAGTCACATCAGCCAGTTCTTTCAGGGCCTGAGGAGATATCATCTGGGTTGGATTGTCTGAATCTAATATCTCCTTACTTTGGGTATCAATTCCTTATTAGTCATTTTTATTCTGTTATTTCCAACTTAAAGACCGTTCTCCATTATAAAGAAAACAAAAGAAAAGTTGAGTAATTTTGTCTCCTTTCTTAGCAGTTAACATTTTGCCCCCATTAACTAAAAATAATTTTTTTTCCTTAACTTCCCTCACAAGCCTTAGCTCATTTAAAAGGTTAATATATCTCTACCACTATTTTTACAGGATTATGCTATAAAACTCACTTTTCTTTCTCAGTGGAATTGTATCCCTTTGTGTCTTCAGAATTTCATTTTTGAGCATCTGCCATTCCTCCTGGGCTTGCATCTTCTCTATCATTTTAGTCCATGGAATCCTACCTATCTTTGCTCTGAATCCTTTGAAATCTGCTTTCCCAGCAAGATGTGGTCAACACAACTGTAATCCTAATTAGAGTTCAGAATTGTTAGAGGGTTATGCCCAGGTCAGAAAATGGAGCAAGTCAAAACTCCCACACTGATGAGTAGTGAGATTGGGCTACAGAAGGGACCTAATCTTAAAGATTAAAGAAAGGAATTCTGCTTTCCCAAAATCTAGGGTGCACATCAGACTATGTCCAGATTTCCTCCCCTCCTCTCTCATAAACTCTTAAGATGGAATAGTATCTTACCCACAGCATTTCCACAGTTTTCTTTTCCTAATCCACTTCTCTGTTAGTGAGTCTTATCCAGTATCAGATTTCCCTTTGCTCATTTATCTTTCCCTTTGGAGGATAAAATTATCCAAACCACTTGCTACCTTTTTTAGTCCCATTATTAGCCATAGGTAAATTGTACTTTTTCTCTCATCATGTTTTGATTTTGATAGTTGATAGGTAGGTGGCAAAGCTAGAGTCCTGGACTTGGAGTCAGGAAGACCTTAGTCTAAATCTGCCTCAGGGCCTTGGTAGTTACGTGACCTTGGGCAAGTAAGTTTCTTCTGTAAAATAAGGAGATTGAACTTGAAAACCTATAAGGTTCTTGCTGGCCCTAAATCCATTATCCTATGAATGGATCTCTAGTCTTCCCTCCTTTGATCCACACTGTTTTCTGGTTTGGAAGTCTGTTATGATTTTTATGAAAGATTGTGCTTCTGAACCAATATAAACAAAGTCCTTGTGACTTATTTGGTACTAACGTAACGCAGAGTTCCCTGATATCTATGTTGTGATTTTAATCATTTGAGTTACACAGATGGTCTAAAAGCATTGCAACATTTTGCAGTTGGACCAGCTTTGTCAGTATTCATCCCACCAAGCTTGTCCCTCAGTTTGAACTCTGAGGTTGCAAAATAACCAGTGAAGTGATAAAACAAAACTATTCATATGCCTGATATGTGTTGAATGAACTGATTGAACATGATTTTAAAAGCAAAAATGTGCTAAATAATGGAGTTCTAATCTAGATTCTTAGATGAATAAAGAATTACCTTACAGTTTTACTCAATTGGTATCTTTTCACCTAGCTAACACCTCTCCTCGGCCTGTCTCTGGAATGGAAAGAGAGCGGAAAGTGAGTATGAGACTGCATCGTGGTGCCCCAGTCAATATCTCTTCGTCTGATTTAACAGGCCGACAAGATACCTCTCGCATGTCAACCTCACAGGTAAGGAATTTAGGCACTCCTTACCAGAGGGAGAAATAGGGATCAAAGTATGGTAATGTGTGTAAATGTGATTCTTCAGTATTAATCTGCTGCTTCCCCTTGCACTGACTAGACAGAATGGATCCCCCTGTGTCTTGTGTGTGATTTGAGGGTTTGGTTTTTGTTCCTTTGCCTCAAGGACATGAATGGAGCAAAGCCTATTTGAAATCTTTTGAATATTTTAGAAGTCTTCCCAGCTTCCTAGGTCTCAGATTTGTAATTTGCTCTTTCCCTGCCAAAGTTGAGATTCACAAAGGGAGTTTTCAGCTATACAGACTTAAGGGTCCTTTATTCTTAAAGAAGCCAATGTACAAAGAACCATTGAGGGCCTTTTCTCATTATTATACTATGATCATGTATCCTGGATTTCTGTCTTTCATAGACATAATCTAAACAACAGGCTTGCCTGTACTTCTTGTTCGTATGACAGCTCGTTATAACCACTTCCTGGAAAAGTTTTCCTCATTCTTTTTGGTTAGAGAACTAAACCCAGTAAAAGAGCAAGGTGAGTCAAGGTGTTGATTTTAAAAAAAAAAGTTAATATCTTGTAGCATGAGTCATTTTGTAGTAAGCAGGTGTCCCTTTGCCCTTTGGACACATGTCAAGTCCTGGGTATACATTTCCACAGTGGTTGATATGTAATTTTCTTTTCCCTGGTACAGTATTATGGAATTGGACTAAATTTGGTTTTACGTTTCCTCCGTATCTTATTTGCTCTCTTCCCTAATGAGAACTTGCCCATTGAAGTAAATATAAACTAGCTGCAAGGTGGAGGCAGCAGAGCCATGATACAGAATCCTCAGCTCCAAAGCAGGCCTCAGATTTCTCCCTCTTAGCCACTTTATTCCATGCACTTTCTTTTTCTCTCTTCACTCTGCTTTGATGATGCATACTGTGACATACCTACCTTAACCAACTAGGACAAATCTTTACCTGTGTTATCATTTTTTCCCCTGAATAGCTTTCCTTTTTTTGTTCCCTACCCCCATCAGTTCCTGTATATTTGTGGTGCCCTTTAAGTAATTTGAATAGACTAAAGCAAAATCTCTTATGATCCTTAGTCACTTGATTCTACGCTTGTTTACAACTTGGTTACTGCTAAATGTCTTGCAAAGTTTTACATATAGGATATGTTGGCCTGATCAGTACTGGACTTCTTGATTTGACACAAGTTATTTTGAAAGATTAGCTAGAAGATTGGTTCTTTTGGTGGCTTTTGAAATGACATCCTTTTTCATTGTGATACACTGGGATAGACTTGTGCCTTTCTTGCTTGATTGAAGTTATAGTTTGGTTAGTGAGTTAAGTATGTTGGGTGACAATACATAGAGTGACAGAGAATAAGCCCTGCATTTATCCAAAAATTATAGCTGTATAACTTTGTCTTGTGGAGATAAAAATTGCTTTACAAGTTCCCTTTGTGATTTTTTTCCTCCCATTTTTAAAATGGTCATTGATTTGGTGAAAGTGGGGCACATATAAGAGTGATTGTTTCTGGCAATGGCAAATAATATTGATGAGGTAGCCAATTTCTCTATTAGGAGTATGAGATCTGGAGTACACTTGCCTTGTGGATGGTACTTAGATTAATCAAATTTTAGATTTTGAAGGTATAAATATTTGAAGGCAATATAGATGACTGAGTATGCCTTTTCCCCATGAAGTGAAGTGGCAACAGTGTGGAATGTAATACACAAGGTAATCTGTAGATCATTTCCATTTTATACCTCTAGCATTCATATTAATTTAAAGACCACTTACTCCCATGGTACTTTTGGAGAACTCTCAGACATTAGGGTAAGCAATACTAAGGGAGGTGAAGTAGTTATTCCTGAGTACCTCTCTTTGCCTGGTCCTGACTAGATTAGTATTCTAGCATGTCTTTGGTGGGGTCTAAAAATTGTGTGTGATACTTACAGGATTGTTTCATGTTGTCTGGCACTTTGATCGGTAGGTTTGGAATACCTAATTTAAAAGCAAAATGAATCAACTATTTAAAAAGTTTGTATCTAAAATAAAATTATAGAGATTCATAATCAGTAATTTCGCTCTCAGAAGTGTTGGTCCAATTCTTAAATCAAAGTTTATTAACCTCTCCTGCTACCTTTGATGTTGATATAATTAAGTCAGTATGACACATATAGGAAGTTCCTTGTCCCTCTTGTCATAGAGGTATCATAGAGGTAATTTCACAATATTTGATTGGCAAAGAGCCTCTATTTCTCTTTCTTCCTTCAAAATGGTTCAGTTGGCTTTCAGCTCTTGTTCATTTCACTTTCCTCTTACCTGATCAAGAAGGGTAATGTTGTTTGGAAATCCAGGGTTGTGAATTATGGGATAGAATCTAAAAAGATTTTCAAATTAAATAACAGTATATCCTCTTTAAGAAGTCAGATGGCTTCAACATTTGTCAGTGGTCTTCACTTGGGAGTGGTTCTATGAAGGCACCAACAGCTATAGATAGCTGAATCAGAGACATTTCATCCTTCTGCAGACCTTTATTTCTACATTTTTCCGTCTTCTGAAGTACAGCTAAGGATACTTTCTGAAAAGGTCTCTTGCTTCTGCAGATGCAAACCTGTGTTATCAGCATATTCATATTTTCCCCCCTAAATCCTGCTGAATTTCTGTAGAGATCATTTCTAGATAAGCCATTTTTTTCTCATTAGCCCCCAAATTTTGAGTTCTGTGAGTCTAAACCAAAAAGGAGTGGAAGTGGCAGGAACGGGGAGGGCGGCAGTTAAAACAAAAGGTTGTTGTTCTTTGGGTACTTTGTACTTGAATACTCATTTCCCTGTCATTTCATTTATGGTACTGTATACCAGTTGGTTTAGAAACTAAGTTAAAGGCTGAATTGTCTAGTAATTATTTGGCATATCTGACTTTGGTGTTTTTGCCAGTCCCTGAAAAGACTAAACCAGTATTAATACATATATAGAGATATGTCTAGTTCCCAGGTCTGACAAACCAAAAAATAAACAGCCATGATGTTTGCAAAGAATATGGCCAAATAAGCAGTCCATATACAGTAAGTCAATCAGATGTAGGCTGTCATATCCATAGACTCCCCAAGAGCTTGCAGAAGCATCTTCCCAGTCACTAATTGCCTCCTGGGGCATCTACTATTGAATCTTGACTTTGGTTTTCCTTTCTGTTACCTTGCAGTCCCAGGAAACAGCCTATCTCCAACAGGGAAAGAAATCTTCCCCAACGAACTGTCTTAATGCCTAGAACCATCTGTCTCATCAACTATATAGTTCTTAAAGCTGCAGGTGTATCTGTTAAAGCATCTACTGTACTCAAGAGATTTGTTATTTCTGAATGTTTAAACTACTATTGGTGCAAACACACTTTTAGCCTTTTAAGAGACTTAAATCTCATTTGTTTCTCAAAGACATAGTATGTAATTTAGTCTGAAAAATATGTTTCAGAATAGGAAGGGGGCAGAGATGGGCTCTATCTCAGTAGCATTTTATCATTTTGGAAGCCTTTATTTTTAACTGGTTGTTTGTCACTAAAGAAAGTTATGTACTGCCTTAAGACATTATTTAAAGCGGGGAGGGAGAATGCAACCTCTTTCACTCCTCAGCCTCAGCTTCTTTCCCTTTTACACTCCCATATGGCATCTCTGAAGGTTACTTTCTTTGAGCTCAAAGTTTTTAATTCCAAAAAGCTCTGGGATTCTGGTTATTCCTTCCCTTGATTCTTCTCCTCAAATCTGGTTTAAGTCCTTTATTCTACAAGTGGATATCTATCGACATCTAGCTCATTCGTCATTAACTTGTGACCATTACATCCTAAGGAAAAGAAAAATACTACCAATTTAGAACAATTGTCTTCTTTCTGAAATTAGCTTACTTTACCTGCTCGTCATCAAAAAAGTTCTCCTGCTCAGAAGATACGTTGGATTGCTGTTGGGTTTTACCAGTTATGCCTCAGAGCTGGCATTCTTTTCCATGCTACCAAGAATTTGACAGTAACCCGTTTCCTCTCTCTGCTGGAATCAATTTGAAAGATTTCCTAACTGTTTATAAATGGACTTCCTTGCCAAACTCTAGGACCTGTTTTCTAGGCTGTTACTTAAGATGATTATCTCTTCAGGATCACATAATAGGGTTTGTTAGTCAAGATACCAGAGCCTTTGCATCCAAAGAATCCAAACAGCTTGCTGAAATACAGAAATTTATCCATTTTGACTTATGCTTCCGCAATCATTGACCAGCCCTCTCAACTTAGTGTTTAAGGATGAAGTTAAATACACTCAGCATTTGGAAACAAAACTGAATAGAGGAAGTTCATACAGGATCTGTTCTCTTGTCTGCCTTCTCATGGATTAGCTTTAAGAAGAAGAATGACTAGCTTCTCTAATTTGGGGCTTGGAAGATTTAAGCAGTATTTGGCAGGGGAGGGGATGGCTGGAGGTAATACACATTCTCTTGGGTCAGAAATCTAGATAGTGTTTGATAGGCAGTACACTGACTTGAAAGAAAAAAAATGCATGTCATCATCACCTGAGATTCTCCTTTCCCCAGTATTTTCTTTTAAAAAATAAATACCAGATAACAAGCTCTTGTAGAGCTGGTTATAAAGAGGTTTCTGCATGTTTATGTTGTGGATCTGGTTTTGAGATTAGGAGAAATTAAGATCTTTGGAAATAGGGGCTGTACTTAGGAAGTCAGGTGGGACGGTGACCTCATGATGCTGTGTTTGGCCAGCAGGACTCTTACCAACAGCTGTCTTTTCCCCCCAACTCAGAATAGCATTCCTTTCGAACACCACGGCAAGTAGCTGCTCGTCTACCCGTTGGAAGGCAGCACTGGGTGAGTGTGTTGATGTTCAGTCCTGGTCTCCTTAGCTAGCAAGACTCAAGGGCTAGGGTGGGAACTGACCACCCTTCTTTTCCCTGTCCTTCCCACCTTTGGAAGCCTCCAGGTGGGGCTGAGCTTGCATGCCAGATACTTAAGTTAGATTAAGGGTTTTTGGTATGAATTTCAAAGTAGCTGGTTACTTTGCATGGGAGAGAATGATCTCTGCATTGAGATGTGGATCTGAATAAATTCAAGAGATAGAATCCAGTTGTACTTTTGACCAAGACCTGCCTTCATATTGTCTCATCAAAGCAAAGGGCTTCCTTATAAATGAAACCCATTTAATGTTGTTGATTCTTCCCATTTTCCTCTCCCCCAATCCATGCTTCTCCCTGCCAAAGACTTTGTCAAATCCTGCTATGTTTGAAGCAGGAATTCAAGCATCCTGTACCACCACATTTGCACCTGGCCCTTTGGAACCTCCTGAGGCTTGGTGTCTCAAACAGGCATGATGGCATCGATCTACCTATTTAGAAGCAGATGGGGTCAGGCTGTTCTTTGTTTTATAATGTCTAGTTGAGGAGTTCCCTGCTTAAGGTTGGGGTTAAATTTTTTTTAGTTCTTGCTGAATTGAAAGACCCTTAATGGTCTCAGCGCTTCCTAGCTTCTTCCGTCATCTCTTTTCTGCTCTTCATTTCTTTTTGTGCTCTCATGTTGTTTTTCTTTTCAAACTCAGTCACTTTTGCCCACCTTCTCATCCATACAGCTACTGTCTGTATTAACCCATCTAGCTGTAGCCACCTGCTCTTTACTCTTCCTACACCCCTTTCCCTTGCTACAGTTGGTGCATGGCTGGAACCTCCTGCTTACTTCTCATTGGCAACTCAACACTGCATTTCCTGTGAACAGCAGACTTGCAGCTTTGGTCAGGTCTAGTCCCTGCTGTGTGGTACTTGTAGTTTAACATTGTAGTCATGGAAATATCTTGATGGGAGCTACTTCTCACATCTTCTCCCAAAGTGGAGTGTCTTAGTTCTCAGCTGGGGCTTGTGTAGACATTTCCAAAAAGGCAAGATACTTGTTAAGAGGGAGGAATTGGGATAGGTTTATCTCCTAGCCCTCTTGAATTCTCATCAGATCAATTTCAAGAGCTCAGCTAAGTCATAACCTGATTTTCCTTGCTTGCATGCCCCTTCTTCCTTCCCTGATTTCTGTCACTTGTTCTGCTGAACACATTTTCCTGGTGGCAGAGGTGCTTTCCGTCTGCAATTTCCTTCCAGCAAGCTGTGGGAGGAGGCAACCTAGAGTGGGTGCTGACTGGCATTTATGAATCTAGAGCTCCTGATCTTCCCAGGGCTTTACCACCTTGATATTTTGCACCCACACGACTGGTCCTGCATTTCTCTGGCTACACGCTGACATTCTCCTGTGCTTTGGCTCCGACAGATTCCCGGTCGGGTGACTTCCAGTGGTCTTCAGTCTGTCGTGCACCGATGAGAAATCTCCTTTTTGCCGTGGAGGGGCAGACAATGCATGGCTGATCTACTATGTTACCTACCAATGGCTTTACTAGTGAAACGTCCCCCGATCTAGAACAGAAAACGTTAACACCAGGAGCTCTCCAGGCCTTTTTACCCAGCGATGCTCATGGGGGAAACAAAATAATACCCTAAACTGAACAAACTCCAAGTGCTGCCATCGCCAGGGGCTGAAACCTGATGCCCCTTCACAAAGAACTCAGTAATAACGGGGCTGGGAAGAAAAACCAGAGTGTAAGAGAGAGACAATTTGCAAAGAGAATCAAACTCCCATTCGAGAGTCTTTTCATTTTTCCCTCCACTGGTGGTAAACTTATGCTACCCCTTATTATTCTACTGTAACTATAAATCTTTTACTTGGTTTAAGACAGTTTTGTATCATTTTGCTAAAAATTATTGGCTTTAAATCTATGTAAAGAATTCTGTCTTTTTATTGTTGCGTTTTTGTCTGGTTTTTTTTGTTTTGTTTTTTTGTTTACATATATATATATATATATATATATATAT
>CM053770.1:503848815-503858837 GCA_028658325.1 Potorous gilbertii
ATTAACACAAAATCTAGCAGCTTCTACATTAAGGGATCAAAGGGTGTGGGATATGATATTCTAGAAGTCAAAGGAACTAGAACTAAAACCAAGAATCACCAACCCAGCAAAACTCAGTATAATACTTCAGTGGAAAAAATGGTCTTTCAATGAAATAGAGGACTTTCAAGTATTCTTGCTGAAAAGATCAGAGCTGAATAGAAAATTTGACTTTCAAGCACAAGAATCAAGAGAAGCATGAAAAGGTAAATAGGAAAGAGAAATCATAAGGGACTTACTAAAGTTGAACTGTTTACATTCTTATATGGAAAGACAATATTTGTAACTCTTGAAACTTTTTTCAGTATCTGGGTAGTTGATGAGATTACACACACACACACACACACACACACACACACACACACACACACATATAAAGACAGAGAGCACAGAGTGAGTTGAATAGGAAGGGATCATATCCAAAAAAATAAAATTAAGGGGGGAGAGAGGAATATATTGGGAGGAGAAAGGGAAAAATGGAATAGGGCAAATTATCTCTCATAAAAGAGGCAAGAAAAAGACTTCCATGGAGGCACAAAGAGGGGAGGTGAGAGTGAAAACGTGAAGTTTACTCTCATCCCATTTAACTCAAGGAAGGAGTAAAATGCACACTCATTTTGGTATAATACAGGAAAGTTGGGGAGAAGGGGATAAGCAGGGTGGGAGGCATGGTGGAAGGGAGGGCAATGGGAGGAGGGAGCAATTAGAAGTCAACACTCTTGGGGAGGGACAAGGTCAAAAAGAGAGAAGAGAAGAAAAGTGGGGGAGGATAGGATGGAGGGAAATATAGTTAGTCTTATACAACAAGACTATTTGAAAAACTACACATATATAGCCTATATTGAATTGCTTGCCTTCCCAGTGGGCATGGGTAGGGAGGGAAGAAGGAAGAGAAGTTGAAACTCAAAGTTTTAGAACAACTGTTGAGCATTGTTCTTGCATACAATTAAGAAATAAGAAATACAGGTAATGGGGTATAGAAATTTATCTTGCCCTACAGGACAAAAGAGAAGATGGGGATAAGGGAAGGGAAGGATATTATAAGGGAGGGCAGATTGGTGGTAGAGGTAATTAGAATGGTCGGCATTTTGGGGTGGGGGAGGGGAGAGATGGGAAGAAAATTTGGAACTGAAAATTTTGTGAAACTGATTATTGATAACTTAAATAAATATAGTTTTAAAAAAATAAAAATAAATAAAAAACAGAGAATGCATACAAGGCAAGTGTTCACATGGAGGTCAGAAAAAGCAATATAAAGACATTCTCAAGGTTTCTCTGAAGAATTCTGGAATTGATTGTGAGACATGGGAGACACAGGCAAAAGGCTGCCAGCCTGATGTGCCTGCATCAGAAAAAGTCACTGTACTCTTTGAATAGAACAGAATTTCAGTAGCTTAATAGAAATGTGACACATAGAAATTTAGAGATATCTGCACTCCAAATATTCATATGGAATATTTATGCTGAACCTGTGGTATAAGTTTCCAAGCTCATATTCGTCTGATCAGCTACAGTCAGACACACTGTACTTTAACCCCAACATAGTGATGTCACTTTGATCCTCTCTGAGAATGAAGGACAACAATCATTACTAGGGAGGGCACCACCATCCTTTGAGATGTTATCCTTGATTTCGTACTTCCATCACTCCTCATATCAAAACTGCTGCCAAATACCGTCAGTTCCTACCTTCACAATGTCTTCATATAAGTCCCCTTCCCTCCTCTGATTTTATTGCAGCCCCTCATCACTTCATGCCTAGAGTTTTAACAGGCTACTGGTTGATCTCCCTGTCTCAATTCTCTTCATCCTCCACTCAGCTGCCAAAATGAGCTTCCAAAAGCTCAGGTCTAAGTATGTCATTCTATAATTCAGCAAATTCCAGTGGTTCCCTGCTAACTCCAGAATCAAATATAAAATCTTCAATTTTGCTTTTTAAAGCCCTGCATAATTTGTCCTAGTCCAACCTTTCCAGTCTTCTTACATTCTACTTTCCTCTGTGTATTTATAATGATAATTTAAATGAGAAAAATCTTTCCCATTCATTAATAGGCCCATGTGACCTGCCTAAATCACACAGAAGCCTAAGTCACATGTGGTAGGAGGAACTTGCTGAACAGGTGGAACAGGAAGGGTGAAGCAGAGCTGGGAGGAAGTTGGTCAGGCTAGTCAGAGCTGGAAAGGTCCCAAGCAAGCAGACAGTTAGGCTGGTGAGTGTTTGTTTGTGAGAAGGCTTGCAGGGAGGTTGGGGAGGATGGGGGAGAGGCTTGTGGATGGCTTTGCCCTCTGCAATGCTAATGTGCATTGATTCTTGGCTATTATGACAGATTTTGCTTTCTGGATTTGGGATTTGGCCTTATGGTATCTGAATAAATTTCTTCTTCTGCCTTCTATATGGAAAGTCTGTTATACTTTGTGATTGAGAACTATGCTGGCACATTCATAGTTACCACCAGTGCTGTGAACATTGCCTTGGCGACACAATATTCTACCGTCTAGTGACACTGAGCTCCTTGTTGTTTCTTACACAAGACAATTTTCACAGGCTATCCCCCTTAACTGCAATGGTCTTCCTTCTTGTCTCTATATCCTATTTAGTGCCTTTCAACTCTGAAATCTCCAATTTATCTTGCATATATATTATTTGAACATAATTATTTATATGTTGCCTTTCCCATTAGATTGTAAGCTTCTTGACTGCAAGGACTATTTTGTCCTTTTGTTCAGTGACTGTCACAGAATTAGCCATTAAAAAATGCTCATTACTTGCTGATTGATCTAGTCCATGCAAAGAGTAAATGATGCACGTCGTATCTAGGCATGCTTGTCTGCTTCTGTGACTCCATTATGCCAAAGTCACAGAACTAGGGCTCAGTGAAATACAGCAAGTTCAAGAAGAAGGTACAGTTTGGTTGAGCTACTAGGATAGGAACTGGAAAGTTGTGCTGAAGAAACAACATTTGAAGAACCATAAATACCTCAGCATCTACTTATCCCTTCACCTTGTGTAGGACAATAAACTTCTAGGACGAGGTGAACATAGGACTCTCCATGTCTACATCTTTGCTGATGAACAAGATAAGATGAATAGTTATCAATGCCACCTCGTAGAGAAACTCATTCTACAGATATGGAATTGAGGTGCAAATAGATTAGTCATACTGATAACAGAGATCTGATTTTTAATCTAGGACTTCATGATCTCCAAATTCAACACTCTTTTGAAAAGGAAGGGCATACATGTAATCTCATTTTATAGATAGGTAACAATGTGATGCAGTACCTAAGCTAGGAAGGGGAAAAAAGCCCTATCTGGCAGTCTCTCACAAGGATGTGCTACCATTTTTTCTCAATGCTTTTAAGTCAGAGTCCACTTCTTCCCAAGGGCAAAATGAGAAAAATGTGTAAAGCATCGTACATGTAAGGATACTTGACGTAGTTTTGGGCAACAGCAGCAAAACAAAAGAAACGTAAGACCTCTATGCTTTGCTTTATCCTTTAGGTAAAAGTCACTTCAGGAAATCTCACTTATAGACTTGTATGAACTGATACACAGTAAAATAAACAGAACTAGAAAAATACTGTACACAACAACTAACGCAAATGAAAAGAACATTGAAATAAAACTGAAAGTTAGTTAATGTGGACATATGTTTTATATGACTTCATATGTATAATAAGTACTATAATTCTTATTTTCTCAATGGGAAGAGGAGTGAGAGGGAGGGAGAGAACTTGAAGTTAAAAATAAAATTTAATTTAAAGAAATAAAGTTTAAAGTTACATTTGTAGGAATTAATCCTGGGCCTAGGAGAGGAAATGAAGAAAAGTACCTCTCTCTTTTCAACACAAAATGTTGAGAATGGGTAGGAGAATGAGTGCAGAACACTGTATATGTTATTAGACTAAATCATATAGATATATGTTGGCTTATTTTCCTTAACTATTGTTCCTTGTTACAAGGGAAGATTCACTGAAAGGGAAGAAAGAGAAAAAAGAGAGCATATTAGGAAATGACTCATGATGTAAAAATCAAAAGCATCAGTAAAATGTGAAGAAACTCTTTCAAAAAAGAAACAGTACCAAAAGTACATGTTCTTTTTTTTTAACTGACCAAATTATAATACATGGAATTTTCAACTTATAATGGTTACCATGTTTTCTTTTCTCAGGCTTTAAAGAAAAGCTGTAAGGGATTTTATAAGACTTAAATGCATCATCTGAAGAAAAAGAAACAAACCCACTATCTTGCTGTATTACCCACGAATATCCAGGTGGGCTATACAATATATAATATATTAACACGCTCTATAAAACAGGATTTAAATGATAATAGCACAACATATTAAATATAAGACTTTATGGCTTCCCTTCTCCTAAAGATTTCATCTATAAGTTTCCAACTCACACCAGAAAGTTCAGTTGCCTCTTCATAAAAGGTTCGCAACACCCTCAGCTAAAAATAACCTCTGCTGTCTGAAACAAAATGATTTTAATACCTTACACTTTCAAATTTCATGTGAGTTTATAGTTATCTATTATACATGTCTCATCTTCTCCACTAGACCATAAACTCCTCTATGCCTTATTCTTTTCTGCATACCCTCCCTTCCCTTTTCTCCCCATCCTTCTTCTCCCAGGTACCTATTTATTTTGCTTGGCATAGTAAGAGCTCAATAATACATCTTTTTGAATGAATGGAGTACAATAAAAAGAGCAATGAGTGTACAGAATATCTGGATTCAAATCTCAATTCTGTTACTATCTATGTGACTTTGGACAAATACAACCATTTTATCTCTCTAGGTCTCACTTTACTTATCTGTAAACTGAGGTTTGGATTGGATAATCTCTAAGGCCCTTTCAAGTTCAAAATCAATTCTATATGTCTATGAATACATATGAATTGTGTATTTTCTCACATTAACAATATTCAAAAAGATGACTTCTAAGAAATTTCAGTTTAGGGGGTGAAGCCAAGTTGGCAGAGTAGAAGCAGGGACTTCTAGAGCTCTCCCCACCAACCCAGTGAAATACCTGTAAAAAATGACTCTAAACAAATTCTGGAGCTGCACAACTCACAGAATGATGGAGTGAAGCAAATCTCCAGCCTAAGAAAGCTTGGAAGGTTGATGGGAAGGGTTTATCACACCATGATGAGAGTAGAGCTCAGTCCAGCATGGGCTGCCCTGCTCACCTAATCAGGGCTGGGGAAGAGAGGGGAGGCCTGAATCATTGGCACCTGTGGTGATTACCTGACTTCACAACCCCAAGATGCCAAGGACAAATTGAAAGGTCAGTAGAAAAAAAACCTGTCAGACCTGCATAAGAACAGGGGGTCTGGTCACAGTCCCAGGGAGGTGGAGGGGGTAGAGGAACCGTGGCAGCCACTGCGGCAGCAAGGAAGGCAGCAGTAGCTGTCTCTGTAGCTCTAGGCCCACAGAGGTGAGGGGTTCAAGAGGCTGACTGTACACCCCACACCCACACCCACTGAAAGCAGAGAACTACCTTGACAAAGAGCACAAAAGTCAAGTAAATGGCAAGTAAAATAGAATTGGACTATAGAATCTTACTTTAGTGACAAGGAGGACCAAAATATACAAAGGGAAGAAGATAACAAAGTCAAAGCTTCTACATCCAAAGCCTCCAAGAAAAATATGAATTGGTCTCAGGTCATGGAAGAGCTCAAAAAAGATTCTGAAAATCAAGTAAGAGAAGTAAAAGAAAAATTGGGAAGAGAAATGAGAGTGATGCAAGAAAACCATGAAAAACAAGTCAACTGCTTGCTAAAAGGGATGCAAAAAAATAGTGCAGAAAATAACACCTTAAAAAATTGACTAACCCAAATAGCAAAGGAGATCCAAAAAGCCATTGAGGATAAGAATGCCCTAAAAAGCAGGATTATCCAGATGGAAAAGGATGTCCAAAAGCTTACCAAAGAAAATAACTCCTTAAGGATTAGAATGGAGCAGATAGAGGCTAATGACTTTAAGAAAAATGAAGAAATTATAAAAGAAAACCAAAGAAATGAAAAAATAGCATACAAAGTATCTCATTGGAAAAACAACTGACCCGGAGAATAGATCCAGGAGAGACAATTTAAAAATTATGGGACTGCATGAAAGCCATGATCAAAAAAAAAAAGTCTAGACATCATCTTTCCTGAAATTATCAAGAAAAAGTACCCTGATATTCTAAAACCAGAGGGTAAAATAGATATTGAAAGAATTCACTGATTGCCTCTGAAAGAGATCCCAAAAGGAAAACTCCTAGAAGCACTGTAGTCAAATTCCACAGTTGGTAGGTCAAAGAGATAATATTACAAGTAGTCAGAAAGAAACAATTCAAGTATTGTGGAAACACAATCAAAATAACACAAGCTTTTACTTTAAGGGACCGAAGGGCTTGGAATATGATATTCCAGAGTTCAGAGGAGCAAAGATCAAAGCCAAGAATCACTTACCCAGCAAAACTGAATAAAATACTTCAGAGGAAAAAAATCAAACTTCAATGAAATAGAGGACTTTCAAGAATACTTGATGAAAAGACCACAGCTGAATAGAAAATTTGACTTTCAAATCAAGAAGAATCAAGAGAAACATGAAAAGATAAACAGGAAAGAGAAATCATAAGGGACTTGCTAAAATTGAACTATTTACATTCCTACATGGAAAGATAATATTTGTAATTCTTGAGACTTTTCTCAGTGTTAGAGTAATTCGAAGGATTATACAGACAGAGGGCACAGGGTGAGTGGAGTAGGGATGATATTTAAAAATAATAAAATTAAGAGGTGAAAGAGGAATATACTGGGAGGAGAAAGGGAGAAATAGAAGTGGCAAATTATCTCTCATATGAAAGAGGCAAGAAAAAGCTTTTTTAATGGACGGGAAAAGTGGGGAGATAAGAGGAAAAGAGTAAACCTTACTCTCCTTAGATCTGGCTTAAGGAGGGAATAACATGCACACTCAATTTGGTATGAAAATCTGTCTTACACTACAGGAAGATAGGGGGGAAAGAGATAAACAGGGATGGGGGAATGATATAAGGAAGGGCAAATAGAAGGAGGGGGTAATTAGAAGTAAACACTTTTGAGGAGGGACAGGGTCAAAAGAGAGAATAGAGTAAATGGGGGGCAGGACAGGATGGAGGAAAATATAATTAGTCTTTCACAACATGACCATTAAGGAAATGTTTTGCATGACTATACATGTATAATCTATATCGAATTGCTTGCCTTCTCAGTGGGGATGTGTGGGAAGGGAGGGAGAGAAGTTGGAACTGAAATGTTTTAAAAATGTATGCAAAAAATTGTTTTTACATACAACTGGGAAATAAGACATACAGGCAATGGGGTATAGAAATCTATCTTGTCCTACAAGAAAATAGAGGGGTAGGAGATGAGAGAAGGGTGGGGTGTGATAGAAGAAGGGCACACTGGGAGAAGATATAATTGTAATGCATGATGTCTTGGGGTGGGAAGAGGGGGGAGAGGGGGAGAAATTTTGGAACTCAAAATCTCGTGGAAGTGAATGTTGAAAACTAAAAATTAACTAATTAATTATCAACTCCTCTACCTGAAAAAAAAGAAATGATGAGGGGTTTCAGAAAAACTTAGCAAGACCTATATGAACAGATACAAAGTGAAGTGAGAATTGGAAAATTGTACACAGTGACAGCAATGTTATAATGATGATCAACTGTGAAAGACTTTGCTACTTTGAACAATACAATGATCCAAGACAGTTTCAAAGGGCTCATGATGAAAAAATGCTATCTACCTCCAGAGAGAGAACTGAGGAACTCTTGAGTGGAAACTGAAATAATTTTCTCTTTATTTTTCTTACTTTAAAAAATAGTGTTAATATGGAAATTTGTTGTGCATGATTCCACATGTATAATTAATAGCATGTATTGCTTGACTTCTCAGTGGGTGTCGGAGGGTGAGAATTTGGAACTCAAAATTTAAAAAGAAAAGAATGTTTAAAATAAATAATAATTTTTAAAAAAGAAATTTCAGTTTATTTGAGAGAGCAGGGCTATTCTTTGGACAAAATTATCTTGAATTAAATGCAGGAAGCCAATAAGTGCTATCACTTTTCATCTCCATGAAGTCAGTAACGAGCAAAAGTAATACTATCTTTTCACCTAGAACATTTCCAGTACCCTATGAATTTGGTAATCTAGTCCTTAATTTTTAGGAGTAATATGTGTGTCCTTCAGACCAGTAATGTTAAACTCAAATAAAAACAGGATCTACTAACCTGTACATAAGGATTCCTTCAGGATACATATTAACTTAGGAAACCACATATTAACATTATCTGTGTTCTGTTGTATTTTTATTACTTTGCTAAATACTTATGTATTTGCTAAACATTCATTTCACTTTGGTTCAGGCTCCACTTGGGAATTACTGGGTAGCAGAGTCTGACACCTCTGCTTTAGACCTTTTCCTTAGGAAAAGCATTTCAAAAAGCTAAAGCATTGGCTGATTTGGGCTGTTCTTGCCAATTAATAAATCTATATTTAGAATTATGATAATATTTATGTACTGATGTCTGTTGAGAAAGATTCAGCTATTACAATTTAAAAGAAGGTAAAAAGGGTCCTTCTATTTTAGAGTCAAATAGTATTGGAGGGGACTTGAAAGATATTTGCTACTTTATATTTCCCCCAAGTCACTGATTAAGAGACTCTTAGATTTATTCAGCATGGGAGAATGAAGCACTCTGGTAGATTTCTAGAGATGTTAATGTATATTTCAGACTCTCAAACACACTAATTTTACTCTTTTTTAGATTTTTAGGCAATGAAAACTTATGTAAACATTTCTGCCTTAATAGCCAGAGATATGATTTGTGTTTGAAAAAACTTTCAATCTCCTCTTCCTCAACCTTAAAATAGCCTCAAAGGAGGGAAGCTAGGTGATTCAATGGATAGAGCACTGACCCTGGAATCAGGAGGAACTGAGTTCAAATCTGCCCTCAGACATTTAGTAGCTGGGTGACCCTGGGCAAGTCACTTATCCCCAATTGCCTCAAATAAAATAGCCTTAAAGTCTAGTTAGCTTTGGTGGTCAGAAAGTAGCAGAAAAAACTTCCAAATATATCATACCTGTTTCTGCAAAGCAAGTTCACCATCCAGTTCCTGGAGTTTTCTTTCCAACTGCCACTTCAACTTTTCATATTGTTCTCGATGGTGGTCAATTTCACAGTTCTTGTTGCTAAAACAAGAAAATATAGCAGTAAAAGAAACATTAAGCAAGAGATAAACACAAAGACTTTCCTACCATTCTTACTAAAAATTATCTCTCAGGGAGTTTGCTGAAAGGTTTTTACTTATTAAGCATTTAAATATGTTTTATATACATCTTTTATATACAAAAATAGCTATAAAAAGCTTAGACTATAGACAGTGCCAGCCTCATAGGAGTTTACAACCTTAAATACATATCTTTTTTTTTTGTTTATTAAATAAATTTATTTTTTTACATTCATTTTCACAAAATTTGGGTTCCAAATTTTCTCGCCATTTGTCCCCTCCTCCCTCCCCAGTACACTGACCATTCTAATTACCCATATCACCAATCTGCTCTCTCTTCTTTCATCCCTCCCTTCCCTTACCCCATCTTCTTTTTTGTCCTGTAGGAACAGATAACTTTCTATTCCCCATTATCTGTATTTCTTATTTCCTAGTAGCAGAAAAAATACTCAGCGGTTGTTCCTTAAACTTTGAGTTCCAACTTCTCCCCATTCCTCCCTCCCCACCCATTCCCTTGAGAAGGCAATTCAATATAGGCCATATCTGTGTAGTTTTGCAAATGACTTCCATAATAGTCATGTTGTGTAAGACTGACTATATTTCCCTCCATCCTATCCTGCCCCCCCATTGTTTCTATTCTCTCTTTTGATCCTGTCCCTCCCCAAGAGTGTTGACTTCAAATTGCTCTCTCCTTCCATTGCCCTCCCTTCTATCATCCC